>OZ010787.1:207399598-207999598 GCA_963932465.1 Maratus speciosus
ACCTGTGAGGTGGAAGACTGACAGCAAAAGGTTTACGAAAGAAGGTAGTCTGAAAGCCATTTTCACAACAAATAACAAGGACATCCAGGGAAGAAAAGACAGTTATTGGTCTCAATTTCAGAGGTAAATTGAATGCAGGGATCAATGGAATTCATAATAGAGAGAATATGATTAATATCCGAATTTATTTCAACCAGAACATAAACATCATCAACATAACGAACATAGATCTGAAATTTTAAAATTTCAAAAAGTTTGACCTCAAAATAGTGCATATAAATATTGCATAAAATTGGACTAAGGGGATTACCCATAGCCAAACCGTCAATCATACGGAAGAAATTACCATTGAAAACAAAAGTATTTTGCGACAAGCAAGCACGAGTGAGAAGGATAAGCTCCTCGATTTCAAAATAAGAGAAATGGCCATCACAAAGTCTTTTCTTGAGGCAATCTAAATCCCCTTCAACCGGAATGTTTTTTAAATAATGATTTAACATCAAAAGAAACCATGTGACCCTGCGGCTTAAAATTATGAAGTTTAACAAAATCAAAAGAATTCTTAACAGTGAAACAGTTACAGCTCAAAAGTGGGAAAAAAACAAACTAAATATTTGGCAAGCTTATAAGAAGCAGTACCGATACTAGAGACAATAGGTCTAAAAGGAATGTCAGGTTTATGGACCTTAGGTAAAGCATAAAACCTGGCACAATGTGCAATACACTGAATAAGAGACTTCTTAAAGTTAGCGAAAGAACGAAATAAGAAATGAAATTAGCTCTTTTAAGAGCTTTGATTCAAGAGACTCGCCACAAAATTGCTCATATAGAGCGCAAGTTACATCCTTTGCATATCAGCCTCACTAATTCTACACCTGATTTTGAGTCTATCGACAGAAGGTCATGGAGCAGAGTTCTCACTGCTTTTTCTGTTCATTGTTCGGTTTTAAAGAAGAAATTTAATACACTTTGTAAAGTTCTGTCGCTTATAACTCCAGGAATTTGCCTCTTGTTAACCAAAATGCTGTTGTCAATCTTTCTAGTGTTTCTTTAAGTAACAATCAGCTCGATGCTCTCAAATTGAATAACAATTTTTCTGTCTCTGCTAGTCCTTCATTATCTAAACTTATTGCTCCTATTGAAAGAGCTTTTAAGCACAGCGCTCTATCTTCTCAAAAAGAGTCCATTAGGCATCTCATTGCCAATACGGTTGATTTCAATTCTATTATTTATAAGCCTAATCTTAAAAATCCTGTTAAACAATGTCTGAAAAATTTGCGATCTGATCCAAACTTAATTATTACTAAGGCCGACAAAGGTAAAAATTTGCGTTCTGATCCAAACTTAATTATTACTAAGGCCGACAAAGGTGGTCAGATTATTCTTCTCAACAAATCTACCTATTTGGAAAAATCCCATAAATTAATTAATGATGGTCTGTATGTGGATATCCGCAAAGACCCTTCTACTACTGAAATTAACTCTATTAAGTCTGCCATCAAGTTGTCTTAAATTATTCCTGCTAACTTTAAGAAGTCTCTTATTCTGTCTATTGCGCATTGTGCCAGGTTTTATGCTTTACCTAAGGCCCATAAACCTGACATTCCTTTTTGACCTGTTGTCTCTAGTATCGGTACAGCTTTTTATAAGCTTGCCAAATATTTAGTTTGTTTTTTCCCCCACTTTTGAGCAGTAACTGTTTCACTGTTAAGAATTCTTTTGATTTTGTTAAAAAAACTTCATAATTTCAAGCCGCAGGGTCACATGGTTTCTTTTGATGTTAAATCATTATTTACAAACGTTCCAGTTGAGGGGGCTTTAGATTACCTCACAAAAAGGCTTTGTGAATTCCATTTCTCTTATTTTGAAATCGAGGAACTTATACTTCTCACTCGCGCTTGCTTGTCGCAAAATACTTTTGTTTTCAATGGCAATTTCTTCTGTATGATTGACAGTTTGGCTATGGGTAATCCTCTTAGTCCAATTTTATGCAATATTTATATGCACTATTTTGAGGTCAAACTTTTTGAAATTTTAAAATTTCCATTCTATGTTCATTATGTTGATGATGTTTATGTCCTGGTTGAAATGAATTCGGATATTAATCATATTCTGTCTATTATGAATTCCATTGATCCCTGCATTCAATTTACTTCTGAAATTGAGACCAATAACTGTCTTTCTTCCCTGGATGTCCTTGTTATTTGTTGTGAAAATGGCTTTCAGACTACCATCTTTCGTAAACCTTTTGCTGTCAGTCTCCCACCTCACAGGTATTCTTCTCATCCCCCTAACCAGAAATTCGCTGCTTTCAATACTTTAGTTTTTCGGGCTACCAATATTTGTTCTAATCCTCAGTTACTTAGCGCTGAACTTAATTACCTCAAAGCTATTGCTGTTGATTGTGGTTATTCCTCTAATATTATTGATTCTATTTATAAGAAATCAGACCTGCCAACCTTTGAAAATGAGAAATCGTAACACACAAAATTAAAATTAATCTGAAGGCTGGTTGGTTGTTTTTTCGTGTTTCACAGCCATCTTTTGACATTCGTAAAAGGAATAAGGTTTCAGTCTTTCAACTCAATATAGTAAATTTTTCCCTCTGAAAATTTTTACACACGATTTTTAGAGTTTCTTCTCGTTTTGAAGCGTTTATTTTTTTACATTTGTAAAAAGAGTTTGGTTCCAATTTAACCCAGTGCAGTAAATTTTGACGAAATTCACGATTTTTTTTCCAGCGATCATTACAGGATAGTCACAGTTTTTTCCCCCCCACAATCGTAATTCACATTTTTCTATCATGATTCTTTGTTGAAATCCGCACTTTTTACCACGAACTTTAAACGAAATTCGCATTTTCAGACTTGCCAAGTTCTGAAAGCTAAAAATCGGGAGATTTTATTTCAGAAATCAGGAGACTGTACAAAAAGATTTTTTTAATAACTTATTTTTTAAATGCAAATATGTTTAGTACAAGTTTAATTTTAAACTGTGCTGGGGTTATCATTGAAGATTAAAAATAAGTATATCACTGTTAAGCAAATAAGAAAAAAATTAACTTCCGACACATAGAACAAACTTAAGCATATGATATTTGGGATGTTTTAACATATAGACATTGTTTTCTTAGGCAGTAGGCACATAAAACTATAGTGAAATTCTTGAACAAGTCTTAATATAGACAAATTACTGATAATAATCAAAAGCATGCCTATAGTAACAGTCACAATATTTTAAAAAATCATCCCTTATAATCAGTTTGAATATAGTTGATCACACAAAATACTATTGATCAATGATACTAAGAAACAGGTACATCTATCTGCATTTCAGTTTTTATCCATAAACTAGAGATGGGAAATATAGTTACTTTTGGTTAACAGGTTACATCGTTCCACACTTGTACAGGGAACAGGTTCCAACAACCTGTTATTTTTATAACATAACTAAACGCTGTATATCCGGTCGACGGATGTTTTAATTAGAAGGCCTTTCAAAAAAATGTCTGAAGTAATTTTTTGACGTAATTATAAATGCTGTTTTATATTCAGATGAATCAGAATCAGTTTGTGGCTAAAAACTTAATTTTTGCAAGACAAAAACTTACCTAGTTATAATACTTTGAATTTCATGCATTTTTCGAGTTTTCTGACACTAAAAAGATGTTTTTCCATTTATGGTGATTAAAACATTGAAAATTCATAAAATTCCAAGTATCATAACTCAGTAAGTTTTGACCATACAAGAATAAATTTTTGCTGTTTTACTTGTTAAAACATGGAAAAACTTCTTGTAAATAAAACTTATAGGATGCAGGCATACGTATAACATTTGTAATTCCATACCTATTTAAAAAGTAATTGTTGCAACATAAATCGATTTTTATGGGAAGCAAAACAAAATTTGAAACATTTTTGAAACTGGCTATGCCTCTAAAGCTAACGGTTTAGAAATTAGTTATTGGTAAACGATAAGAAACATGCACTGTATAATATTAAACACAGTTTTAAAAACACGATTTCTAAAAAAAAAAAAAATGCATATAGCTTAGATTATGAAACACTTTCCAACACATTCAGAATACTATAACAAAATTTCACAATTTACAAATGTGGAAGATGAGGTCTTAATGAACAATTTGGAAAATGCAGAATGCATTTGAAAACACAATTTCTTCTATTACCACGAATAGTCATTAAAATATAAGATTTTTGTGCAGCCCTGTATATGATCTACAGATATGCATGCATACTACATAAGCTAAATGTCAGTACAGTTAAATGCATAGCACAGTTAAAAATTTCTGCTCAGCAATTTCAGCTAATAGACGAATGTTGTTGAGAACATTTGTTCGACCTTGTATATGATCTAGAATTTATACACACCAAGTAATATTTAAAAAATAGTTAAATTTCAAAATGAAAACACACTTCCAGCAATTATTATGCATAGGCTTCAATAGTTCAATTATTGCTCATTTTCTTCTATATCAAAATACTTTTGTGTGTTCCTGTAAATAAACGATAAGTTCTATGCACACCATATTCTATAGTAAGAACCTTGCAGTACACCTCAGTGATGTATATCAATTTAAATGTGTTTTAAACACTGTAATATCATTAAAATACACAGCAAGCGATTTTCCCCCATATACCGTAATGTAACAGAATTCTTTTGAATGGCCCTGTAAATGAACCAAAAATGCTACACACTTTCTTTTCAATACAGAACAAGCCATACTAAAGCCCAAGAATAACATATATCCATTTCATGGCAATTGGACAATATTTACACGAGTTAGAGTAAGGACAGACAGATGGACAAAGAAACCGAATTCATAAACACTTTTCAACTATGGTGGAAAGTACTAAAAAAGATAAATTTGATCCCCGACCTCATAGCAGCCATATCTGTCAATGTATATTCAAAGCTAATTTCACAAGAACACAAAAATATTACAGTAAACCCTCGATTTAACGGACCTCGGTTCAACGGACTTCGCATTCAACGGACTAATTTAAAAAAAAAATTAAAAATTAAACAAAAATTAAAGTAAAACAAGTGGGTAAGTGTGATTGCAGATCGCACAGAGGGTTTTGTTTAATATCCCTTTTAAAACACTTTATCCTTAAATTAACAAATCAAAATAGTTAATTTAAATTATTCCCCTCTCCCTAACCTGAAATTCAACTCCTGTATTTCAAATTTTTATATTTGACAAATGTCAAATATTTATTTATCACTATTATTTACTGGAAGCCTCCATGATAAAACAGCTTCTAAAATGATAAAACACGCTTTGAAAAAAAAAAAAAGTATTACTGCCCTACTTGAGAATCAACACGCAACCCTCTTTTAAGCTTTTATATGTAAAAAATCAAGCAATGAACAACGACAAAGCATTTCTTTTTACTATTTTTAAAAAGCGATTTCTCGGTAAAATAAAAAAATATTTACTATATCTGTGGCGACACGATGTCTCGTGATAAAATGAACAAAACCTTAAAAAAAGTGAAAGAACACGAAACGCCGAAAGCGCGCGCTTTGATTCTCACTGCAGCGTGGTTTTCGTTCTAAGCATGTGCAATGATGCTGGCGACCTATGCGGCCATGTGATATGCTTTTCGTTCTATGCATGCATAAAAGTTGCATATGTGTTAATTTGTTTGTATTTCATTACCAATATTGTATTATTAAAAGTAATGTATTGTGTTTATATATATATATATATATATATATATATATTGAAAAATCCAAATTCATATAATTTAGTATGCGAAAAAAAATCTAACAAACTGTAACTAAAACAATAATTAACAAAACCAAGAGTAACTAAGAAAAAACCAAACATGAAGACAAGTGGCCAAGGCTTATGACTTGTACTGTGGGGTTAAACATGTTTTACGTGCACAACATTCCCCCTCACTTGCCAAGACCAAACAAATAGAGATTGAAAAAAATGAAAACCACAAACTAATTCAAAAGCCGTCAAATGAAGTCCGTGATTATCCTCACTGCTAAGCTATTTTCGATAGGAATCACGTATCGATAAATCACAATCATCGAACAATTCCAATGTTTTATTTCGATAGCTCTTTTTCCTGATAAAATTGAAAGTTAAATCATTCAGAAAATGTATTGGGTAATTTTGTTTACTAGCATTTATGTAAAGGTTAAAAATTTCACCAACCAATTTATCAACATTTGAGCACAAATTTGCAATACGATTTAAACCATTTAAATATATATTTCTAAAAATTGAAACATGCACGTTACTATTAAAGTTTAATATTTTTATTGTATCAAAATCAAAATAATTTCTTTTATCATAAATACTATATACTAAAATTCCGTTTATAATCTCCAAATTAACATCCAAGTAGTTGACATTGCCCTGATTATCCGAAGTACTCTTTAAATTCAAAATGTCTGGATAACATTTAAATTGATAAATTTCTTATTATTCAGCTCAACCACCAAAACATCATCTATATATCTGTATATCTTTAAGTCTTTTTCCAACAATAAACCGGCTTCATATGTAAACAGATAAATATCTGCAAGGATGGAGCTACAACTGCCCCCCCCCCCATTGGAATACCTCTCGCTTGTTTATATATTTGTTTCCCTTCAAACAGGTAATTTTCGTAAACAACAAATTGAAATAAATCGGTGAATATTTCAATACTGATATCCTTCTCTTCAGATTTCTTGAAAAAATCCATAACTCTGTACTTCAAATCATCTAAATTTATGCTATTATACAAATCCTCGAAATCATATGTATACAATCCTGTAATGTTTTTCAGCTTTTTTAAACTTCTTATAAGTTCATAGCTATTTTTGATTACTATCGAAGAATATTCATTTATAACCTGATCAAAAATCTTTTGTAATATATTCAAAAAAATTTTTTATTTACACATTCCAGGTAAGAACCAAACCCACAAGTTACGGTTCTAAAAGTAATTGGGTTTTTATGGAATTTTGGAATCATTACAAGATAAGGAAATTCAACACTATTGTGCTTTTATTTTATTTTTTTATAGAACGCCTTCACTCTGTTTACAGTAACTTGTTTAGTAGTTTTTAGTAGTTGATAATTTCCCTCATATATATATATATATATATATATACAGTAGTATATATGTATATACAATATATATTTATGTATATACAAGGGATGATCAAATGAAAAGGTACGAAACGACGTAAAAACGTAACAGTTAAATATTTGCATATTCCGCCATGGGAGAATGTAGCAAGACATCTCGGGATGCGATTGGAGTCTCTGACTGGGATCGGAGCATGCGCGGGTACACGCATGCGCAGTAGAGAGCAGAGGCTCTTATCAAAAGCGGCATCCAAATGATGCGGCAGTCCGTATGCGGGCAGGATGGCGTTCGCGTTGCAAAATTCAACGATTGAGGAGTTATCAGATTTCTGACAGTGGAAGGTGAGAAACCGGCAGCTATTCATCGCCGGATGATGACAGTTTACGGGGAGAAATGTGTCTCTGACAAGTCTGTCAGAAAATGGAGTGCCCATTTTCGTGCAGGCCGTGAGAGTCTGGGTGATGATCCGAGACCAGTTTAAGTGGGAGACGTTGGACCATCCGCCCTACAGTCCGGACATATTGCCTGCGATTTCCATGTGCTTGGTCCACTGAAGAAACACCTGAAAGGAAAGCCCTTCAACTCGGATGACGTATTCAAGGACGCTGTGAAGGACTGGGTCTCTTCACGGCCACAGGAATTCTGGTAACAAGGAATCCTGCGGCTTGTTCATCAGTGGGATCGTTGTGCTCAGGCCTATGGTGAATATTTTGAATAAAGTCTACATTTGTACCCACCATGTCGTTTCGTACCTTTTCATTTGATCACCCCTTGTACATATATTGTATATATACACAATACATGTATATACACTGTATATATTGTATACATATATAAACCAGTATACGATTATATTTAGCCTGGACCTTTTTTTGTATAACCTGAAGCTTTTTTTGTATACATATATTATATACATATAATTTGCACTGTAATAATACATGTAATTACAAGTACGTAATAATATATATATATGTACTATAATTATAACAAAATAATATTATAAATAGTACTTTGCGATTTAATGGATACATCTTAGTCCCAATTAGTCCGTTAAATCGAGGGTTTACTGTATTTATATACTTTTAATCAAATGAAATTTGTTCAAACAAATTTCGTTCATACAAATATGTTTTTCAAATTAATTATAACTGTACTAAAATTAAGTTTTCTCATAAATTATAGCAGGCTATTTTCTTTCTTTTTTTTCAGCGAAATAAAATCACAGAAATTAAATGTTTTCCGGCTCCCATTAAACGCAATGATAAAACAAAAATATTAAAAATACTTGGCCAAAAAGCGAAATTTATAGTGTAAGAATCACCCCCCCCTCAACCCCCCCCCCCCCCCCTCCATGAGTACATAGTAATAACCCTTTTAAATATTCAAAGAAACTGTCCATAAATATATCTCATTCAAAATATCAACACAGATTAAATCCTTTCCCATTACTTCCTCATAATAATTACTCGATGTGCAAAACACTCTTTCATTCATTCCACTGAGACAAAATTATCCTTTAGCGTATTTTTTTTTAAACCTAAAACACTTTGGTAACAAATGTTTCAAAATAAGCAAATGCTATATTGACTGCAGAAAATTTTAAGAGATAAATAATTGCAAATATGTACTATTATCTCTGTTTATTCAGATGCTTACTGAACGATAATGGATCATTTTATACGTTAAGAACTAGGTTTACTGATGGCATAATGAAAATTTTTCAGAATGAATTGAGGAATTATTTGCGGTTAGTTTTCCATTACTGTTTTCAATTGAAATCAATCTAAGTTCTAATGTACACGTTTTAAACATGGTAATCAATTAAAAAAATTACAAATTCCTGCATTTTATTTGGATGCAGTCAAATAGTGTTTCGTAATTTTTGAAATGGACTTTCTATCCAAAATCGAGAATTAAAATTTTTAAGGCATAAATTTATGAATAAATGAATTTTACTTAAACGTTTCAAAAAGGTACTTTTTATAAATTTAATGATTCTAAACTCGAGTTTTTCTTTTTCTTTTTTTTTTGGGGGGGGGGGGGAGTAGATGCTTTTAAATTATGTAAAATTGTCCAATTTTAGTATGGAATATTGAACAGGGGTGTTGTTGTGCTATCTTAAAAAAAAAAAATCCCTGAATTTTTGCAACTCCATGTTCAAAGAAATTCATTGTAATTCCTATTCCTCAATTCTGATGTGTAACTGAGCTATATATTTGGCAATATAATTAATAGGTATATAAATTTAATTTACTCATTGAAAATTAGAAGCAAAACAAGAAAAAAAAGCACGAAAGTGTATTTTTAGTTGGAAAAAGACTGGTTAGGTCAAAAGTTAGCAAAACTTTGCTGTGTTTTAGAAACTCAAACTCAGCTTTTTATTAAGGAAATGCTAAAATGAAAACATTTAATATATATATATACGATTTATGCATACAAAACATGTCAAGCATGAGCTTTTTTCTTACGAATTTTCAGATGTTTTTCTGATCTACTATTTGTTTCAGTGTTTCGTTTATGCTCTGTTTTGCACAGTCGGAATCGGAGAAAGTAATGGTGGTGACCTAGCACCAGGCACCAAGCCGGAAAAGCATTTAATTAGTGGTGCAAGTTGTTACTATTCATGCACTAGGGATTGATGAAATGTAAAATAATTTTTTAGCACCACACATCTAACAGAGTCACCTATAACTAGAGAGTGAAGATGTGCACGTCTCAAAAGAAACGATTGAGGACATTTTTAGTGAATGTTGTTCTATTTTGGAGACACGAAATTGAATTCTTGAATAAGGCAAATGAATGAAGACGCTGCCATTTAAAACCATATGTTATTTAATTAACAGGGTCTTTTTGGTAACATATTAATGGAGTATTAGGTTCCAACATAGTAACAGTGTTTTTTTATCCTAATACGTTAAATAATGCCCATCCCTACCCTAAACTGAAGCACACTTCTGAGTAAAATAACAGAATATTAAGCAATATGTAATAAATCAGGAGAAGTAGGTCAAAAATCAGGAGTATGGGAAAACATCTGAAAATCAGGAGTCTCCTGCCGAAATAAGGGGGCTTGGCAAGTCTGCATTTTTTACCACAATCCTTTGACGAATTTTGAGTTTTCTTTCTTACTGATCTTTCGGTGAAATTTGCAATTTCTTACCAATCTTTCGGTGAAATTTGCAATTTCGTACCGATCTTTCGGTGAAATTTGCAATTTCGTACCGATCTTTCGGTGAAATTTGCAATTTCGTACCGATCTTTCGGTGAAATTTGCAATTTCGTACCGATCTTTCGGTGAAATTTGCAATTTCGTACCGATCTTTCGGTGAAATTTGCAATTTCGTACCGATCTTTCGGTGAAATTTGCAATTTCGTACCGATCTTTCGGTGAAATTTGCAATTTCGTACCGATCTTTCGGTGAAATTTGCAATTTCGTACCGATCTTTCGGTGAAATTTGCAATTTCTTACCGATCTTTCGGTGAAATTTGCAATTTCTTACCGATCTTTCGGTGAAATTTGCAATTTCTTACCGATCTTTCGGTGAAATTTGCAATTTCTTACCGATCTTTCGGTGAAATTTGCAATTTCTTACCGATCTTTCGGTGAAATTTGCAATTTCTTACCGATCTTTCGGTGAAATTTGCAATTTCTTACCGATCTTTCGATGAAATTTGCAATTTCTTACCGATCTTTCGATGAAATTTGCAATTTCTTACCGACCTTTCGATGAAATTTGCAATTTCTTACCGACCTTTCGATGAAATTTGCAATTTCTTACCGACCTTTCGATGAAATTTGCAATTTCTTACCGACCTTTCGATGAAATTTGCAATTTCTTACCGACCTTTCGATGAAATTTGCAATTTCTTACCGACCTTTCGATGAAATTTGCAATTTCTTACCGATCTTTCGATGAAATTTGCAATTTCTTACTGATCTTTTGACGAAATTAGCATTTTCTTTCTGCGATATTTTAACAAAATTTGCATTTTTACCACGATCCTTTAACGAAATTTATTTTCTTTTGCAACCAATTAAAGAAATAGATTTTTTTTTACACGGTCATTTGTCGAAATTAGCGATAGTTTATCACAACCAATCGGCAAAATTTTCGATATCTTTTCGCGACCAATTAACAAAATTCACTACTCTTTTCCGCAACCTTTTGACGAAATTTGAAATATTTTTCCCCTCGATAGTTTACTAAAATTCATGATATTTTGCGCAATCTTTAGACGAAATTCGCAATTTCTTTCTGAACTCTTAACGAAATTAGAAATTTTATTCGGCGACCAATTGAGGATAATTACTATTTGTTTGAGATCTTTGAAGAAATACCCTATACTTTTACACGATCATTTAAAAAAATTCTCAACATTTTCCGTGACCGATTCATGAATTAATTTAGGGAAATTCCATAAAGGAAAAAAAATTCACATGCTTCCAAGAAATTTCAAAATATACTCGCAAAAGAATTACAAGTCTGTGGACTGTGGAGGAATTTACAGGGGGAAATACTGCACAGCATTTTTCATTATGCAGGACTTTTCCGTGTGCAAATCGTGCGATTTTGCACACTATTTCAAACCTTGCCCCTCAAAGAACCACCTCCCCACCTCCAGAAATTCTTAACATGGCAACCTGTTTCTAAGGAAGGGAATTCCCGTATAAATATTTACAGAAACACGATTCACTCATGGTTAATATATACATAAACAGGGTTCCTACACAATTCTGGTAAAAAAAATTCCCTGACTTTTCCAGGTTTTCCCTGACTTTATTCAAAAATTTCCCTGACCTTTCTCAGTAAAAAATCGGCTTATATAGTGTTGTAAAACCCTCCACAATGGACTTTAATTTAGATAAATGCTAGAAAAAAGTATGTATTGTATGAATTTCAGATTTTTTAATTATTTTTCATATTGTTATATAGTTTGCATAAATTTTATATAAAAATTTTTAGATTGGATGAATAATTCAAAATTTCTTCATTTACAACAATAATAGAAATTCTGATGGAAGTAGTATATCAAAATTTCCCTGACTTTTCCCTGACCTTTTCAAATATTTAAAAAATTCCCTGACATTTCCCTGACTTTTTACCTAAATTTTCGAATTCCCTGACTTTTCCCTGTTTTCCAGGTTTTCCCTGACCCGTAGGAACCCTGATAAAGAAGGTTTTATGTTAAAAAGTTTGTTTTGCAGCACAGATATTTTTCCTCCATCAGCACTTTTTAATGTCCGAATTTTTGGACTAATGACCATTTTTTTAAAACTTTCGGAACACAATTACTCTTGAAAAATATGTTGTGCGGATAAAAATTGCAACTAGAAACAAAAAGTGCATTTGTGATTTTTGCAAAAAAAATCTTAGTTTAAGAACGATTTTCGTAACATCGTAGTTTATAGGCCCAAATCATAGAAACTACGATTTTTCCGTAGCAGTTGGCAGGTCTGAGAAATTGACGAAATCCGTCCATTCTGAAAAGCATTCAAATTCCAACTAATACTTCAGTTGTGTTACCATTTTTTCCTAAAATCAGTCAGCAAGTTGCTAAAATCTTAAGAAGGTTTGATTTTACTGTTATTTTTTCTCCTGTTAATAAAATCACTTTTTTCAAATCTCAAACACCCCATTGATCACCTAGATAACTGGGCTATTTACCAAATCTCTTGCCAGTGTGGCCTTTCATACATTGGCCACAGATTTCGTTTAAAAGAGCATGAAGGTTATATTAAAAATCAGGAGCTTAAATGTTCTTCTATTGCTCAACGTTCTTGGTCTTCTCAACATAGGTTCGATTTTTCCTCAGCCATCATTATTCAAAAATGTTCTAACCTTGATCTTGATTTTTGGGAAGCTTACCACATCATTAAAAATTCTCACTCTTTAGTCAATGACTTATCTAGTACTCCTGATTTTCCAAGTATTTGGAAAGCATTAATTTAATTCCCCCTTTTTTGGTTTCTTTTTCTCTCCTTCTCCGGTAGATGTCGCTACTTGTCCACTCAGTCAGTTCCACTGCTTCTCTCTCATTGGTTGTTTTCGGCACTTTTGCTACCCGCATCGGGTATATAAGCCAGCACGTCTCTGTCTATCATTTTGCTCAGCCTTGCTTTTTCTAGCATGCTGTTCCTTTTTTTTTCCTCCTATCTTGCAATGAAGAAGAATCTCTCTATTAGATTCGAAACAGCTGTTTGCTGCTTTTCGTGTATTTTTTGTGCATTTTTAAACATTAGTTTTTCTGCTTTTTAATCCTAACCGTTTTGTCAATAAAGTGTATGACTTTGAGATTCCTCTTCATATGGGTATGCTTACAAATTAACCAAAAATTTTATGCTGGCCGGAAACTTTTGACCAGCACTGTGAGTTTTTAAAAGATGTTTAGGGATGCATCTTCATAGAAAAAATGTATTAAAATCGAAATATTGTAATTTGAATACACAGTTTTGACATATTTGTACTTTTCAGAATTTTACCTTAGGAAACTACAAGGAAAATCATTCAGAGATGCAGTTTATGTATTATGTGGATATAAAGTTTTGAATTCCTAATGATAAATATTTAATAGTAAACTGCTGTGTACAACATAAGTATAGTTTCTTAACCCCTTAATTCTTGCTCCTGTCAATATCACGGGGTAAGGTGCTTGTTATTTCTCGTGCCCATCATGTTTCCGGGCTGGAGATTTAATTGCTGAAAAAAACTTCTGAAACCAGAAAAATTTAACTGGCATTTCCATGTAGAGTCTTTGAATATTAGCATTCAGGTTTGGTGTGTTGATCTATATTTTGGTAAATTATGGATTCTGATGAATCAAGCATTTCTGATAACTGGAATATTGGTGAATCCGGAAATGATTCGAAAGAAAGTACATTTTATGACAGTTCAAACTCAGATGACAAGTTTAATGATACCAGTGATAAAGCGGCACTGTTACATGGCCATGTATGGCAAGAAATTTCGGATACTGTGTTCGACCGGGCTCCCCCACATTTTAGATTTTTTGAAACACAAAGTAAAAGTTAGTTTTGATCCAAGTTTGGGTGTTTTGCAGTATTTTGAGTATTTCGTAAATGATGAGTTAATTGATCTTATTGTATCAGAAACGAACATATATGCCAAACAATGTCTGGAAGCTCCAGGTTTTCACTTTTCAAAAAGGTAGAAAAAGTTGGAAACCAGGAACTAAAAATGAATTAATGGTACTTTTGGGCATGTTAAGATCTACTGATAAGATACTGTTAAGATAACTGAATCAGAGACCGATAAACATAAGTTTTAATTAAGATTAGCTAAATCACGCACATGGCGGCACTACTATATGACATATCACATTTCAACAACACAATATTAGTGTTGCCAAACCATGTACACAAATATAATAATACAGTTACATGTAACATACACCAAGGAGTAAGTGTGATTACTCTTAACACCCTCCCTTAATCACACATTATTTTACATTTATACCTTAAATCAGATAATCTTGGTTTAGGTAAAAATTTTGTGACCATATCAGCTAATTGATGTTCTGTAGCAACATACTCAAGATTTATATTACACAATTTTATAATATCCCTAACATATTTCAATTTAGTATCCAGGTTCTTCAATCTAACACAGTTGTTTTCATTTAGTATGGCCTTAATGGCTGATTGGTTATTTTCGAAAATATAGACAATGTTTTCACACCCTAAGATTTCTGTAGTTACATTGTAAAGAACAATTAGATACTGAATAGCTTTAGCTAGAGCTAAAATCTCTGCCTTGGTAGAGGAAAGAGCAATGGATGTTTGTTTCTTTACAGACCATGTAACAGGACAATCATTAAAGAAAATAATATACCCAGAAATAGACTTTCTATCATGTGCATCAGCCCTTCAATCTGCATCAACATAAGCATTAATCATAATATTGTCACTATCGGATTTACAAAACATCAATTTGAGTTCAGATGTCCCTTGAAGATAGCAAAGTACTCTTTTCAGACCAGCCCAAGCAATATCAGTCGGCTGCTCTTGAAGCTGACAGAGTAGAATATCAGGACAGGTCATCATGGATAAGTAGAGCTGAACAGTTAGGCAAATTTGTAATTGCAATTATCTTCAATATAATTACAATTATCTTCAATGTAACAGCGTATAATTAATTAGTTAAAATTACATGCTGTAAAATATTCTTGCAGCACTGTAGTCTGAATTGCCCCCATTCCATTGTGTGTGCAAAATTTCTGTGATTGAATGTGTCTAACTATAATCAATAACATGCAATTAACTTGTAATTTCAATGCGAATAATCAAGATTACAAATTTGCCCAACTCTGGAGCAGAGACCCTATAAGCTCACGGTAAGGACAATAAAAACTAAACTTTTTCCTTGTACAAAATCAGACAAAGTTGACTTTAGCACAAGAGGAGTATCTGATGGTTTACACTCTGCCATTTTAAACTTATTTAAAATTTTCTCAACATAGGCCTTCTGGCCTAAAGAAAGTTGATTTTGAAAATATTCTATACATATTCCTAGGAATTCTTCAGCAATTTCAGTTATGGACATCTCAAACTCATTTCTAAGTAGTTAAATCACAACTTTAACCTCTGAATCATCAGAACCAACAATCCGCAGGTCATCAACATACAATACAATGAAGATTTCATTCTGTTCAGGTCTTCTTACAAAAACACATACTTCACTATTTAGCTTTTGGAAGTTTAAATGAAAAATGAAATCTGTGAAACATTTGAACCATTGTCTAGGTGCTTGTTTGAGCCCACAGACTCTTAACCTGGGAGAACTCGCTAGTGAGAATTTCTCTCACGGTGCCCAATTGCTTTTCTTTTACTTTACATTCGCTTAATATCATTTTTTTTGCTTGGCTTAGTACTTTTACTCACAAATAGATAAAATAATTGAAATAACATTTTAAAATTTTAATTAAAATGAAAAATGGTTTAAATAAGAGTTTAAAAAAGTACAACGGTGAGAGAAAATCTCATGCAGCGAGTTCTCCCGGGTTAAGTAGCTTGCATACACAGCCACTGTTATCATTGTAGCCCATGGGTTGCTCCATGAAGATTATTTCATCGAGTTTGCCATTCAGAAAAGCCATTTTGAGATCTAATACATAAACTTTGAGATCTTTTTTGACAATGATGGCAAGCACAAGTCTAAGTGATGACAGGAGCATAGGTCTTAAAATAATCAATTCCAGGCTTCTGTTCGATATCACGAGCAATCAGTCTGGCTTTGTAAACATTGTTTCTTTTGATACGCAACACACATTTGCAGGACACTGTTTTTTCCTCCTTTGTCAATTCAACTAGCTCCCATACTTTATTTTTATTCAGAGACTCCATTTCTTCAATCATAGCTCTCTTCTATGAAACTTGCTTTTCTTTGGGCAATTTTTCTACATCATCAAATGATATTGAATCCACTGATGTCGCATTAGCTTCATATACAAACTAATCGTCTAGTCTGGCAGGTAATTTAGCATTTCTTCTAGGTCTGACATCCACTTTAGGACTTGTTTCTACATCACTTGAATCAGGGATAACTTCAATAGCAAGATCTTCAACTTCTATGGAATCATCTTGAATCAAGTTCATTATGCATTTCTTTTCTTCATTGAATTTTATGTTGTGAGAAACCACATGTTTTGGGACTGGATCTAACAGACAGTATTCCATAGTTGAGTATCCTATGAAAATCATCTTTTTGGATTTTGGATCCAGCTTCTTTCTTAAATTATCTGGAATTCTCATATATGCGTCACAACCAAATACTTTGATAATGCTGAGATCAGGTGGCTTACCATATTTAAGCTTAAATGGCACATTTCAAACAGTTTGATTTGGAATTCGATTTTTGAGGTATGCAGCTGTCTGCACAACATAGCCCCAACAAGTTTTAGGCAACTTGGATTCAAATATCAGGGCACAGGCCTTCTCTAAGAGATATCTGTTTGCCCGCTCAGCAACACCATTTAAAGGAGCTGAATACGGCAGAGCTGGATCGATCAAAACACCACTTTTCTTACAGTAACAGGTTAGTTCACCTGACACATACTCTTTGGCATTGTCACATCTAATTTTGTAGAGCTCAGGGTTTTGTTTCATGAACAGTTTAAAAGCCTCAACAATATCACTTTTGTGTTTTAGAAGATGTACTTCAATAAACCTTGAATGGTCATCTATGAGAGTAACAAAATATCTTTCACCCTTCCCTGGTAGGTGGATCAATAGGGCCGCATGTCACTATGAATCATTCTCATTGCCACATGCTCTCAACTTCTAGGACTCTTGCTCACTGAAATGTTAAAGTGTATGGCAGTAACACACTCTTCACAGAAATTTGATATAGACTCGGAAATTGGCAAACCCATTTCTTTTAAAACCTTGTTAGAAGGATGCCCCATCTGTCTATGCCACAGTTCTGTATTACGATTCAAAAGATATGTTGCAGCTTTAACAGGTTGAAATTCACTTATATACTGTCCTTTCTCATTAAGCCTCAAGCTTCTCATTGCCTTCCTTAATAACAACTAGGTCATTCTCAAAAGTTACACTGTACTTTCTTTTTGAATATTTTTAACCGATATTAATTCACTATTCAATTCAGGAACAAATAACACATCTGTTAAAATTATTTTCCTACCATGCAATGTTCCAGATACCTTCTATCTTCAAAACATCATTTTTAGAGGCACAAGTAACAGTTCAAGAATGCTGTGTAATTTCTTCAAACCACTCACTTTTACTACACATGTGTATGGATGCTCCGAAATCCAGTAGAAAACTTTCGACTTGCTCACCTGCCATGAATGTTACTGCCGTTGTTTCTCTGGAATCTGCTTTTAGACGAACTCTACAGTCCCTTTTGAAGCATCCCGAACATCCACATTGAAAGCAAATTGTTTTCTTTTTACAAAACTTGGCAAGGTGGCCTTTGGTTTTTCATTTATGACAAATGATGTCCTGCTTATCTGCACTAAAAGCTATGTTGTCATTTGAAACAGTGGAACGAACATCTTCGGGGTTTTTTTTCAAATTTTAATGCCTCGGCATTAGAGATGAGAATGTTTGAAAAAAAAAAAAAAAAAAAAAAAAAACTTTTTCAGTGCTGAATCCAAAAATGACCCCCCTTTCCCTCCACCACATACAATATCGTTGAAAAACAAGGGGGGGGTTACATTAGAAAAACACAGTTGCGAAGAAAAAAATCAATATTTTATTATAAGTAACTGTATTCCAAATTACTTTCTCCTTGCTTTTCACACTTTGTATTTCAGTAGTTGTGTGAATCGTAACAGAAGCTTACGCCTGTGTGTAACTGTTTTTGTTCGTTCCTCATTTTTCATACATTTTCTATTTGTAGCATTATGTTTTTAAGTTCATACCTCGAGTGTCACTGAAAGAAATATGAAATTAGTATATGGAATCATTATTTGATATGGTTTTCTACTCGAGAATAGGATACCAGATTTCAGGTTAAAAAGAGAAATTTTATGCTTTAATTAAACTAAAAGGTATAAGTTTTGTAAGGAAAACTGATGTGATGGAATTTTTTTTTTTTTAATCCTAAGCAGTTTTTATTTGCACACCTGTGTAATCCAAACTTAAACTAAAACTTAGTGTTGGTTTGACTTTAGACTGTAAAACTAGACCAGAACTTTTTTATACTTGGTTTGAGTTTAGAATAAAAAGCTATACCAAAACCAAATATATATTTTGACTGGAAATTATAAGTATAACTGTGAGAAAGAAAAATGTAATATTGCAAAAATTACTATTTTTTAAACAATGGAAGATTTGAATACTGATATGTATAATAACAGAATTGCAACAATTTGTTTCTTTAAACTAGCATCATTTCTATACTTAACCCATTAATGCCGACTTCAAAATATTCGATCAATTTTGAAATTTTTGTTCATATTTGTTCATCCTGTGTCTATTAAGTACATCAAACATAAATTTTATTTTTCTTGATGTATTTACTAAGTTTTTTTTTAATGGCAGATTTTTGTACCAACCGGCGTTTGTATAGTATGAAATCACTTTTTTATGCAAATTTTGAACTTATTGTTTGAATGAATTTAAATAATAATTATTATAATTATAATAATAGTTTCTAGATTTATATACTAATAAAATATTACTTATTCTTGTATAATAAGGGTTTTTTTTTAATTAAAATTATATTTAAAAAATTTAATTGCAATTCAATTTGCA
Organism: Maratus speciosus; assembly: GCA_963932465.1. Lineage (NCBI taxonomy): Eukaryota > Metazoa > Arthropoda > Arachnida > Araneae > Salticidae > Maratus > Maratus speciosus. Next base: position 207,418,956 of record OZ010787.1, read on the forward strand.
AAAGAAAATTTTGTAAAATATATAATTTACAAATTCTAAAACTTAGAAAACAAGATTTAAAAATTATAATTACCTTTAAAAAATGGTAGCATTTTTAATAAACTGAATATTTATGCATTAGAATCAACATAACTTTTTTGTTACATCCAGATACTAATCAAATATATAGCACACAAGAATATTTTTCTTTGTGAGAATTTTTTTAGTCCAAACCAATATTTATATAGCACTAAAGAATTACGCATCTCATTTCGTGATGTGTATTTATTCATAGATGACTTTCTTTATGCGCCCTTGTATTATAAAAATTCGTTATAACGAGAGAATGGAAGTGGTACAAACGAAACATTTTGCCAAAAAAAGCAGCACAAACAAATGCCGTAATACAATTTAGATTTCGTTAATTGGGTGGGTCCACCGAAATGGCCGCCCTGTGTTGAAAAAGTGGAAAATTCGATATATCGAGAAAACCAGAATGGCACAAACGAAATTTTTTACGGCACAAACTGACATTTACATACCACTAAAGAATTACATATTACCTTTCGTGACACGTATTTCTTTACGATTTTCATAAGTGATTTTTTGTAAGTGACCTTGAATTATAAAAATTCGTTATAATGACATAGTACGGAAGTGGCACAAACCAGCACAAACATAGAATAAATGAATGTAGTAAGAATATTTTGATATCGTTGATGGGGCTGGGGTGTCGTTTCACTGGCCCCACCCATTTTGTTCATTATAACGAGAGAATATAAGTAGCACAAATGAGAATTTTTGCAGCAGAAATGAATGGTATTAATTTTCAAAAGCAGTGTGGGGCGGGGGCAGTAAAATGGATGTCTATTTTTTATTTTCTGATCGCCCTAAGTAAGATTGAGACTACATATATGCCGGTTGGTACAATTTTCTACCATTAAAAGTAAAAATGAATATACAAAACGAAACAAAAGTAAAACTAACTTTAAATAGCACAATCGTTTAAAGTACACTATTACAATTGTAATTCCATTTAAAAACATAATCCAAATTTCAAAAAAATATGCATAACTTACCGTTTTCTTTTTGAAGGTAGGGACATACTGATCGATTTCGTATTCACTCTGTTTTTATACCTACTACTACACTCATTTTCCACAAAAATGCGGAAATTCTATTTTTATACTTATTTGTGATTATTTAAGATGTCAAATGCATCATTGTTTGACAGATTGTGTCATCTAGTGATAATTAATAAAAATAATTTGGTTTGGTAGATTTTTGTACCAACCGGCATTAATGGGTTAAAAATAATATGTAGATGGGATGTATAATACATTTGATTTCAAACTGCAGTGATATTGGCTAAAAATTATGAGGTTTTTAGAATAGTTCTACTGGTAATTAAACAAATGTAACTGAAAAAATCTTTTAAACAGAGACATGATATAATAAACAACAGCATTAAATAAAGCGTGAATGTTACTATTAAAATTCTGAGACTGAAAAACTAATTTTTTAAAAGCAGGCCTTGCCCCCCCCCCCTTTTTTTTTTTCTTTTGTAATATAGTCATATAAGATGAAAATAATTTTCTTTTTTTGTGGATAAATGGAAAAAATGCTTATTATTAAATATTTTCTAGGAAAGTATAATTTATTTGGGAGAAATATTTGTAAAAAATAAATTTTTCCAATTTTTTCAAAAAAAAAAAAAAACTTTTCTGCCTCTTCAATTTTTCTGGAAAATTTACATCTCTACTCAGCTTTCAAAAGTATCTGCATAACAAAATCTAAAGTCAGAGTTTTATTTGGCTGGTTTTCAATCATAGTTTTAACGACGCCATACTCTGCAGGAAGAGACATTAACAAATAAATAACAATGTCCATGTCTTTTACTTCTGCACCTGAAAGTCTCAATTCATTCACGATGGCAAACAGTTCATTAATGTGTTGCTGCATGCTGCATTCCCAAATGCTGCATGCTGCATTTTTGCAAAGTCGCAAGTTTTTTTTTTTTTTTGCACTAAAATTTGATTCATTGCGTTTGAGTATTTATGTTTCAGATTAGTCCATATTTGACATGCAGTTGTTCCGTAGTCAAAGTCGCTCACACTGTGTCATCCAAAAGGGTTAGCAGTAACGCATATGCTTTCTTTGCTTCCATTGCTTTAACTGGATTATATTCCTCATTTAAATATTTATCAAGATCCTTAGCTGTAAAGAAAGCTTCAACACGTCGCTTCCAGTACAAAATTTTTACCACTACACAGTTCTTGATATTTTCATCACATGCCGGCATTTCAACTTTCACATCCGCATGATTCAGTTCAAAAAACAAAACAGGTCACTTTCACACAATCTTTAAATACTTTCACTTCTAGCGTGTTCAATTTCAGAATCACACTCTGCTGTTAAGCTAATGACTGAATCAGAGGCCAATAAACATAAGTAAAGTTTAAATTAAGATTAGCTAAATCATGCACATGGCGGCACTACATGATATATCACATTTCAACAACAACATTAGCATTGCCAAAATGTGCACACAAATAATAATGCAGGTATGGTTACATGTAACATACATCAAGGAGTAAGTGTGATTACTTTTAACAGGACATTAACACCTTACAAAGTACTATAAAAAAAAAAAAAGGGGGGGAAATCAAAATGTATCAGAGCAAAAGGCATTCCATTTCAAGACCTCTTTTCTCTAGCATTATGTCATGCAACAGATTTTATGAATTACATAAATACATTCATTTTGTAAACAATGAAACTTATGATCAAAATAATCATCCAAATCTTAAATCAAACAAGATTTGGCCAGTATTACAGAATGCAAATACCGTAATTTCCAGCGTATAATCCGCGGATGAAACAATCATGTTTCAACTCAGAAATTAAAAAAAATATGCAACTTTTTAGATCTCGGTAAATATACGTTTTCAATTACTGAGTAAAATTTATGGGCCCAAACAGAATTGTTTGATCAGTGGATTATACGCTGGAAAATACAGTAGTTACTTCCAACGGACTGTGACTCCACAATTTTAAATAACTACTGATGAAACACAGATGTGTTATAAAAGTCGTTTGTCGCAATGACAGTGTATCCCCACAAAAATGTCATGTTACGGAATGAAATCTTATATGTTGTGCGAGTCAAGCTCCAGTTACGTATGGTCACAACTGATATATACCAGGCATGGGTGCAAGAAATCCATCCAAGCCAAGACTGAAAACTTTTCTGAGTATTAGGAATAGCTTAATGGAAATGGGCTAGATGATTTTTAGGTCTTTCATTATTGTTTTAAATTGTCTCTTATAATAAAAGAAATAATTAAATTATTAAATAAAAGAAAAAGAGTAAAAGTTTTTGATAGTAAAATTGTTATTTTCGCATATAAAGCAAAATTTACTATTAGTCAAAAATCTCTCCAAGTCTCAAATCAGTCCTGAGACTGAAGGTCTTGCACCTATGATCCCGGGAAAGGTACTATATTTACCTGCAATACAAAGATTTATCCCAGTCCATACGAGTCTTAATGTCTCTTATAAAACCTTTATTTAAAAAAAGGATACTGTCTAATAACAGATAACTTTTATATGTCACCACAATTGACAGACATGCTCCTGAAGAATCAAACAGATGCATATGGGACAGTGAAATAGATTCAGAAACAGGGTTGGCAAGTTTCTTCCGAAGTGGAAAAAACCGCGGAAAAAAACCGGCCAGAAAAAATAGGTTTCTTCCAAGTAGAAGAAATGGAAGAAACTGTTAATCTTTAAGAATTTACCATATATATAAGTTTCAACTTTGTAAGATGCAATAAATGTATTCTTATAACTTTAAGTAAATTCCATTAGATCCATACAAATTTAATTAATTATGTATGCTAAATTAATACTTACATCAGCTTTTTAGCCAAGATCACACACATATCTAAAGATTTTCAACCATTGTGCACCCGAAGAAAAGAAATTTTATCCAAAATACACAAAATCAATTAAAATTTATCCATTTTAATTTAACCAGAATATCTTTGTATTATTTAAACTTTTGAAACTAGTAGTAAATAGTACAGATCCTTTACCAAGGGTAGAATGAAACTCATTTAAATAAAAGACAGTGCTTTTAATTTATATCAATTTTATAATTAAGTAATACAATATACGCAATATTACTGCATTAAAAAAAAAATCATTAAAATCCTCATTTTCCTTACTACAATGCAACATAGTATAACAAATGTTTTTTAGCTGTGTAGGATGCTGCAATCAGTTTCTCAACTTAAAATGAATAAATGCAAAAGATGAAAAAAATTCATTCAAATCCTACAGAACTTAAGGAGAGTTTAAAAGAATTTCGACATACTCATAGACATTTTTAGAACATTAGTCTATAAAAATAAACATTGAGACATGCATGCATGCTTGATACTAGTATAAATAATTACAAATTTGTTTATTTACTGTGGTGCACAGTTTAAAATAATGCATTTTTATATGAAAAAAATGTACTTTTATATGAAAATAATGTATTTTTGTATGAAAAATAAAGAATTTGTAGGTGGGTTTTTTTTCTTTTTACATAAATGATATAATTAATGAGAAAAAAAAAAAACCTTTACCTCTAACGTTGTAAAATCAATCACCTGTAAATGTCTGCTGAACCTGAAGTTTTATTAAAAAATAACATTTTTCTCAAAATAATATTTTCAATAATAATTAAAATTTCCAATTTAGATTTCAAATAATTGTACTTTGAGTGTAATTGTTTTACAAAGTTAATAAACTTTAATTTTGAGCATCTGTTTTGTTTTCTGGTTTCTTCCATTTCTTCCAGTTTCTTCCAGTTTTTCCACTGTCCTGGAAGAAACTGGTTTCTTCCGGAAAAAACAAACCTGTTCGGAAAGAAATGCCACCAGAGCTGATGGGGAAAAAAAGATAAGGACAAACTATCGCTTTTCGCCAAGGTAAACGCCAAGGTACTTGCCATCAAATGGAAAGACAAAAAAGATGTTACAATGCTGTCAACAGTGCATATAAACACAATGGCTGATATAATGATATCTGATTATAATAAAAGAATGGGAGGTGTAGATCAGTATCTTTGTGATTATTCAATTGAAAGAAAAAGAGGTGAAATTATTCTAGAAAAATATTTTTTTCATCTTTTAGATCAAATGATATTAAATTCTTTCATTATTTACAAAAAGGAAGGTTGAACAAAATCTCATTTGATGTTTAGATTGGAGTTGGTAGAGTCGCTCCTGGAAAAATATCACTCATCCGAAAGAGGATGTCCCAGTTTAGAAGACAATCCCGAGCATTTGACAGAACGCCACTTTCTAAAACAAATACTTGTTTCACCGAAGAAAACCATCTAGAGAATGCAGAGTATGTTGTTCTAAAAGGGATGCAAATAATAAGCGTATTCAAAAAGAATCTGTATATTTTTCCGCTGATTGTGATTAAATTGGCAGCCGCCACTCGCCACGGGGCGATTAAAGTTGTAAAAATGGCGATTAAAAAATCAGCCATCGATCGCCACTATAGTCATCACTCGCCAAGTGGCAATAAAAAATCTGTTATCAATTGCCAACTGAAATACCACTTTTTTCATGAAAAAATGCATCTCTACTTTGATTACATCTAATTAGCAAACAGGTTAATTCTTTTTCCTACCGGATGCAAGCAGATTTCAATGATTTAGCTGTATTTTCAATATTTTGTTTTTTCACTATATGCTCGCTCTTCAGCTGGATTATTTTTTCAAGAAATATGTTTTTATTCTGAAAATATATTCATCAGCTTTAATTCCACATGCATTTCAAATAATTTATTCTCTTTTTTTCACTGGATGCAAATGCAAGTGGATTTTAATAATTTTGGGTCTGGTGTACTATTAATAGTACATGTCTTTTCATAGAGTATTATTTTGTCTTAACAATTACTATTGTTACTATCTACATATAGTAATGATAGTATATGGCTATGTCTTTCTTATTATGATTTAATTTATGTTTGGACATTTAGTAATACAGTAGACTCCCTCAAATCCGCAAATACCTGAAATCCGCACATCACACATATAAACACAATGAAACTTTCAGTTTAGATGTAATGACAAAATTACAGATTTTTTTTAGTTTTATATCCTTCTGTATATATTTTATTATGTAATTCTCAATAATATGACTAATGTCATGGTTTTTCATGAAGGAAGTATAAATTTATTTTCTGAAAAAAATCAAGATATTGCTGATATTACTGGTAATCAATCTTTTTACCAAATATATTTAGGTATTAATCAAGCTTTTTTTTTTTTTTGGTTATTAAGACTGGCTAAACCTGAAATAAAACTTCCTTACTTTATGATTTTGATGTGATTTAACAGGGCATTTTTAAGAGGAAAGTTTCATTGAATAATTCAAGAAAAATGTAGACCTTTATTTTTAATAATTTAATCATTTTAAAAATTATCTTACTTTTTATTATTTTAGTTTATCACTTTACTTCACTTAATTATTTTACTATATTGGAAGCATTCATTATAATTTCGATAGCATTATTACATTAAAATTACTTTTAAAAAAATGTAAACAAAGCAATGACCAGAAATCTGTAAAATTCTAAAATTCGCACAACCTCTGGTCCCAAGCTGTGCGGATTTGAGGGAATCTACTGTACAATAAAAGTTTGATTATATTTTGTACCGTTTGCGATTCCTTTATTTTACACATATATTTCACTCTTTAAATTTAAAATATAGGTTCCTTTTCTGAACGAATCATGTGCAATAAAACACAAAAAACATTAGAAAATTATCTCTCTTAAACCGTGTTGTAATACGATATTTTCCAAAGATCTCCAAAGGCTCTTCCTTAACTTATTATTGCATAAATATGAATATGTCCACAAAATAAGTACATTCATTAGAATTTGGAAAATGGGATAATCATTAAACTTCAGTAAATCTATTTGAATAGCTATGATTAACATTAAAATAAAAGTAATTTTGTTCTCAAAATTTTTTAAAAATCGGACCCGAAAGGGTTAAGGACATTGCAATATCTTAGATCAGTTAGATTATTTTTCTACAAGAGATACTGTTTAATCCTGCGAAATGCACTCACCAACTTAGATTTCAACTGTGTGTAGTAATGTGTGTAGTATGTTAATAACACATTTTCTTATTAAATAAAATCGAAATAACATTTTATTGTGTTTTATTTGATTTTTTGTATATACCTAGCTGTTAGAATTTCGATTTAGTTATTTTTATATAAAGAAAGTAACAGTAATTTGATTAATAATTGTGTTTATGAACATATACAAATAATCCAAAAATATATTCTAAAAAAATTAATATAACAGATTTTGTGGATTTAAAGTAATTTATTTATAGAAAAATATGTATATATACAATGATTATAGTTTATCTAGATATCAAGAAAGTTTGAAACATTATAGTGGCCACTAACTTTAAAAAGTGGCGACTAATGAAACTGAGTCTACCGGCCACTAATTCAATTTCCCAGCTTTCACCTATAATTATGATGTTGGAGTTTGTATTGCAAGTTTCGAAATATATCACACAAAAAAATTATTGATAATCAAAATTTAATGTATATGCATTATTTCAAATATTTGTAAAAATGTGAAAAATTGGCATATTAGTCTTATTCACATTAATTTGTATGATGCAAAACAAACATTAAGACACAGAATTCTCGAATGATGGCTTTTCTACAAAAGTGAATTTGTTCTATAAACATTTTTTTCACCTTAAAAAAAACTAATTGCATATTTTACTCAGAAAGCTTATAATTATTCAATTTCTGCAATAAAAAAATAGGAACTTTTTTATGGTTTTTCCAAATATTAAGCGATCTTTAAGGAGTTAAGAGGTCACACTAGTCACTCAAAAAGACCCGGATGATAATGTTAATCCTATGGGGAAGTTATTTTCAAATATCACTTAAATTTTGATATTTTCGTATGATTTTTTTTTTCCCAGAGGATAGCTGAGGATGATCTACATCTGGACTAGTTTTTAGTTTTTCGATTTTAGTTTCAGACTTATTTTAAAAATTACTAACTTTCGGAACCGGTTCAAACCAGTTCCAAAAGTAAAAGATTGTTTTTTTTTTTTTAATCTGAAACCAAAATCAAAAAAGTAAAAACTAGCCCGGATGTAGATCGTCTTCAGATATCCTGTGTAAAAAAAATCATTTGAAAATATCAAAATTTAAGCGAGATATTTGAAAATAACTTCCCCATAGGATTAACATTATCATCCGGGTCTTTTTGAGTGACTAGTGTGGCCTCTTAAGCATAATTCAAAACTATTTAGCAGAACGAGAAGTAATTTTGGATTTGCATATTTGAAGCTTCTAGAAGTCATTTTCTATATGTTACATTAAATTTTCTTTTGTGAATATTAATTATAAAATATGAAATATGTATTGTAATCTATAAAAATTTTACTAGAAACCTATTTATAGAAGCTTCAATTAGTAAATCCAAAATTACAGCTCATTCCACAAAGTTTTTGAGTTATGCTTAAATAACTAAATACATTGCAGTTTAACAAATATTAAAAATGAATTTAACGATAGGAGTTCAAACTTCAAATTTGCATAAATCCAAAACTACTTCTCCAAATGTCTGTTTAATAGCCTGATGTAAATTTTTCTGCAAAATCTAAATATGTTAAAATTGAGTCTTCAATATTGAAAATTTCAGAGTTTGGAACAATTATTCAACGAAGATAGCCTTTTTTAGAAATAAATTGAAAGAATACCATTTCAAATCTGAAGGATACTTTTTTTCTATATTAACCTGGTGATTACAATATATAAGGAGGTTTTTTTTTTTTTCCCCTGGCCATCTATCTGTACATACACTGCGAGCATACTAACATTTGTAACAAAATTAACATTTTTCCAGAAAGTTTTTTGTTGTCTGCTACAATACTTCTTTTACTTTTATGTTATATTTTCGATTCCCTAGGTTCTGCAGCAAAATAAAAATATTATAAATGGGGTTAAATAAAATAGACATTAAAAATGTGATTGACAATCTATTACAGAATATGTACATAATATTTTGGAAAAATGGATTAAGTCACTAAGATGTAAGGAATAGTGAAATTAAATTTTCATTAAAAAACACAAAACATAGCATTTATATTTGAGATGATTATTTTAGGAAGAAAAAAAAAGGAAAATCACAAACCAGGGAATAGCATGTCCAAAATTTGACAATAAGCAGCACCTGAAAGACAAGAATTAGTGATATTTAGTTACTCATCTTAAATATGTGAAATACTAATACTAAAAACAAATCTGAGTGTTAATAGATATTTTACAAGAAGTAAATTTGACTAAATCATAAATTAACCCCTTCGCAGAATTTCATACTTTTTCATTAGTTTTTCAAAATAGAAATTTTTTTCCTGATTTAATCTTAGAAATTCTTCCATTAAATAAAGAAAAATTTTCAATTAAAAATTACTGGTCGGAATAATCAAAGATTCTGAGAACTCTATATGTCATGTATACATGACGTTTGTTGTGAAGCGATTAAATGAGTCGATTTAGGAAGGGAATAGAGGAGAAATGGTGTGCATAAAATATAACAATTTATATGCTTTGATAAATTTTGCATCATTTATTATGTAAACATTCAAATTCCATAAAATAAGGCAGAGAACGTTTTATCTTTTAGAAATGATTAAAATTTTTTTTTTATTTTTATAGAAACTAAGCAATAAAAAAATGAGAAAAAAATTTCCTTCCTTTTTTTTTTTTTTTTTTTAAATGGAGCTGTTTATTAATCAGACATTCTAGTAGATCTTTTAGCTCCTATTACTCTTCATCCAAAGAAAAATGTACATCAGTTAGAAATTACACTCTGGGTTATTAGAAAAGTTAACAAGTTCTGAAAGGTGAAACTGATGTTTCACCAGGAAGGGTTGTGGTGGTTTTAGCATGGAGGTACCCTTTCTTCCTGTTAGAATCACACAGAATAAAGAAAACAAAAAGATTCTATTATCCACATATAACACATTTGGCATCTTTTTCTTTGGGTAATGATTATCTGTGAGCGATTATGTTTTTTACATTATCTTAAATAAAATGTCTTAAATATTTTTTTTATTATTAATAAAACATAAGAATACATTTTTTTTTTCTCTCCAGACCACTGCTAGTCTGTGGATCATTGATTGGTGGCCTCTTATCTATATCTATATAATACAAGATTCTATAATATGCAAAACCTCATGTCCCAAGATATGCATTGTAAAGATCTTTTACTACATCATTTCTTTTCTTATGTATATTATAGATGTGCAATAAAAATTAAACTCAAAGTTTGGACATTTTCTAAACTTATTTAAAAACATGATTTCATTTTTTGAGCAATTTAAAATCATTGAACACTGACTTTTATAGGATTCCCAATCAACTTCTGTAGTAAAAATTGAAAAAACGGACCAAAATGATTTTACATTTTTTCTGCAAATTGTAAAATAAATACATAAATCTCACTCTTCCTTATTTGCAGAGTTGGCAAGCTTCTTCCAAAGTGGAAAGATGGATGAGCATAATAAGCAGTAGTCCATCCAGATCATGATGTCACTGGTACCTAGCATTCAATAATTCAAGCTGTGTTTTTTCATTTATTGACATTATTCTCTCTCTTTCTACAATAAGAGCTATTTTTTACATTCATATAATCACCATGTTATGCCTTAATTACACACTTAATTTTTTTAAATGATTTTTAATTAAAATAGATATACATTTGACTTCTTAAAGATAATTCCACAGAAATATCATTTCATCATTTTTAACCCTTTCACTGACAAGCCCATGTTAATACATTCACTAAGCTCCAGGTTTCACTGCAATAAAAATATTTAAAGTAATATAATTCTATTGATTTAATGTATTTTAAATACATCGAACAATGATTAATAATTCCAAGGATTGCATTCATATTCGTTATCAAGTTTTTCTATAAAATGATGAAAGAATAATCTTTTTTTAACATTTAAAACAAAATGCAGAGAAAACAACATTACAATTTTGCCCTTTTCCAAGACTGTCAGAGGGTTAATACACAATGGCACAGCGAAAGAGGGGATTTCTGTGTTAAAACCCCTTTCCAGAGAATTTAAAAATTGATAAGCTGCATGCAAAAAATTCATTGTGTTAAGGTATAATATATTTAAAAACCATAAAGCATAAAATGTTCACCACTCGAATATTTTAAGTAGGAGTCTCTATTTCAACACAAAATAAATGACAGGAAAAGTTAAGACCAATAGCAGCAGAGTTAGGTATGTTAACTGTTCTTTTCCCCCCTTTTTCCCCCTCTAATGATTGAAGGAAACACTCTTTTATGAAACCTTAAACAAATGCTAAATTTAACATGGTTGTTTGTACTTTACATTACATACATCTTTAAGTGTCACGTATTTACTAACCATTACCTTATGAACATGAAAACACAATGACTGGACAATGGTTCAAAACCCCTCCCAGATGAGGGTCCTGGCTGTGACACTGATACATAATACTTTATGAAAACTATTGCTGCATGAATTCAAAAGATCAGAAAATTTTTGCATTAATAATTTAAAAGTATGTTCAAATTACATCAAAGAAGCAGAATTTAAAGGCAAAACTGCTTTATTTGAAGCCAAAACAAATTTCCCATATAAAATATATTGTTTTACAACTTATTTACTATTTCTTTCCAGTAATGTAAAAACAGGAAAATTAAGAAAACCAGTTGTCGAAATAGATGAAAGGAAATAAAATTTTCTTAATTGAAAATTAATATCAACAGGATAAATCCAATTCTCAATTTATTATAAATCCCTGATAAATGATCCCAATATCAGATGAGAATAAATGAAAAGAAAATCAGTTGATTAGAGAAATAAGAAAATTTTGTACAATATAGGAATTATGAAATCAGAAAATTCTTGTTCAAAAAATTTGCAAAAAAATATAAATTATATTTCTCAGCACTGCAAAAGAGCTTTATATTTGCATGCTCTCTCAAAGACTATTCTCCTGATATTTTCAATAATTTTGTACAGTGGTGGCCAAAATTATAAGGACAAGGGAAAAATCGCCAAATCTTGGCTACATTTGGCAGGAAACTTATGCAAATTTAATGGAAACTAAAAGAAAAATGAAGAATATTTTTATAAGTTTTTATGGAAATATGTGGAAAATTCATATTCATAAAATGTATTATGGATTTATACAGCCATCTGATATGGACAAAATTATAAGAACAACTGTATTTTTGTGTTCTAAAAAGTAAAATTTGCATGTTTTGCTCTGCACACGGAACTCAGCGACGATATAAATGCGTAGTAAGCGTTTGGGATCGTCATATTCTGTTTTTCAGTCATGCCGCTAGGTACAAAGCTTTCGGAGTTTGAGAAAGGGAAAGTGGATGCATTTAAAAGTTCAGGACTTTCTGTACGCCAAATTGCGACAAAGCATAATAGATCAAGAACGGTTATTTACAATTATCTTAAAAATCCCGGTAAATATGGACGGCAAAGACATACAGGTAGGCCATCTTCTGTTTCTGTACGAGAGAAAAGAAAGATAATAAGGCGAGCTTGCTCCAATAAAACAAACGTCAACAGAAATAAAACGGGAATTGAACTTAGAATGTAGTGCTCGAACTGTTCGACGTGTTTTACAAAAAGAAAAAAAGGTTCGCTATGGTAAATGTATGTCACGACCGCCTCTTTCAAAAGTTCATAAGAGACTGAGGATGGAGTTTGCTAAAAAAATGCATTACTATGTGAAAAATTGGGATGATGTTGTCTTTTCAGATGAGAAAAAGTTTAATTTGGATGGACCAGATGGTTTTCGCTACTTCTGGTATGATCTCCATAGAGAAAAAGAAATTTTCTCAAAGCGTGCATTTGGAGGTGGCTCAATAATGGTCTGGGAAGGTTTCGCAACTGGTGGAACTACTCCAATAGTTTTTGTGCAGGGTAGAATGAAGTCAGAGTTATGTTGATGTATTGGGCGATAATCTTTTACCGGAAGCACCGTTAATAACGAGTGGAGACTATTTTTTCCAGCAGGACAAGGCCTCAGTACATGTTTCCCAAACTTAAAAATCGTGGTTTGATGCTAATTTCGTGAAAATACTTCATTGGCCGGCCAGAAGCCCGGACCTAAATCCAATGGAAAATCTGTGGGGGTATTCTGGCACACGAAGTATACAAAAATGGTATACGATGTGAAAACAAGCAGGAACTCATGTCCGCCATCGAAAAAGCCTGGTCAAAAATTTCCATGAACGTTCTTAATGAACTGTCAAACTCCATGACGTCAAGACTGATCAAAGTGATTGAGAAGAAGGGGGAGATTATTAATTATTAGTGTGCTTCAGGCAAAAACATTCATTGTCTTTATAATTTTGTCCAATTTTTACAATGGCATATTTTATTAATTATGGCAAAACATTCATATTTTGCATTTTTCAATGTTTTGCATTCTATAATGATTTCTAGCATAAAAAAGCATTTTATATATAAATTTCACTTTATTTAGTTCAGAAATAATTTTTTTCTGTGCAATTTTCAATTGTTCTTATAATTCTGACCACCACTGTATTTAAATTCCTGTATAAGTGTACCCCAAAAAAAATTAAAGAGTTAAAAACTACCTAAAAAGTATGAAAAAAAATTCTAAAAAGGGCATCAAAATTATAATAATTTATATACTTTTCAGATAAGTTTTATCTAAAAGATTTGTTTAATAAATTTTGACTCATTACGAATTTTTAAAATGTTAATTTGGAAAAAATCATAAGTATTTTAAACAAGTGGGTAAGTGTGATCACAGGTCACACAGAGGGTTTTGTTCAATATTCCTTTCAAAACACTTTATCCTTATACAAAATGTTAGTTCCACATTTTGCAACCAGGGGACACACTCTATTCTACACAAACCTCCATCCGAACGAAACACCATTTTACAACCTATCCATAGATATATTAGTTGAGGGGATCAGGCCCATAGCACCCGAGATAGGTAGGCACCCCCTGGCAGTGTTCTGGGACTCACCCAAATCTTTTAAATTCAGATCACAGTGTCACTTGAATTTTGATATCTACCTTTTAAAACCCATATATTGAATTTATGAGAGATAGGAATGATAAAGCATCACTGAGCAATATATATATTCATTTCAACAGCATAGCATCACTCAAAATTTGATATAGGCATTTTTAAGGGGGCTGGTCACTCAACTTCCAATTTCCCCTCACTAATGTAAAGTCTATGGGAATTTGATGCATTCGTGCATTTAAAATATCTCCTCAGGAAATTAATATTAACTTCTATTTTTTGTGTACACATCCTAAAAGATGTCTCTTTTTTTTCTTAGTTCTCGAAATATTTCTAAAATATAGACTTAATTTTATATGAAGTGTTAAATTATTACTCGCAGTTCGCCCGCTTTTAACTCATAAGATATTAAATTCAGCATAGATTTTAGAAATATTTTGAAAACAAAAAGATCCTTTAAGAAAAATACACAGAAAAAATATGCTAAAAATATGAATTTCCTGAGAAGATATTTTAAATATACGAATGCATCAAAAGTCCATAGACTTAACATTACGGAGGAGAATTCCGAAGCTGAGTGACCAACCCCCTTAAGACCCATATTTAAAATTGATATAGTCATAAAGTAAAGTGCTGCGTCAAACTTTTAAACCATTAAGGGTTTTGTATTCAGGGATTAGACTGACCAAAAAGTAAAAAAGCTGAAAACTGCACGAACAGTGTTTGAGCAATAAAAGATATGAATTTCATGCGCAACAAATATTATAACTACTATTAAAATATACATTATATATATATATATACACATTATATATATATATATATATATATATATATATATATATATATATATATATATACACATATATATATACATATATATATATATGTATATATATATATATACATACATACATACATACACACACACACGTATATACAGTAGAGTCTCAAAAATCTGCACAGTTTGGGACCAGATGCTGTGCAGATTTTAGAGTTTTGCAGATTCTGGATTAAATGATTTATTTTTTTCAACATACCTTTGTTATTTCAAAGAAGAGCATGTAATAACTCAATTTAAGCAAAACAAAACTTGAATCTCTTATTTACCTGAACATTATCATTTTAATACCCAAATTTATTTTTTGATACAATTTTTAAAGATTTCTTATATAGTCCTTTGATTGAGAACTCCCATTGTTCCTTTTCCTCTTGTTGAAGTTTCTTTTGAATTCTGTAAATAGCCATTATTTCCTGTTGGTCTATATAACTCTGCTGCTCAAAGAACTTCAAAATCTTCACCTAAATGGAAACCTTCAAAAATTAGCTTTTGGTATTTTCTTTTGGCTTTAATTTGTGGTAAGTTTAAGTGAAAAATCTTTATCTTCATCCTCATTTTGTTTAAATAAAGAGCCAGGCTATATTTTATGTCATGCATCCCCCAGGGGGATACCTTCTTTAGGTTGGTTGGTTGGTTGGTTGTATTTATGTCGGCCAATTATCTGCACGTGGGATATAGGCCCTAAGGGGGGAGTGCCTTCCGTGGAGGTCTTTCTAAGGGAACCTAACCCGTATTAACGCTTGGAGAACCAAGGTTCGAAGAAAACCACGAAAACTCTGAACGATTAGGCCGACGGGCGCGATTGGGATCGAACCCAGCACCTCCCGTCTACCAGCTTCGAGAGCAGAACCTCTCGGCCACTGGTGGGGCCACCTTCTTTAGGAATTCACGGGTTTCACGACCCCAGATTCCTGAGCGATCTTTCTTCTTTTAGTTGTCTATCCTTTTCCTCTTTCTTTCACTCTTCTTAATTTTTTTTTTTTCTTTTCAGTTTGTTACTTCTTGGTTATGATAATATCAATACCGATCTTCCCCGTTCAGCATTTGAACTTATGGGGACCCAGTATCGGCTTTTCGAGCTCTGCCTATTGGCATCCAGTTGGGTGTGGGAAAGGTCTCCAGTTTGAATGCAGTGTGAGGGAGAGGAGTGGCGTGCTACCATAATATCATTTTTAAGGAACGTTTTTTAGAAAACGGTCCCAGAGGTGAGCTCTCCCAATAGTGTTAGGCTGGCGGAGAGGGCGGGGGGCCAGCTCATAGTGACAAATCTTCTCTGGCTTGCCAGAGACCTGTGTACCTGGTACATGCTATGAGTGGCAAACGAATCTCCAGTTCACGAATGGCTCCGGAGGTTACTCTGAACATGTTAGGAAAAAGTGGGGAACCACTACTTATGCGACGAAACTGGTAGTTTGGTAGCATTCAAAATTTTGAATGATCCAAATGCTAAGAAGATGAGAGAGAAGGAGACTGAAGCTCTGGCTACAGAAACTTCCTCTCAGGTAAGTGAAACAAGTCATATTAAAGAAATTAATGCTAAACTTGAAAATATTTCTGTCCAACATAATTCCCCCTCCATGTTTTTGGATGAAGTAGAACAATTGTTGGCTGAGGACTCAGATGATATGGTTACCTCTGAGGAGGACAGAGTAGTTGTTGTCATAAATAAACCAGATTACCCATTTAAAGATAGTTCAGATCAACCTCCATCACAGTAAGGGTTCATCTGCCACTTTAGGAAAGATGATCTCTGGAGGGAATGTTGATATTGCACTTATTCAGGAGCCCTGGACTGGGAATGGCAATATTAAAAGGGGGGAGAGGATTGTACTTTGTGTCAATATATTAAAAAACGAGAGAAACAACGTTTAAAGAACACAAATGTAAGTAATTTTAAAAAGCATATAGCTATTTCGAAGCCTCTAAGGCCCCATCATCAGTGCTTATAAATTAAAGATAAAAGTAAAACTATGGAATAAAAAGGGGGGGGGGAGGTAGAGCCAGAAGGCGCACCTCACATCCTGACCGTCAACAGCGAAATGAAAATCATAGTTGGCAAACAACCACGGAGTCTGTCTCACACGCACACAGGGAGACCAATCAAAATCCGCCCAGATGCTCCGGGAGAGTTCAAATAAAGCTGAGAATAAGGGGGGGGGGGGGGGAGAGGACGAATTAAAGAAAATTAAGTCATAACTTTGAAAAATTGGGCGTGCTGGACAAATCGTTTACTAAGCTGTGAATTTTTCCATATGTGGTAGGCTTCCCAAAAGTCAAGATCGTAAATTAATGAGCATTTTTGTATAATAGAGGCTTTGGAAAATTTAAAATTATGATTGTTGGACCAGCAGTGATTAGCAATAGCAGAATGCTTGATGTCATAATTTTTGACACAAGTTTTATGCTCCCCTAAACGGACCTTAAAGGGTCTTTTCATTTGACCAATGTACATTTTATTGCATTCGCAAGATATCTTGTAAATACCCCAATGTGAAAAACTATCAATTGGATGTTTCAGATTTGTGAACTGAATCTTGTTAAAAGGAGTATAAACTACCTTAAAATGAAATCTTAACAAGATTTTAGAAATTTGATGGCTTATTTTCAAAAATATGGAAGTATAATTAATTTTTTTTAATTTTCATTGCCGACAGTGTTAACTTTGGATAATTCTATTCATAATAAACTAAGAAAACGTTCTCACTCCAAAGTTAACTGTCGGCAATGAAAATTTAAAAAAAAATTAATTATACTTCCATATTTTCCAAAAATAAGCCATCAAATTTCTAAAATCTTGTTAAGATTTGATTTTAAGGTAGTTTAAATTCCTTCTAACAAAATTCAGTTCACAAATCTGAAACATCCAATTGACAGTTTTTAATATTGGGGTATTTACAAGATATCTTGCGAATGCAATAAAATGTACATTGGTCAAACGAAAAGACCCTTTAAGGTCCGTTTAGGGGAGCATAAAACTTGTGTCAAAAATTGTGATGTCAAGCGTTCTGCTATTGCTAATCACTGCTGGTCCAACAATCATAATTTTAAATTTTCTGAAGCCTCAATTATACAAAAATGCTCATGCTCATCAATTTACGATCTGGACTTTTGGGAAGCCTACCACATATGGAAAAATTCAAACAGCTTAGTAAATGATTTGTCTAGCACGCCCAATTTTTCAAAGTTATGACTTAATTTTCTTTAATTTGTCCTCTTCCCTCCCTCCCTCTCCTTTTTCTCCACCTTATTTGAACTCTACCGGAGCATCTGGGCGATTTTTGATTGGTCTCCCTGTATGCGTGTGAGACCGACTCCATGGCTGTTTGTCAATTGTGATTTTCATTTCGCTGTTGATGGACGGGATGTGAGGTGCGGCTTCTGGCTCTGCCTCACACCCTCTTTTATTCCATAGTTTTATTTTTATCTTTAATTTATAAGCACTGATGATGGAACCTTAGAGGCTTTGAAATAGCTATATGCTTTTTAAAATTACTTACATTTGTGTTCTTTAAACGTTGTTTCTTTCTTTTTAATGGCAACATTCTTGGTCTAGGATGTAGAAAGAGTGCCCCAGGCCAAGAGCTTGTATTTATGTCAGTCCTAGGCTAAATGCAATTAATATAGTGAACTACCTGAGTGGTGACTGTGTTGCCATCAAGGTAGATTTTCAGGGTGAGAATGGGCCTGGTAAGATAATTATCTCATTTTCTTATCTTCCATTTGAGAAACCGGACCCTCTTTCTAATGAAGCAAAAGCTCTCCTGCATTACCATACTTGCCAACTAAATTTCGGTAAAACTCAGAAGATTTTAGGCAAAAAATCAGAGGAAATCAGAAGATTTTGGCGAAAAATCAGAAGAAATCAGAAGATTTTTTAAGTTTTATAACACTTTCAGTAGGGATTAAAAAACAGCTGAATCCTTATAAATAAACAAATTTCAAAGAGAAACTAATAAAATATTCACTAATTTGCAATTACACAATATATATTATGATAAAGAATAACTTGAATATATTAAAAATTACTTTTTTTTTTTTAAATAGATATTCTATTTTTCACATTAACCCTCCGACTGTCTTTGAAAAGGGCAAAATTGTAATGTTTTCTCTGCATTTTGTTTTAAATGCTAAAAAAAAATGATTCTTTGAACATTTTATAAAAAAAACTTAATAACGAATATGAATGCAATCCTTGGAAGTATTAATCATTGTTCAATGTATTAAAAATGCATTAAATCAATAGAATTACATTATTTTAAATATTGCTTGTATTGCAGTGAAACCTGGAGCTTAGTGAACGTATTAACACGGGCTTGTCAGTGAGGGGGTTAAAAGACACTTAAAACTTCTGACTCCTAATTTTTTTTTTCTTTTTTTGAGGGTGATTCTGAGAAAGAAATAAAAAATATCTGAAATTCACAGCAAATTTTTTGAAATGTTACAGCAGGGGGGAGGGGGTGGGGGGGAATCCACTTCCGACACTAGCTATGCATTTTTTTCCGCGGTCCTTTGACGAAATTCGCGATCTTTAGCCGATATGTGTTTTTTTTTTTTGCGATCTTTTGACGAAATTTGTGTTTTCGCGATCTGTTGGCGAAATTTGCCGTTTTTTCGCGATCTTTTGGCAAAATTTGCCGTTTTTTCACGATCTTTTGGCGAAATTTGCCGTTTTTTCACGATCTTTTGGCGAAATTTGCCGTTTTTTCGCGATCCTTTGACGAAATTGGCCATTTTCCACGCGATCCTTTGACGAAATTGGCGATTTTTCTGCAAACGATTGACAAAATTAATTTTTTTCGGCGAAGATGTCGAAATTCGCAATATTTTTATGCCCGAATTTTCGAATTGGTGGCCTTTTTTTTTTTAAATTTTCGGAAATGAATGCCTTAAATTTTTGGAAAATTCGGACCAAAATCACCCCTACGCGTCGTTTACGCAATCTTTTGACGAAATTCGTATCTTTCCCGCGATCGTTCAGTGAAATTTGGATTTTTTCCGCGATCCATCGGTGAAATTTGGGATTTTTCCGCGATCTTTTCACGAAACGCCCGTTTTTACCGCGATCCTTTAACAGAATTCGCATTTTCACGCGATCTTTTCACGGAAATAGTGTTTTTACGTCATCTTTTGACGGCGCTTTTTTTACCCGATCTTTTGACGAAAATCGCATTTTTTCGCGATCTTTTCACGGAATTCGGGTTTTTACGCGCTCTTTTGGGGGAATTTTCATTTTTTACGAGATCTTTTGACAAAATGTGAGTCTTTCCCGCGAACCTTCGGCGAAATTTCGGGTTTTCCCGCAATCCTTTGACAAAACTCGCGTAAAAAGCGTAAGAAAAGGCCGAAAATCAGAAGAAAACGCATTACGCGCGTAAAATCGGAAACATGCTGATTTTTCGGAAGAATTCTGAAGAAATCAGAAGAGTTGGCAGCTATGCATTACTGTTCTCAGAAGGGGCACAAGTTAGTGTTCGGGTGTGGCGCAAATGGACATCATACTGTTTGGGGTAGCACAGACTACAACAAATGGGGAGATGAAATCTTAGAATATATTTTGGTTTATAACCTGTATAGTCTTAATAGGGGGAATGAGACAACCTTTATTACAAAAAATAGGAGGGAAGTTCTTGATGTCACTTTTTGTAGCAGAAACTGCTATGACATCATTAGAGATTGGAGGGTGTCAGGTGTTATTTCATTATCAAATCACCGACTAATCATGTTCAACATTGCAGGGACAACTGGACCAGCAATGATGAAGAGGAATGCCCGGAAAACAAACTGGCATTCTTACTGCAGGGAACTTGGAGAAAGGATCCTGTCTTTAAAGGGTTTAAGTTATAATAATTCTTCAGACGTGGAGTTGGCTGTTGACTCAGTGCAACAGGCCATTCTCCAATCGTATTATAACAATTGTGAACCTCCTGTTGCTATCTACCCAAGGCCTGTGCCTTGGTGGTCTTCTGAGCTTAGCAAACTCAGGAAAATTACCTGCAGGGCTTTTAATAAAACCAAGAAGGGTGGCGACTGGCAGCAATATAAGTCTGCACTCACCACATATAATAAGGCCATCAGGAAGTCCAAGTATGACTCTTGGAGAAACTTCTGTGATGGTATTAATGATGTCTCCACTAGTGCTAAGCTTATGAGAATTATGGC
This sequence comes from Maratus speciosus, assembly GCA_963932465.1. Classification (NCBI taxonomy): domain Eukaryota; kingdom Metazoa; phylum Arthropoda; class Arachnida; order Araneae; family Salticidae; genus Maratus; species Maratus speciosus. The sequence goes on from OZ010787.1 coordinate 207,440,064, forward strand.
TAGGGATAGTAGTTCCAGTCTGAATGCCATTAAATTGGCGAATGGGCAATATGCTGAAACAGGAAAGGAGATTCTCTCAGAAATGATGAGAATTCATTTCCCTGATTCCACCAGTGATGACCCAGATGTAGCTCTACGCACACCTACTGCTTTTAGTAGCAGTAGGGAGTGCTGGAATCTTGCTGGTGATGACAGGATCTTGTGGGCTATCAATTCATTTGACCCTTACAAGACTCCGGGTATGGACGGAATCGTACCTGTTTTGTTACAAAAGGGGAAAACGATTTTAGTCCCAATGCTTAGTCAGATTTACAGGGTATGTGATGCTTTTGGATACATTCCAAATACATGGAGACATACCAAGGTGCTCTTTATCCCCAAACCTGGGAAAGACACATATTTTGAAGCAAAATCTTTGACGAATTAGTTTAAGATCATTCATGCTTAAGACATTGGAAAAGTTAATGGATAGGGACATCAGGGAACACATCTTGAGTGCAAAGCCACTCTAGAGCTCCCAGCATGCCTATCAGACTGACAGGTCAACTGACACCAGGGTTGCCGGCTTTTAGCCAGGCCAAAAAAAAGCCGGCCGGCTTTTTTTGGTTTTAACCACTTAAAAAAAGCCGGCTCTTATTTTTTAATGCACTTATAAATATTTTCTACTAAAAAAATTATAGATTTCTATTAAATTTTGTCAAATAAATAAGTCTATAACTTCTAGAAGGCAAATGTGAAGGCATTATGTCTGAAATTATATATATATATATATATATATATATATATATATATATATATATATATATATATATATATATATATATATATATATATACATATATAAACATTGAAAATAATATAAGTTAGGCTCCAAACTGGTATTTTCAAATTCTATATTACATAGCTCCACATACACTACACATTTTAAAGATTATATTTAATTAATGACAAAATGTAGCACATCAAAATGGAAACATTCTTGTGTGTCCATATGGAGAGATTAAGTTATAAATGTTAAAAGAGAAATTAGAAAGGATATAATATTTGAGGAGAGTGGTACATAAGTGTATAAAAAATAGAGCATTTAAACAAGAAGAAAAAATTCTCTAAATAAAATTTTGAAAAGCTTGTTAAGCATATTCATGCATATGTTGTTCGCAATGTTTTTAATAGTGAGAAATGGTGTTTTTATTAATATGACTATGTATAATTTTAAATGTTTACTAGAAATAAAATAAGACTTGTATATTAATAGCTCTTACAATTAAATAATAAAACATGTAGCTAATTAATCATTGTCCTCTTTAAATTTTATAAAGCAGTAAAAATGAAAAAATTGGCAGTTGGTATGGCCCTTTTAAAATTTAGCTGGCATATTTGCAATTCTGACTACAAATCACTAGCAAAACCATCTAAGTTTTATTCCAGTATTAATGTCCTCATTATTGAGAAATTGAGTTACTTATTAAACTCTAAATCAATTAAATGTCATTAAAACTAATTAAAAACACTTTAAAATGTGTAGTTTATAATTACAATGCTTCACTGTATAAAAGCCAATTATGGCCAAAAAAGGCCAATTTTGGCCAAAAAAAGCCGGTTAAAACCAATAAAAGCCACCGGCTTGGCTTTTTTAAATTTTAGCCGGCTTTTTTGCAACCCTGACTGACACCGCTCTTTATAATCTTTCCTTTGTTCTTGAGAAAAGTTTTAAGGCAAATGAAACTGCTTTTGCAGTCTTTCTTGATATTGAGGGTGCCTTAGATAAGGTATCCACGGATGCCATCCTTAGGGCATTGGCCAACAGGGATGCGGATGAAGTAACTCTGAATTGGATCAACTGTCTGCTCAGGTATAGGTCTATCTATGCTGAGTTGTTGGGGGATACAATTCATGTTAAGGCAAAGAAGGGCTGCCCACAGGGTGGGGTAATTTCTCCTGTACTCTGGTGTTTGGTGGTGGATGGACTCCTTGTTGAGATACATCTGCATGGTGAATACTGTATTGGGTATGCTGATGATATTGTATCATTAGAGGCAAATTTGAAAGTATTCTTTCAGATATCCTCAATAATATCTTTAAGAAGGTAAAGCGGTGGTGCAGGGATGTTGGTCTTTCTGTTAACTCAGAAAAGACGACTCTTGTTGCTTTCAGTAGGAAAAAATCAATCAAATTCAACGAGATTGTGTTTTATGGGCACACTTTGAGTTGCTCAAAGGAGGTGAAGTATCTAGGTGTCTACTTCGATGAGAGATTGTGTTGGAAGAGGCACATGGATTACTGCATCAATAAGGTCAAGCAGATTTTCTGGTCATGCAGAAATGCTATTGGCAAAACGTAGAGACTCAGCCCAAAAGTGATCTGGTGGATATACAATATGGTGATCTGCCCTATGATCAATTATGGCAGTATAGCTTGGTGGTCAAGAACAATGACTGACATTGCCAAGTCAGAATTAGCAAAACTGCAGAGGATGATCTTGTCCATGACAGGTGTACTTTAGAGATGAGTTTGAGCTCATTTTTTGGAGCCCGGGCCCGCCCGATCCCGAAAGATTTTTTGTCATCAGAGCCCGAGCCCGCCCGATACCACTCTTTACCGATACATCTTTAACTATAATCAATTCCTTTCTCATAAGTCTTCCGTGATTGACGTGAACCGGAAAATCAATGTAAATTACAAAATTGACACCGTTATCTTAAGGTCAGATGCCTTTATATTAAAAGAAGAAACACTGACTGATTGCTTCCTATTGGAATAATAAAGTAATTATATTTACTTACGAAGCAAAGTGATCTCGTAAATCTACTACAGAGTCCTTAGCATGAGCAGAGTTCATGACAAATAGATATAATACCCAGTAAAGTTATTTTCATATGAAGAATGATTATGACTCATGCGCAAATATAAGATTAAATAATTTGCAAACCTCAGGCTAATTCTGGTCTACTAAAAATCGAAGAAAACATTCTCTTTGTGTTACATAACTAAATAAAAAAATAAATGATCTAATTAAAAAATATCTTCTGTCACAAACGAAAATCCTAATAAAAACAAATTCATTGCTTGTGTGTTTTGATTGGCGCCATATTAATTGATCATGTCGAAAATGCCGTACACATAAATCTGAAAACATCAAATTTTCTTTTGAAACAGCAATCAAATACTAAAATAAACATGATTTTTGTTACCCCTTCATTTTGATCTAAATAACATTGAAAAGGCTTGAAAAGTAATTTTAAACGGGGAAAAAAGTTCTTTCAATCTTTTCTATACATAAATATAGTTTTCCGGTTTCAGAAAGAACGAGCCCGAAGGCTAGAATAAAAATAGAGCCCGAGCCCATGTCGGGCCTGGACTCGGGCTGAGCCCGTCTCATCTCTAGTGTACTTAGGACAACTCCTACATCTGCTATGAAGCTGCTGTTGGGTATGTACCCACTGCATATGATTATTGAGGCAGAAGCATTGCTCTGCTCTTAAAGACTCATTTTAGATGGGCAGTGACAGAGTTACTCGAGGTATCTTACTTGGGGGCAGGCTTAACTGTAAAATCTGTAAGCACCCAGTCTTTATCATGAAGGGTGACGGCATACCTTTAAAGCATGTATTTGATAAGTCGTTCAGAGTTAGTCTTCACTCTAGAGCTGAATGGGAGACTCTTTCTGTAACAGAGTTTAAGACTGGTATGATCTGGTTTATTGATGGCTCCAAGATGAATACTGGTATGGGAGCTGGGGTTTGCTGCCCAGCTGATGGTGTACATCTTTTTACCCGCTGGGTAGTTATGCCACTGTCTTTCAGGCAGAGGTCTATGCAATACTTATGTGTTGTTACATTTGCATTGAGAAGAGGTATAGTGGCCTGTCTGTCAATATCTACTCTGACAGTCAGGCAGCATTGCTTGCCTTACAGAAACATACAATTACTTCTAGGATTGTTTGAGAGTGTTACTGCTCTTTGAACAGGCTTGCCAGTAATGGTAATGATGTTGCTATACATTGGGTACCTGGTCATACTGGCATCCTGGGTAATGAGCTTGCTGATAGTCTTGCAAGGAAAGGGTCGGTTACTTCATTTATTGGACCAGAACCAGCTATTGGCATTTCTAAGGACTGCATTAGAACTACTGTTTTTAGAATTTTAAGAGAGCAGCAGTATCAAGAATGGCTTGACTCAAGCAGACAGAGACAAGCGAAAGAGCTCAATAGCGGATGTTCTAGTAAAAGGACAAAGGAACTCATTGGGCTCAGAAGGAATAGTCTAAGAAATATAGTGGAACTGCTAACAGGACACTGTAGACTTAATGGATGCCTTAGTATTATGAAGGTGGTTAATGACCCTCTTTGTAGGGGTTGTAAGTATGAAGAGGAGACTGCCTTACATGTGCTCTGTAAATGCGAGGCATATGCTGCTTACTGTTTCGAACACATGGGTCGGCATCTGATTGAGCCATGGGAAATTCAGGATATTCCTACCAAATGTCTGCTGAATTTTATGTCAGCTACTGGTCTATTCAGGGACTAAGTGAGGATGTTTTCCTTTTTCATTTTTGGGAGACAGCACATTTGACCCCTGGTCGCAGTGCTTTGGCTGAGCCTCCCCCCCCCCCCCCCCCAGTAATGCAGTATGTCATGCATTAATTAAAGCTTTGCATGAAATATAAAATAAATTAATTCGCTATTTTTTTTAGCAGCCAATAGATGGTGCAACTACTAAAACTTTTCTGTGCTCGTTTATACCTCTCGTCTATTTCTATTATTTTACATTTTCTTGTATCAGGGCTTGAAATTCAATTTTTCCCTAGGAGGGGAGTCTCCGTACCAACATTTATAAATGGAGGGGAGTTGAGATATTTTGGAGGGAGAAAAATATCTTTAAAACCCACTGTTATTTTACATGCTATTTAAAGAATTACATTAATACAGACATGACAAAATACCATTGCAGCAATTTAAATCAACAACTCAGAATAATTATGTAACATGTTTTTTATTTAAAAAAGGAAGAAAGTCAAGCTTTTATACAGTTTATTTTTCAACTTTCAACCAAATGCTATGGGTCTTTAATAATGGGGTTTTTAAATGAAATTCTGAATTTAAATTTTTTATTCGATTTTGGGCCCTGAATCTGCTTTCACAAGGTAAACTAAGCACAAGCACAACATTTATAACTTTGCAAATTATTGGAAACATATGGTTATGTTCTCTTAAATAAAATTCAGAAAACTTTGGAATATCTGACGTGCCTTCATTTTTAACTACTTGCATGAACAATGTATATTCAGTGATGGCATCATCAATATCCATTTCTGAACGAAATTGTTTTATTATATCCTTAATGGAATTATAGTCAAAATCCGACTCCCTGGTAATTCCTTTGAACAAGCTTCTATGCATTTAAATTTTAAACAAAGTCCAAAGTTTGAAATAGAAACTGTTGATTCATTTCTTCTATTACACGAAAAATGTAGGTTAAGTTTAAATTGTCAAGTCCTAATTTCAGTGAATTGCAAGGAGGTCATTCCATGTCAAATAGACACAAAAAAGTGCAATTTTTTCCCTCACCATCTTCAAATTTTACAAAATTTGGGGAACTAGTTAGACTGGTTGAGAAAGTAAAAAATCTGCAATTTCAAAATTCTGAGGCTGTTAGTTTTTTAATTATAGGCATTTAAAGATGGCCGACTACGACTAATTTACTGTCAGATGGTAACATTAAAATCATCAGAACTCCTGTTCTAATTAATGTACAGACATGGTCATGGTATCATTTTAAAGCATTTGAAATGGCCTTTACTATTATACCAAACACAAGAGGTTTTTGAAAAAAAAAGTTTGAAGGTCATGGCACTTGACCTTTGACCTTGAATTGCTAAAAAATGAATGCTTCAATTTTCACGATTTTTTCCCTCTGAATGCAGAAGTGCCTTAACTAGATGTGTAGAAAGTTTCAAAATGGGACCACAATGGGATCATACAAAAAAAAAAAAAATCAATAACAAAATATGAAATATTCACGTTTAAACTGTCCATTCATAGTAATAATGAGCTCGATCCAGAACGCATATAATTTTATTCATATATACAAATAGAAACTGAAATAAAAAGTAAATATATAATACAAATTACTTTGAATAAAAAACAATAGAAATTCAAATAAAATATACACGATTTATGGAATTGGGCATAATACAGAGTGCTTTCTTGCATTCAGTTTCACATTTGTTTCTGTAGTTTCTTTTTCACTGCTTCTATTTTTTTCAGAATATCTATTTTACTGCTGAAACAATGTGATTTCTGTCTAAGGATCACGTAAAAAACGTTTTCTGTCAAAGAATCGCGAGAAAGACACGATTTTCGTTACAGGGTCGCCAAAAAAAAAAAAACTTTTCGTCAAAGGATTGTGGAAAAAATGCGATTTTGAAGACTAGTAGTTAAGATTTGAATATGCAGCAGAGATAAAATTAAGTTAAGCAATGGATGCATTACTGTAAGTCCCTAAACCTAGAGGTTGAAAAAGCTGTAAAGTAGAAAATCCTGAAAAACAAATAACTAACAAAATAAAAGTAATGTGGTGAAATAAATACAAGTAAAGTTAAAATCAAATTAACATTTATTTAAATAAGATAACACAAGAAATAAACTTTAACATATAATAAAAACACAATACTTAAATATACTGTTTCACTATTGCATAATGTATTCATTAACTTTAAATCCACAAACAAATAAAAAATAAAAGAGAACAGACTTCATGGCTATTGTGAAGGGCATTAATCATTTCCCATGGTTTGCACTGATCCAGAGTAAAAGCTTTAACTCAAAACAAGTTAATAAAATACGGAAGCTTGAATACGATAAAAACAAACTGTTGTAGAAACACTTCTTATCGGAGGCATCATTAGCTGGATGGAAAAGTAAACACGTTTCTTTCACTTCATAACAAGGAACACCGTAACTCCAAAATACTACGCCTCCTCAATGAAAGATGACAGCTGGAATGAGTCAACTTCCAGGGCATTTAATGAATGGCCACTAGCTTTAATGAAATACTTGAACATGAAGGAAAGACATCGTTGAAATAAACTGCTAGTGGTTACGTTGAAGATGAACACGATATTAGCAGGTGAAACTCAAATATGTAGATTAGTTACAACACATTAAACTTGTAGAAAAACATATGACGAACATAAGAAAAACTTAAAAGGGATATTCCATTCAACACCGTAACATAAAAATAAGATAACATCACAAGACGAACGAAAAACGGCAAAGTAAAACACTTAGAAACTACACCGATGACAACACTTATGTACAAAACACTTAGGTAGACGAAACATTTAGACGGGAACATTTAGGTACTGAATGGAGGAAACATGAAGAAATATATACTACCGATTGAACAGATATGGACCTATTATGCAATGCAAGGAGCAGCCAGCTGATGGTTCTCGAATGAGAAGCCATCGTGATGAAACGTCATGATGAAGATGTGCAGTAGCCAGAGAGACGCCAACTAGTGGCGATCGGAAAAACACACATCAAACGGTTGGTTGGTTGTATTTATGTCGGCCAATTATCAGCACGTGGGATATAGGCCCTAAGGGGGGGGGGGGGGGAGTGCCTTCCGTGGAGGTCTTTCTAAGGGAATCTAACCCGTATTAACGCTTGGAGAACCAAGGTTTGAAGAAAACCACGAAAACTTCGAACGATTAGGCCGACGGGCATGATTGGGATCGAACCCAGCACCTCCCGTCTACCAGCTTCGAGAGCAGAATCTCTCAGCTACTGGTGGGGCCACATCAAACGGAAAAATGACATGAACGGGAATGCGTGAGGATCGATGTTAGTAAAGCCTCAGAATTAAACACGAGGAATTTAAACAGAACCAGAAACTTATGAAAGCAGAATAACAAAAATAAAGCAAAGTAAGTAAAGACAATTATTTCTGTTATGTATTAGTTTAATAAAGTGTATATTTAATAAAGATATAAAAATAAGAAGAGGGATTTAATAGAAGGTAAACAAACCTGTTAAACTGGAAGTAAGTATAACTGATAAAGATATATAAAGATAGTAAAAGTTATAAAGCAAATAGACATATTTCATAAAAGATAATATTAATAAAGTAAATAAAAGATAGTAAAAGATATAGAAAAGGAGATACTGCTGGAAAGGGATAAGATCGGAGATGGCTATAATGCTATCAGATTTCTGTCAAAGGATTGTGGAAAAAACGCGATTTCTGTCAAAAGATTGTGGAAAAAACGCGATTTCTGTCAAAGGATTGTGGGGAAAAAACACGTTCTTGTGGGGGTGTGGGTTTGTCGTTTGCCCCTCTATCTTTCTTTGTCCCAAGAAGGGTTAAACCCATATAAAAATTCAGCAGAGTGACTTGACAAAATAGATTAAGTTATACATGAAGACCTTGAAAATATTGTTGAAATAATAACTTGGAATAAAAATAAGTTGTAATATATATGCAATTTCATGAATCCTATTATGTTTCAGTGAAAAGGTAAGTGTAAAATGTACTTACAGTAATGTGCCAAAATGATGGAACAGAAGATTTCTTTATTGGAGCTAGGATACATGAACGTTACTTCGTTTCAGAATTAAACTGATGGACTGAGACGTAGTCTACCTGAACTCGAGGGCACCTCATTATTCAACAACATAAGTAATTTTTAGAGATTAGCAACTTGTAGTATACTTTAACAACTCTATCGCCGATTTAAATTAACAATTTCATGCTGATACTTCTTCATACTAAACAATTATGCTTAATAAACTTTAAGTTCTTACAATTACATTAGCAGTTAGCCATATACCTTTAAATATTTGCTGAAACTTCATAAAAACATACAAGATAGTACCATAAGTCAGCCATCAGACATCGCACACCGAAAAATGAAATCGCTGTCCCTCTAAATCAGGACGAAAACCTATCGGCCAATCAGAATCGACTACGCAATTCGCATAAGTCGGAAGATACTTAACATTTACTTTTAATTTGAATAACATTTAATAAATATTACGATGACTTTAGAAAAATTAATATAAAAATGACTTAAAAAGATGGTTTTACATATTAATTAAATTTAAATGCTTATCTTATAAAAAATGAATACGAGCGAATGCGATCGCAAGTAAAATTGCCGTTTATGGTCCACGACCGAAACGCGATATGCAACCACCCAATCGTGGCGGTAAAAACATAAATGCAGAAAGGCGGCAATGAAAAGAAAATATCGTGTTGTCAAGTTCAGGTAGACTTTACAAATTGCTTAATGAAAAAAAATAGAAATTAGAAAGAAAAAATGCTTGGGAATACTCTTCCACAGAATGCCCCTCTTTCCCATTCATTTTGATTTTCTGCAATAAAGTTCATTACAAAAGTTCTTGTAAAACTGCAGGATCACATTTTTTTTTTTTTTCCCCGTGTAAAGTTCATCACCATAAAAAGACTTCTCTGAATCTAAGAAAGAAGTCCTTTACAAGGGATTTCGTCAAAATATCCGCATAGTTCTCTTTTGACATAACATGCCTAATGTCGAAGAGGCCATTGTTATACCGGTCTCTTATAAACTTGTATTTCAGATCAATGTAACGATTCTTTATGGTATCAGCTTTATGTTTGGTGAAGGAAATGGCAGCAGTATTATCACAAAAGAGCATTGGACGTTGAATAGTAATAATGTCCAAGTTAAGACTTTTCTGAATTTCAATTAGTGACATGTTTAAGAACTTTAGATCTTTTACAGCTTCTGTCGCTGCTATTATTTCTGCCTCCACTGGACTCAAAGCTATGCAATTTTGTTTAGTTACTCTCCAGGTTACTGGAATGTGATTTAAGAAAGCAATGTAGCCACTCCATGATTTTCTGTCAGTTGTGCCACTAGCCCAAGAAGCGTCGACATAGACAGCTAGCTGGATTGGAGAGTCAGATTGTGCTTACTTCAATCCCAAAGATTTTGTCGAAGAGAGATACATCAGGATTCGCAGGAGTGCTTTGTAGTGCAACAGGTTGTGGCTCTCAGTAAATTGTGAAAGTGCAGCAACAGGCCAAGCAATGTCTGGACGGCATCGATGAGCAATATACTGTAGACACCCCAGCAAGTTTCGGTACGGCAGGTTCTCGGGAAATTCGTCATCTTCAGCAACTGGAACAGGATTATATCCAGGAGGAGAAGGAAGAGATATATTAGTAAAATCAGGGATATCAAACTTCTTTAAACACTTTTCAATATAATGTATATACACAAGTTAACCCTTGTACTTCACTGAATCCATTTGCAATTAACTTATTATGCAAGTCATGGTACCAATATCTTCCAGCTTGGTGAAGCCCATAGATGGCTTTCTTTAACTTTTAAACACAGTGTTCTTTCCCTGGAATTGTATAATCTTCAGGTTGTTTGATGCAAATTTCTTTATCAATATCCCCATATAAGTATGCACATTTAACATCAAGAAGACAATGCACCCAATTCAATATTCTAATGAAAAAAGCTATGAAAAGACGAATGAGTAAAATTTATTACTGGGCTAAATGTGTCATTGTAATCTAAACCTTCTCTCTGATTGTTACCTAGTGCAACTAAACGTGCTTTAAATATGCAATTCTTCCCTTCACTATTTTCTTTTATGGTATAAACCCCTTTGGCTCCTATAACTTTCTGATCAACTTTTGGGACAGGCGTCCAAACGTGTCTATCTAACATTGTTTGGATCTCTTGATCTATTGCCTCCTTCCATTTTTGTGCCTCTGGAAGTTGTTTTGCTTGTGTCGCATTTTGTGGTACAATTATTTCAGTTAGGAACGCTTCTTCAGCTAATTCACTTTCAAGTTCCTTATCTAGCTTAATTAGGCCTTCATTTCCTAATGAAAAATTTGCCGCAGTTCAATATGATTTTATGCATTTTACAATATTCACGTAAATCTTGTTGTGATCTTAACCTGGAACCAGTAAGAGGTAAGATACAAATGTCAATTTTACCTTTAGTTCTTCCTTTTCTTCATATATCGGTAAAATGTTCAGGGGTCTGTTCAGACTTTTCTCACAGCGTCCTGTTTTTGTGAAATTGTGAAGTTTTTCTTATTTTTGTGAAAATTCTAGTCATAATTTTGTGAATTTTAAATTATCGATGTCTTCATGTCCTATCCTTCATGTATAAAAAGCTAAGTAATATGCTCTTTGGTGAGTTCAACTGCTTACTTAAAGGCCAGACTTTATTTTTAAATGACTAAATTTGTGAAAAGTTCAATTTGAAAGTGAAAAAATTCTGTTAAAGGTCTATTTAAGAAACAAATAATTTTGTGAAGGGTCCTGTTTTGGGATAAAATGTTTTGTGAAGGGTCCTGTTTGGGGATAAATAATTTTGTGAAGGGTCCTGTTTTAAGATAAATTATTTTGTGAAGGGTCCTTTAAAGGACCTAAAATTTTCCTAAACATATCCCTGATGTTGCTTCCGCTTCTTCCTGTTCCTTCAGAATATTCTCTGCTAATTCATCTTCAAATGTTGATACATAATCTTCCATTTTCTCTTCGGATCCAGATTCATCTTGCTGCATTACTTTCTCAACTTCTGTCAGAATTGTAGAGCTACTCGGTTAATGGACAGTCAAGTCATCTTCCATTGTCGGTGAATTGTTAGGACCTGTAGAGAATTCATTATCATCATTTGAAAAATCAACAAACGTGCGATGTATTTTCCATTCAGGAGAACTGTTCAGTTGCGCTTCGTCAAATGTTACATGCTTTGACTCAACTACTTTATTTTCTTTAGGGAAATAAATGCGATATCCACATGATCCTATACCATATCCTACAAAAACTCCTCTTTTTTCTCTTGATTGAAATTTATTTTGTTTTTCTTTAGGTTGATGTACATACGCAATGCATCCATAGCGTTTCAAATGACGAATAGATGGTTTAGCTCTATACCACCGTTGAAACGGTATTGCTTCTATCCCTGTGTGAAATATTCGATTGCGAATGTAATTTATTGCCATAACAGCCTCAACCCATAGATTAGGCGGCAGATTAGCTGCTTGCATAAACGTTCTCGTCCCTTCAAATAACACTCTGTTATATCGCTCGGCAATGCCATTCATCTGGGGGCTATATATTGTGGTCCTCTCATGCTTAATTCCCATCTTTTCTAACATATCTTTTATTTGTTTATTGCAATATTCTAACCCGTTATCAGTTCTCATGGCTTTGACTTTTCTGTTAGTTTGGCGTTCCACAAACATGATGAAGTGCTTTAATTTCAGGAAAACTTCATCTTTAGAATGTAGCGGGTAGCAAAAGGCTCTTTGACTAAAATCGTCAATGAAAGTAAGTACATACCGTTGCCCATTTCTTGATGTAACTGGAGCAAAACCCCATACATCGCTATGTATCAATTCTAACATTTCTTTTGACCGAACTTTCTTTAATCTAGGATATGTTGACCTAGTATTTTTAGCTAGAATACATGGTTCACATGGAGTCTCTTTTCCCTGTAATTGTCCACAATTTTGAACTAAATTTTCACGAAACATTTTCTTAATTATATCAACATTACTATGTCCTAGCCTTTCATGCCAGAGCATGATGTTACGCTCACTGGCAAATGTAACATAGTAACTTTGATTTAACTCTTGTGCATTAGTTACTTCCTTGACATTATTTTGTATTACATGAGCACTTCTTGAATTAATGTTATAGGCTTGATTTAAGGATTTAGTACAAGTAGAAACTTTTAATTTACTCTGAACAGATAAAGATTGTTGATCAGCAAGCTCTAATAATTGATTCTTAACATTAGGTTTAGCTTCGTCATTATAACTTTTAATGGATTTAAGAACATAAAAATTATCTTTTAGAGTGGCAGTATATAAATACTTCCAATGCTTATCAAATACTTTAAACCCATTGTCCATTGTGGCATGGAGATCCGCTTTATCCATCTTTGACATGGAAATTAAATTTTTATGAATGGTAGGAACATACAACACATTATGTAAATTTACAATAGATACTTTATCTTTTTCTTTTAATTTGAAACTTACTTTTCCTATTCCTCTAACTTTATGAGGTGTTGTTCCCATCCTAACAACTGCACCTTCTGGTGGCTCACTTAGATAAGTAAAGAAATGCTTATTTTGACAGACATGAGATGTGGACGCTGAATCCAATGTCCATTCCCAGCAAGGGGGGGAAACATTGCACATATCATTACTTTTACATTTTAATTCTGCGACATGAATCTAAATTTACTTCGTCCCTTTTATCACCACTTTTCTGTTTCCTACAATTTTTATCCCAATGGCCATATTTACCACAAACTTCACACTTTAAATTTATTTTATTTCGAGAATGAGACTTAGGAGACTCTTTTTCAGACATTTGGGTGGTTCTATCAGCCATGAGGGTTTCATTTCGTAATCTTTCTCTCAAATCCCTTCTCGAACATTCCTTTAGAATCTCTTCTTTAACATCCTTAAATTTAAAATCTTTTTCTGGCAGACGATCTAATTCCCTAATTAAGTAATCAATTTTCTGGTAGGCTTTCTATTAATTGGTAACAACGATGTTTTTCTGCAACTTCCTCCCCGGAATCAATTACGCGACGATAAGTTTCTTCAAACCTAGTTGGGATATCTTCATCTACATTAATTTTTAAATTCCTAAATTCATTTACATGAAACGATTTTAATGCTCTTCCTGGGATTTCCAGATTTAATTTTAGTGTTTCCCATATTTCCGACGGATCATCCAAATGACCTATCGTTAACCCAATTTCAGGACTAACATACGTTTTGATAATTCCGGCTGCTCTTTGCTTTGACTGATTTAACTTAAACTTATCGAGGGGCTTTAAATCTGTATAATCCGGCCATTCGGTTTTATTCACCCAGGTATACAAACCTTCGGTTTGCAATGTACATTTTATAAAATGAGTCCAACTTTGACAGTTATCCCTACTTAATACTACTATATCTGGTGCAGTAGCCATTTATATACTTTTACTTAAAACAATAAACAGATATAAAATATAAATAGTAATAAAACTTGCATGCACATATATATATATAAACATTAAGATATTTCATACACTAGATACTTGAAAAAAAAAACTTCATTAATTAGCTTCAACATTTTCATTTTAAAATACTTTTCTCTAGCTTTACGCAGTTGAAGTGCTTCTGGGTACCATAACCTTTGTGGGGGTGTGGGTTTGTCGTTTGCCCCTCTATCTTTCTTTGTCCCAAGAAGGGTTAAACCCACATAAAAATTCAGCAGACAAAATAGATTAAGTTATACATGAAGACCTTGAAAATATTGTTGAAATAATAACTTGGAATAAAAATAAGTTGTAATATATATGCAATTTCATGAATCCTATATATATAATATGTTTCAGTGAAAAGGTAAGTGTAAAATGTACTTACAGTAATGTGCCAAAATGATGGAACAGAAGATTTCTTTATTGGAGCTAGGATACATGAACGTTACTTCGTTCCAGAATTAAACTGATGGACACTTGAGACGTAGTCTACCTGAACTCGAGGGCACCTCATTATTCAACAACATAAGTAATTTTTAGAGATTAGCAACTTGTAGTATACTTTAACAACTCTATCGCCGATTTATCGCCGAATTATCGTCGAGGGATGATAACGTATGATATCGTAAGGGGAGGAGGGGGTTCAAAAGTGCCAAAAAAGTGATAACGTTATATATGCACAGCCCTAAGTCAGAAGATACTTAACATTTACTTTTAATTTGAATAACATTTAATAAATATTACGATGACTTTAGAAAAATTACTTAATATAAAAATGACTTAAAAAGATGGTTTTACATATTAATTAAATTTAAATACTTATCTTATAAAAAAAAATGAATACGAGCGAATGCGATCGCAAGTAAAATTGCCGTATACGGTCCACGACCGAAACGCGATACGCAACCACCCAACCGTGGCGGTAAAAACGTAAACAAATGCCGAAAGGCGGCAATGAAAAGAAAATATCGTGTTGTCAAGTTCAGGTAGACTTTACAAATTGCTTAATGAAAAAAAATAGAAATTAGAAAGAAAAAATGCTTGGGAATACTTTTCCACAGTTCTCTGTCAAAGGATTGGGAAAATGACGCGTTCTCGGTCAAAGGATTGGGAAAATGACCCGTTCTCGGTCAAAGGATTAGGAAAATGACCCGTTCTCGGTCAAAGGGTTAGGAAAATGACGCGTTCTCGGTCAAAGGGTTAGGAAAATGACGCATTCTCGGTCAAAGGGTTAGGAAAATGACGCATTCTTGGTCAAAGGGTTAGGAAAATGACGCATTCTCGGTCAAAGGATTAGGAAAATGACGCGTTCTCCAAAGAATCATGGAAAAGACTTTTCGTTAAAGGATTGCAGGAAAAACATGATTTTTGCCAAAGGATTGAGGAAAAAACGCAAAATTCATTTAAAGGATCCCGAAAAAGATGCAAATTTTGTTAAAGTACTGCGACTTTCGTCAAATGGTCACAGAAAAGATGCAAACATCGCCGAAGGGTCTCGGAAAAGATGCAAACATCGCCGAAGGGTCTCGGAAAAGATGCAAACATCGCCGAAGGGTCTCGGAAAAGATGCAAACATCGCCGAAGGGTCTCGGAAAAGATGCAAACATCGCCGAAGGGTCTCGGAAAAGATGCAAACATCGCCGAAGGGTCTCGGAAAAGATGCAAACATCGCCGAAGGGTCTCGGAAAAGATGCAAACATCGCCGAAGGGTCTCGGAAAAGATGCAAACATCGCCGAAGGGTCTCGGAAAAGATGCAAACATCGCCGAAGGGTCTCGGAAAAGATGCAAACATCGCCGAAGGGTCTCGGAAAAGATGCAAACATCGCCGAAGGGTCTCGGAAAAGATGCAAACATCGCCGAAGGGTCTCGGAAAAGATGCAAACATCGCCGAAGGGTCTCGGAAAAGATGCAAACATCGCCGAAGGGTCTCGGAAAAGATGCAAACATCGCCGAAGGGTCTCGGAAAAGATGCAAACATCGCCGAAGGGTCTCGGAAAAGATGCAAACATCGCCGAAGGGTCTCGGAAAAGATGCAAACATCGCCGAAGGGTCTCGGAAAAGATGCAAACATCGCCGAAGGGTCTCGGAAAAGATGCAAACATCGCCGAAGGGTCTCGGAAAAGATGCAAACATCGCCGAAGGGTCTCGGAAAAGATGCAAACATCGCCGAAGGGTCTCGGAAAAGATGCAAACATCGCCGAAGGGTCTCGGAAAAGATGCAAACATCGCCGAAGGGTCTCGGAAAAGATGCAAACATCGCCGAAGGGTCTCGGAAAAGATGCAAACATCGCCGAAGGGTCTCGGAAAAGATGCAAACATCGCCGAAGGGTCTCGGAAAAGATGCAAACATCTCCGAAGGGTCTCTGAAAAGATGCAAACATCTCCGAAGGGTCTCGGAAAAGATGCAAACATCCCCGAAGGGTCTCGGAAAAGATGCAAACATCCCCGAAGGGTCTCGGAAAAGATGCAAACATCCCCGAAGGGTCTCGGAAAAGATGCAAACTTCGTCGAAGGGTCTCGGAAAAGATGCAAATTTCGTCGAAGGGTCTCGGAAAAGATGCAAATTTCGTCGAAGGGTCTCGGAAAAGATGCAAATTTCGTCGAAGGGTCTCGGAAAAGATGCAAATTTCGTCGAAGGGTCTCGGAAAAGATGCAAATTTCGTCGAAGGGTCTCGGAAAAGATGCAAATTTCATCGAAGGGTCTTGGGGGAAAAAATGCAAATTTCGTCGAAGGGTCTTGGGGGAAAAAATGCAAATATCGTCGAAGGGTCTTGGGGGGAAAATGCAAATATCGTCGAAGGGTCTTGGGGGGGAAAATGCAAATATTGTCGAAGGGTCTTGGGGGGGGGGAAATGCAAATATCGTCGAAGGGTCTTGGGGGGGGGGGAAATGCAAATATTGTCGAAGGGTCTTGGCGGAAAAACACAAATATCGTCGAAGGGTCTTGGGGGGGAAAAATGCAAATATTGTCGAAGGGTCTTGGCGGGGAAAAATGCAAATATTGTCGAAGGGTCTTGGCGGAAAAACACAAATTTCGTCGAAGGGTCTTGGGGGAAAAACACAAATTTCGTCGAAGGGTCTTGGGGGAAAAACACAAATTTCGTCGAAGGGTCTTGGGGGAAAAACACAAATTTCGTCGAAGGGTCTTGGGGGAAAAATGCAAATTTCGTCGAAGGGTCTTGGGGGAAAAACGCAAATTTCGTCGAAGGGTCTTGGGGGAAAAACGCAAATTTCGTCGAAGGGTCTTGGGGGAAAAATGCAAATTTCGTCGAAGGGTCTTGGGGGAAAAATTCAAATTTCGTCGAAGGGTCTTGGGGGAAAAACGCAAATTTCGTCGAAGGGTCTTGGGGGAAAAATGCAAATTTCGTCGAAGGGTCTTGGGGGAAAAACACAAATTTCGTCGAAGGTGTTATCCAATTAACAAATTGGAAAAAGATGTAAAAGAAAGCAAAACAGTAACGCATATGGAGCGTTTTATCTGTAATTGTTTACCCAGAGAAATTAATCAAACTGTAGAAATCAAATCATATTCTAGATAGTATTTTGAAAAAATAACCAAACAGATTTAAAAACAAATAACAAATTTATTAAACAAACTGTAATAAAAACAAAATGAAAATAAAACCATAAATTAAAAGTAGATGTATAAACAATCGACATAATTAGATGCTTAAGAGAACTTGAGAACTTAACACAAGCATTTGGTATAATGCTATGCAAAGAAGCATCACTCTATATCAGTGATTAAGATGAACCAGAGCACCAAAAGCTAAAAACTATCTCAAAGTAAAAATATTAATAAGAAATCAAGTTTAAATGTTTACTTCAATTACTTTACTTAACTTCAATTAACTGTAAATTGCATTAAACTTTAAATAGAAAAATATCAAACTAAATTTAAAACATTATAAATAGCAAAAAGGTTATTTTCAATTAATCATATTTATCTTTCTCTCCATAAAAGATTTACCACTTAAAGTCAAGTCAAACTTCCTTATATTCAAAAGCTTAATACAAATCTCCAAATACTTCATACTGCCACTAGAAGTTAAAAATATTGGAGAACTAAAGCAAACTTTGAAAAGAGACATAAATGAAATCACAAACTGCAACAAGCCTCTCCAGAGATCCCCTAGTGAAATCTGTCTGTAGGATCTCAAAGGAATTACAAAAATCCCAACACTGCCAGTCCATAACAACTTCACGTACCTCGCACGGACATCCAGAAAGTGTAGGTCTTGAACCACTATTGCCATAACCGATTTGCAGTGTCAAGACTGAAAAAACATCCCTAGTTCCTTTTCGAACCAACTCACAACCCTACAGTTTATAACTCATTTACTAAAAGGAAGTTGACTAGATTAATCTCTACTGACAAAATTACATTAACCAATTGAAACGAAAATATCTTTTAAAAAGGGAGAGAAAGTTACTGTAAAGAAACATACTCTATTTCAATTAAAAGAAAAATAAAAGTAAACTAACACATGTCGCCGGTGGCCCGCTTTCTGTACACTTGAAAAAGACTCTAAAGGATTCGACGCATTTATTCAGGTGTGCTATTCAACACCAAATACCGTTGGTCTTTAAACATATCTCATATAGCGCAACCCTTTTCACATTGACAATGTTAATTCATCACACAGTCACCATATTGAACGAAAAATGCCAGAAAATCCCATTTAAAACTATTAAGTAAAATTGACTCTATAAACTCCCATAGTATCAAGCACTTCACATCTCATCTTCTATCTTAAAACAGCAAGCGTAAACAGCAGTGACCCGGAGCTGAACAATTTTTGATGCTCCAGCTCCGCTCCTAGATAAAATACTGTGGCTCCAGCTCCGCCTCCAACTCGGCTCAGATTTCGTACTTTTGAGTTGCAGATTTTAATTCACACATTTAATTTTTTGCTCACAAATTCTTTCTTCCTTTACCTTCATTAAAAATCTGACAGAATGCATTTTCTTCTCATCAAACTTGAAATGCTTGTTCAGAAAATATGGCATCTTTTAGCTTTTGCTTTTAAAATAGAAAGTTTGGTGGAATTTTAAACACAAAAATCTTAAATTCCTTCTACACTTTCTAAACAACCAAAATTGTGCAACTAGATATGTAAACAACAGGCGGCCATATTTTTCAAATAGTGTTGTCACTTAGCTCAAGTAGAAGTAAAGTTGTGTTACCATGTTTTGAGTTTTCCATCTCTAATAATAAAGAAAAAACCATAAAAAATGATATAATTAAAATACTGAATAATGATGTAATTAAAATATTTTAAGCCTGGACCCTTAAATGCCTGATTTTTCAAAAATCATTATAATAATGTTTTTCGGCTTTCTTTTTTTAAATACTTTAAAAAATCATTTTGTTTTAAGTATGGTTTACGGCTAAAAAACAGTTTGTTACTAATCGGCAATACTGGTCTTTAATTGAAAAAATAATTTTCTTTGATAAAATTCTATAATATTAAACACACAAGAATTTTAGGAACTATAATAAGAAATAAATTTTGCTTGCTCACTGCAGAACAAAATAGGGTATTTCGCAAGCTTCCAAACTAAACAAAAGGAACAAGTAGCAACAATTGAGAAAAAAAATCGATCTTTATTCTTAAACAGCACAAGTGTTGCCATCTACATGTTGAAAATCGATTTAATAATATTTTCAGAATGTATTTTATTAGCAACATTAGGCATTATAGCTTCAGTATTATTCTAATAGTATTTTAGAGCCTAAATTGGGTATGTTGCCGAAAAGCAACACCTGGCATTTAAGGGTTAAAAGACTGAAAAAAAAAATATTTAAAAGAATATTAAAAACTAAAGGAGCCCTGGAGCAGGGGAAAATTTAGAGCTCCAGCTCCAGGGAAAACACAGCTCCGGAGCGCTCCAGCTCCGGGTCCCTGGTAAACAGTGACATTATGCAGCCTACATGTAACTAGGTATTTGTCAAAAAACAACATATTCTCTCGTAACTTTTTTACAATAAATTTCGAAAACTTTCAAACAAAATAAAATATATATATATTGTTTGAAGATGATGTGAATCAGTCTTCTTCACTTTTCATTTTTTTTCTGCCTTTGATTATAAAACTATTTTTTCAGAATATAAAATAATTATTGCTCAAATTAACAAAAAGGAAATTTCGATATTAAATAAAGCTTAATATTAGGATCGCCAAAGAGCCCTGTTTGTTTGTGTGTGTGTGTGTGTGTGTGTGTGTGTGTGTGTGTGCGTGTGTGTGTGCGTGTGTGTGTGTGTGGATTGAATAATATTTAACTTATATTTTGAAAGATTAGTTTTATATAGAAATTAAAGACAGAGACCAAAAAAATAAAAATCTAAGAAGACTGATTCACATCATCTTCAAATAATATATTTTTTATCTTTTCTAAATTTACTGTAAAGTTACTATGAAATAAGTTGCTTTTTTATGTTATTAGAAACTTTACAATTTATTTTATATCCAATGAAATATGAAGTATAAAAAATGTATCTTAAAGTATTCAAAATCCTGCAACTTTCCTAAGATATTTACTTCTTTTTTTTCTTTTTTTTTGCGCAAAAATTTTTTAATTTAATATTTTTATCTTGTTCTAAAAAGAAATTCTCTATCTATTTACTAAAGTATTTTGTTATTTAAGCAACAAATAACAAATCTTAAAACTGATACAACATTTAATAATCTATATAAATAAATATTTGGAAATTTTGAATATTTGATTTATTTGGGTAAACAAGGATAGTGGGCTTCGATATTTTCAGAAATGTTATATTTACTATAAAGAAGTTTTAGCAAAAATATCTAGTCAATTATTTTCTAGTAAGCACAGCATGTTTTCTCTGCTAATTTTTTTATGCGACAACTATTGTATAATTAAGAGTTTTCTTAGCATAACACGCTGTTTATTTAAAGGAAATTAATAAACTTACACACGATATTTTGTTAAACTATATTTTAATATGTACTGCAATTATTTTTTTAATTCACATTAGAATTTATTTTTTTAATTTTGCGTTGAATTTTCATTACAAACACGGACTCCATACTGCACCAATCTAAATCTACCAAAAACTGCATGCAATATTTTCAAAGTACATTTATTATTAGTGTTTAAAATGAGTTTCAAAGCTTAAATATTTTCCCGTTTATTTTGTATTTAAGCAGAATTTCTTGAAATTTTTGGGTATTTATGCTAATATTTACTTAACAAAAACTCACAAAAAATTTATTTTCATATCATTTTAAAGTTTAGAATAAGGCCTTTCTTATGATAGTTAACAAATTATTCTAGAGATATTTAATAATTTTTAAAGAAAAGCTCCCGCTTAGTCAAAAAAAGCTAATTTCATTTTTATTTATCATTTTCTAAAGATCTACCGGTCGTATGATTTTGAGCTTTTAACAGCTAAAAATCTGTATAGTTCACATTCGTTAAAAAAAAAAAGATGATGAAAATATCTTAATTAGGTGTGTGTAGATGGCATTTTTAATAAACACAGAAAGCAAAATTAAACATTTGTTTTCTTTTCAAACGGGAGAAAAAGAGGGAAGGTCAGTGAGAATTGTCTCGTAACTGAAGTGGTCAATCTAGTTTTTTCCGATGCCTACTTGAAAAGGAATCTAGAATCCGCGAGCTATTGCCGGGCTCTTCGTGGTAGCACTTAATCTGTGTATCGGAAAAAATTTTCGGGAAACATGTAAATTCGACCTCGGGTTCTTCTCGCTTCGGAAGGAACTCTATGCGCTTGTGGTAGGGCCCCTGGGCAGGATAGTGACTGAGAAAATGTAAAAGTGTAAAACAAGTAAAGATGCATTTAAGTTTGAAATAAAACTAACGTTTATTTAACAAAAACATGACTTAAATAATTATCAAACAATGTAATAAAAATAAATAAATTATGATGAAATAAGTTAATGACAAATGGCAGTAAACAGCATGAATTAAATAGTTTAACAGTTCATTAACATCAGGTCACTTATTCATATATTTCTCGGTTGTCAATATTCACATAAAATAAAAAAAGAGGAACTCAGTTTCACTTTTAGGCTGAGTACGGCACACTGGTATACGTTCCATGTTGATAAAACGATAATAATTTTCAATATCAATAACGATGTTTTGAAAGATATGCAAAAATGATGAAGAGCCAAGTCAACTTGAAACACTGACGACATCGTAAACTATCTTTAACACAAAACATCGTAGCTATCCGAAAATATGTTGAAGTCGACCATCAATATCGGAGCTTACTTTAAACAAGAAAAAAGTTTCCAAAGCTTCTAAAAAATATCGAGCTTCCAAAAACTAGTAACGTTTCACATCCCATGAGTTCTTTAAAAGTGAACATCATCTGTGAACGCGCTAAGAAACACAAGCTATTTAAAAAAATGAACACAAGCTTTCTTAAACTAACACAAGCTTCTTTTAAAATTAACTTTACAAACTGCTTAAAACTAACACGACCAGCTTCCTTCAAAACTCAACAGCAAGAACACCCTCCGACAGCTTCAAAGACATCGGCATATATCATCTGCATGCAACACGCCCTCTTACGATCAAAACATTCTTTTCCCAGTCCGGTGAAGTTGAGAGAAACGCATCCTGCCTCACGGCAAAACCGAAAGGAGAAAAATCATACCTTCCGACACGGTCCAGAGATCAGCGATCGGGGTAAAAGACGTGACGTCACATCGGTACATGCGAGATCGAAGCCATTGGAGAAATGAACAGACTATCTTTGAAGAATGATCGTAACAAAATAAATGATGAAAATAAATCAGGTAAATGAAAGTTTGTAAAACAAATAAATGAAAATAATAACCAAAAGAAAACTTGGTTATTGCAGCGTAGTTGTATTAGAATGGAAATAAGGAAAACCAATGGAATAAAGGTAAATACCATTTCAGGGTGTATAAGTATCAAGGAAAACAGGCTGCCGGATTCTGACAAAAGGCATGACGTCACATCGGTACGGCGAGATTGAAGCATTTGAAGTAATGAACAGCCGATCTTTGTATTGTAATAAATGATGAACAATGCGTGAATGGAAGTTTGGAAATAAAACTGGATATGGATGTTTTAGATATACTAAAGAAATGAAAATAATAAGCAAAAGAAAACTTGGTTATTGTAACTGAATTGTATTAGAATGGAAATAAGAAAACCAAAGGAATAAAGGTAAGTAACGGGCTGCTAGGGCAAATTAGGCCTAGAAGCCACAACAACTTAAAGCAGAGTTTAAGAATAAGTGTCCACTGACATGGAGAAATAAGTTAGGATATAATTCAAACATAACTTTATTAAAACCAATTAAAAATATGATTAAAGATATTAAATTTAACAATATATGGCCATAACTTCGGCCAAGAACTTAAACAGCTCATTTATAGAACCTTTACTTATATCAGTCACATTACTGAAAAACATAACATACAAAACGAGCCATCTGAACATGAAGTCTCTCCAATATATACCATACAAGCAGAAATAAACTTCGTAACTAACAGTGAAACAAGCAGTTATAGAAATCATCCAATTAGAAACCAGTGTACGTCATCGGCACGATGACGCAATACCTAAGTTGGAATTCAGTCATTCATCTCCAGATGCGTGGAATTCGTAAATGTATGACGTCATATCGTCAGAAAAATGAAATGCTCGTAAGTTAAAAGCTAAAAAGATTTCGTAGCTAAAACTAGAAAACAAACATCGATACCGAGCAGTCTCAGAATTGGGCCGCAAAGCAAAACAACTTTAAACATTGATATCTATGCCGTATTTCGATATCGGCAAGAAATGTCGCGATATGACATCAATGGCCCGCCTTCCACACATCTGGACGATGTTACAAACCTGTATAAAAAAATATGAAACCAATTCAAAACTTTATATGCAGTTTCATTAAAAAGGTATTTAAATATTTTCCAAAAGAATGCTAGTTTTCTTTATTACCAGTACAGCAAGATCCCAGTTCAATATGAAATAAGTACAACTAGAAAAAGTAAAGCTTTTTAAATTAACTTTTATTTTCAAAAATTCTCTTTCTAAATTTTTCCAGTGAAATTTTTGTAGGTGGTTTTGTAAAATAATCAGCTAAGTTTTCATTACTAGATACATACTTTAAATTAAACAACTTTTCATATACTAAATTTCTTAAAAAATGATATCTTATGTGTATGTGCTTAGTTTTACTATTCTCTATAGGAGAGTTAGAAAAATCTATAGCAGCTCTGTTATCACAATATGTTAAACTCTGTAAAATGAGGTGGGAAAAATTTGCAGTTCTTTACCATCTTTTATTATGTTAATTATCCAAATGAGTTCTTTAGCAGCATCAGTTAATGAAATATACTCTGATTCCATTATGGAAAGAGCTACACAACGTTGTTTAGAAGTTCGCCAAGATATTACAGCATCATTTAAAAATAAAATAAACCCCCCAATCGATACTCGGTCGTCTCGGTTAGATGCATACTCGGCGTCACTAAAACAATTTATTGAAAAGTTATTACAAGAAAGACTTAATTTTTCATATCTTGTATGATATACATAACCAAGTACCTTTAATAAAGCTAACCAATTTATTTTCCCAGGATTGCTTTGAAATTGTGAAAGAAGATTAATCACATAGCTAATATCGGGATGTGTCCTACTGGCCAAAAAGGACAAACATCCAATTAAGTTATGATATGGAATTTCTTCCATTTCAGCAATTTCATCATTAGTTTGAGGGCAATCCTTTTTGGAAAATACAACCCCCTTTGAAATGGGTAAAGAAAAAATAGGAGGATAATATTCTTTAAATTGGTCATAAATATTTTCAATGTAATCCGTTTGTTGAATAGAAATACCATTTTTACTTTGTTCAAAGTTAACCCCAAGCAGTTTAACGGTCTCCCCCAAAACTTTAATGTCAAACTTTTGTTTTAATACATCTATAACTTTAAACATTTGATCTTTATCCTTTTTTAATAAAATCATGTCATCAACATAGAACAGCAAGACAATTTCGGAATTAAGAGAATAAACACAGTTGGTCCACTCGAACTTCTTAAAATTTAAACTTTCCAAGACGGAATGAAGTTCGTAAAACCATTCACGCCCGCTCTGATGGAGTCCATACAGAGCCTTCTTTAATAAACAAACGTGATCTGGTGTTTCTGATTCTACGAAACCAACTGGTTGTCTCATATATATAACTTCCGATAAAGGGGCATATAAATATGCACAGCGAACGTCCATTTGAATATACCATTTCAATCCACAAACTAAAATCGAGAAAAATAAACGTATTATAGTGAAATTAACCACAGGACTAAAAACCTGATCATACTGAATGCCTTTCTCTTGTCGGAAGCCTTGCGCAACGAGACGAGCCTTAAATCTAATTATTTCGTTCTCTTTATTGCACTTAATAGTATAAACCCATCTGCTTCCCAAGATCCTAGCATTCGAAGGTTTTTCTACTAAAGTCTAAACTTCTCGATCTTTAATAATTTTAATTTCCTCCTCCATCGCACGCTTCCATGATTCAGCTTGAGGGGAACGCATTGCTTCATGAAATGTATTTGGAAAGTTCACCTGATCCCTCTTTAATTGTCATTCATTTAAACTATTTGCTTCCAGTTCCTGATTTACGATGCCCGTAAAGTTATTTTTACCACTGAAGTCAAATATTTTTGGATCGAAAGGTATATTTTTAGATTCACAATAAGTTTTAGCATCGTTTTGGGATCTTAACCGCATGTTGGTCCCCAATATACTATAATAAATATCGGTACGTGATCCATCTGAACGAGTAACAGCCTTTCGAAACCACTTGATATTTGATTTAGTTAACGTAGGAGATTTAGATACTGCTTGTATCGGTTTTGAACTCTCAGACTCCCCCTCAATGAATTTAACTTGTTTATCGGGTTCAACACACGATTTTTCAGCATCGGAAACTTCCGAATCGTTTAAATCTAATGCATCCAAATGGAATAAACTTCGGTCAGAAACCTGTTTATTTTTAACTGGTTCCTCTATTCTAACATTGATGGTCTCGATGACTATCTTTTTCGGGGATCCATACACGATAGCCTTTTGTGCGAAGAGCATAACCTACAAGTAACCCCTTTTCAGCATGCATATCTAGTTTACTACGATTATGTTTAGGAATCCCAACATATGCAGTGGAACCAAAAACTCTTAGATATTTGACAGACGGTACTTTTCCTCCAAATAATTCAAACGGAGTTTTAGTGAAATTCTTATGGCAAGTACGATTGAAGGTATAGACAAAAAATAGCAAAGCCTCCCCCCAAAATCTTTCAAGCAGTTTAGACTCATTAAGTAATGTTCTTACCGCATCTAGGGCCGTTAAATTGAATCTCTCAACAAGTCCGTTCATTTCAGGAGAAAATGGGTTCGTCCTCTCATGTTTAATACCTCTATCATCCAAATATTTTTTCAAATTCCCTTGAACAAAACTCACCACCGTTGTCAGTTCGAATATTAATGATTTTGTTCCCAGTAAATGTTTCAGCACGCTTTTGAAATTTTACAAAACAGTTAAAAACCTCGGATTTTTCCTTCATCAAGTAAACGTAAACTTTTCTGGAAAAATCGTCGATTATAGTTAGAAAATACCTATTACCGCCTCAACTTTTTGTTTTAAACGGGCCTGCTACATCAAGGTGCAACAGCTCTAACGGCTTTACAGACCTAATTTTTCCAATTGGTCTAAAGGAAACTCGTCTGGCTTTACCAATTTTGCAAGGCTCACAATATAACTCTTCATTTTTGAGTGAAGGCATTCCTCTAACTGTATCAACTGTTTTTAGTATGTAATCTTTATTTATGTGGGCAAACCTGCGGTGTCAAGTTTCTAAGCTGTTTTCCGTATTAACCTGGTTAACCTCTGGACTATGAAAATTTGTGTCATTACGTTTAATGTATTGAGGAAAAACATGGTAAAGACCATTTTTTCGAATAGCTGAAAATAATTTACCACCATTTAAAAATAAGTCTATTCTCCCATTTTTACCGACAAAAGTAGCTCCTTTCTCTTCAAAGAGATGGCCCGCCATCAAATTATGTCGTAATTTAGGTGAATATAATACGTTGTTCAATACAACAACCTGATTCCTGCCCTTAATTTTACAATTAAACTTTATAGTTCCTCTACCTAGAACTTCACAAGCTACCCCATTAATTGCTGCTTTCATTTCCATACCAGAGATTGGCTCAAAATCCCAAAATAAATCTCTACACGAGCAAAAATGGGAACTAGCTGCAGTATCAAACAACCAGGCAGTATTGTCAGTATTTGAATTATAATACGCTTCAGCTATAAAACCCACTTCACCATGTTTTTCACTCACCCTATATCCGAACCCTCTACAATTTTTAGCAAGGTGGCCACTTAAACCACATTTAAAACAATTTCTAGATTCATTACATTTAAAATTAACACTGGGACCTGCTGCACTTACCTGCTTATTAGAAGATCTAGACCTCTGCTTTGTAGATTTCCTCAACTTCACATCATATTTATTTTCACTATTATGTAAAGCAACTTCATTAAAAATACTTAAATTAGAATTTTTGTTAAAAGAACAATTAAACAACTTTAATCTTGCTTCCTCAGATAAAAGTTCGTTCAGAACATTTTCAAAGGTAAAGTCCTTATCCGAAAAATGGTAAATAAGCTGGACAATACTTCTGTACTCATCAGGCAGATGCCTTATCAGCTGAAACGGCTTTAACCACTCAAATGGGACGACCAGCATCTTTTAATTGCATGATGATATCCATCAATCTCGCACCATAGAGATTCAGTTCCTCACCAGGCTGCAGTTTGCATTCAAAAAAAGAATCCGTCAATTCCACAATAAGAGCACAGCTACTGGGACGAAAATGTTTCTCCAATGCTTGCCAAGCTACATACGGATCCTCGATACCAGTTAATAAAAGCCTCAACTCTTTACATACATTCAAATAGAGAATGGAATAGGCGCGTATTCTCTTTGCCAACTCAGTTGCGGTAGGAGCCTTCGCTGGATCTTCGGTTTCCGGTAGTTTTGTAGACACGCATTCCCATAGAGACTTCTCCATCAGAAGAACACGAACATCCTCTCTCCACGTACTGTAATTATATGACGTCAATTTATCGATAGGAAGAAACTCGGCGCCCGATGAAGACATCATGACTTTGAAGTATTCAACTGAGGAACACAAGCACAAATTTAAAATACCCAAACCCTCTGCATATCGTGGGCTTCAATAAAGGCTGGGCCCATAACCCATAACGGGCTGCTAGGGCAAATTAGGCCTAGAAGCCACAACAACTTACAGCAGAGTTTAAGAATAAGTGTCCACTGACATGCAGAAATAAGTTAGGATATAATTCAAACATAACTTTATTAAAACCAATTAAAAACATGATTAAAGATATTCAATTTAACAATATATGGCCATAACTTCGGCCAAGAACTTAAACAGCTCATTTATAGAACCTTTACTTATATCAGTCACATTACTGAAAAACATAACATACAAAACGAGCCATCTGAACATGAAGCCGCTCCAATATATACCATACAAGCAGAAATCAACTTCGTAACTAACAGTGAAACCAGCAGTTATAGAAATCATCCAATTAGAAACCAGTGTACGTCATCGGCACGATGACGCAATACCTAAGTTGGAATTCAGTCATTCATCTCCAGATGCGTGGAATTCGTAAATGTATGACGTCATATCGTCAGAAAAATGAAATGCTCGTAAGTTAAAAGCTAAAAAGATTTCGTAGCTAAAACTAGAAAACAAACATCGATACCGAGCAGTCTCAGAATTGGGCCGCAAAGCAAAACAACTTTAAACATTGATATCTATGCCATATTTTGATATCGGCAAGAAATGCCGTGATATGACATCAGTAAGTACCATTTCAGGGTGTATAAATATCAAGGAAAATAGGCTGTTAATTCTGACAAAGATCGCAAAAAGACCCGCAAATTTTATCAAAGGATCGCAAATCAATACACAATTCGTCAGAAGATAGCGGAAAAAACATGAATTTCATCAAAGGATCGTGGAAAAAACACTAATTTTGTCAAATGATCGTGGAAAAAATGCGAATTTCATCTACGGATCGCGGAAAAAAACACGAATTTTGTCAAAAGATCGTGAGGGAAAAAACGTGAATTTCGTCAGATTGTGGAAAAAAGACATTTCATTAAAGGACTGCGGAAAAAATGCGCAAATCGTTAAAAGATGATGGATAAACGAGAATGTCGTCAAAGGATCGCGGGAAAAACGAGAATGTCGTCAAAGGATCGCGGGAAAAACGAGAATGTCGTCAAAGGATCGCGGGAAAAACGAGAATGTCGTCAAAGGATCGCGGGAAAAACGAGAATGTCGTCAAAGGATCGCGGGAAAAACGAGAATGTCGTCAAAGGATCGCGGGGAAAACGAGAATGTCGTCAAAGGATCGCGGGGAAAACGAGAATGTCGTCAAAGGATCGCGGGGAAAACGAGAATGTCGTCAAAGGATCGCGGGAAAAACGAGAATGTCGTCAAAGGATCGCGGGAAAAACGAGAATGCCGTCAAAGGATCGCGGGGAAAAACGAGAATGCCGTCAAAGGATCGCGGGGAAAAACGAGAATGTCGTCAAAGGATCGCGGGAAAAACGAGAATGTCGTCAAAGGATCGCGGGGAAAACGAGAATCTCGTCAAAGGATCGCGGGGAAAACGAGAATCTCGTCAAAGGATCGCAGGGAAAACGAGAATCTCGTCAAAGGATCGCAGGGAAAACGAGAATCTCGTCAAAGGATCGCAGGGAAAACGAGAATCTCGTCAAAGGATCGCGGGGAAAACGAGAATCTCGTCAAAGGATCGCGGGAAAAACGAGAATGTCGTCAAAGGATCGCGGGAAAAACGAGAATGTCGTCAAAGGATCGCGGGAAAAACGAGAATGTCGTCAAAGGATCGCGGGAAAAACGAGAATGTCGTCAAAGGATCGCGGGAAAAACGAGAATGTCGTCAAAGGATCGCGGGAAAAATGAGAATGTCGTCAAAGGATCGCGGGAAAAACGAGAATCTCGTCAAAGGATTGTGGGGAAAACGAGAATCTCGTCAAAGGATCACGGGAAAAACGAGAATCTCGTCAAAGGATCACGGGAAAAACGAGAATCTTGTCAAAGGATTGCGGGAAAAACGAGAATTTCGTCAAAGGATCACGGGAAAAACAAATTTTGTCAAAGGATCACGGGAAAAACAAATTTTGTCAAAGGATCACGAAAAAGCACAAATTTCCTCAAAGGATCATGGAAAAAAACGCGAATTTCGTCTAAGGATTGCAGAAAAAACACTAATTTTGTCAAAAGATTGTGGGAAAAAACGCGAATTTCGTCAGATTGTGGAAAAAAGACTAATTTCGTTAAATGATTGTGGAAAAAATATGCAATTCGTTAAAAGATGGAAAAACGCGAATTTTGTCAAATGAGCACGGAAAAACTCATTTCGTCAAAGAATCGCAGAAAAACACTCATTTTGTCAAAGGATCGTGAGAAAGTGCGAATTTCATCAAAGGATCGCGAGAAAGTGCGAATTTCATCAAAGGATCGCGAGAAAGTGCAAATTTCATCAAAGGATCGCGAGAAAGTGCGAATTTCATCAAAGGATCGCGAGAAAGTGCGAATTTCATCAAAGGATCGCGAGAAAGTGCGAATTTCATCAAAGGATCGCGAGAAAGTGCGAATTTCATCAAAGGATCGCGAGAAAGTGCGAATTTCATCAAAGGATCGCGAGAAAGTGCGAATTTCATCAAAGGATCGCGAGAAAGTGCGAATTTCATCAAAGGATCGCGAGAAAGTGCGAATTTCATCAAAGGATCGCGAGAAAGTGCGAATTTCATCAAAGGATCGCGAGAAAGTGCGAATTTCATCAAAAGATCGCGAGAAAGTGCGAATTTCATCAAAAGATCGCGAGAAAGTGCGAATTTCATCAAAGGATCGCGAGAAAATGCGAATTTCATCAAAGGATCGCGAGAAAATGCGAATTTCATCAAAGGATTGAGAGAAAATGCGAATTTAATCAAAGGATTGAGAGAAAGTGCGAATTTCATCAAAGGATCGAGAGAAAATGCGAATTTCATCAAAGCATCGCGAGAAAGTGCGAATTTCATCAAAGGATTGCGGGGGAAAAAAACGCGACATTCTCTTTAGAAAAAACAGCACACAAATATCTGTTTATTATTATAGGTATAGTTTTTAATCTGAAATAATATACTGACCTAACTTTTAAAAATGTGGGTTTAACCGGAACCCAACTTGCAGGAATCTACAGTCAGCCTGAAATCAAACCGAACCCCCCCCCCAAAAAAAGTTTACTTGACCTGCAACAAAAAATAATTAGTGCCGGGAGAGGATTTCCCAATCCCTTTCCATCCCCTGCAGTAACTTTTTAGAAAATTTGCTGTAAATTTCAGATTTTTCTTTTTTTACCGAGAATCAGCCGAGAATATCACTGTTACTTTTTGCGACAGACTGATGAAATTCACAGTTTTATCTCGTGGCAAATATACGAATTTTGCGATTTTTATCCTGCAATCAGTCAACAAATTTCACAATATTCTTCCCTCGACTGATCTCGAAAATTTACGGGTTTTTTTCCTACACCTGATTGGCATATTTCACGATATTTTTTCCCATGACAGAAAAAGGAAAATATCTAAAAGGGTGCGCCAAAAAAAGACAGTGTCACCGTGTGCTGCACTCTGCCAAATTGGTCTAGATTCAGTACTAAGCAAAAATAAGATTAGAAGGACTACAAAGATCTCATGATGCACATGAAAGAAAAATTCCAAGCAGCAATTAAACATATTTAGAAACACCAAACTAGTTGATCCATTGGGTCATTCCATGACAAATCAACACAGCCATTTTCCTCACCATCTCCAAATTTTACAAAGGACTTTTAGGGAACTAGTTAGACTAGTTGAGAAAGTAAAAAATCTGCAATTTCAAATTTCTGAGACTATTAGTTTTTTAACTATAGGCATTTAAAGATGGCTGCCTACGACTAATTTACTGTCAGATGGTAACATTAAAATCATCAGAACTCCTGTTCTAATTAATGTACAGACATGGTCATGGTATCATTTTAAAGCATTTAAAATGACTTTTTATATAATACCAAACACAAGACTTTTTGAAAAAAAAAAAAAAAAAAAAGTTTGAAGATGATTGCACTTGACCTTTGACCTTGAATTACTAAAAAACGAATTCTTCAATTTTCCATTTTTTTTTTTTTTTTTAAATGCTAAAATGCCTTAACTAGATGTGTAGAAAGTTTCAAAATGGGACCATAATGGGATCATATGGAAAAAAAAAATCATTAACAAAATATGAAATGTTCATATTTAAATTATCTATTCATAATAATAATGAGTTCATGAACTCTTGTATTTTATCAATATCTACAAACAGAAATTGAAATAAAATGTATAATACAAATTAATTTGAATAAAATACACAATAGAAATTGAAATAAAATATACAGAATCTAACATATGAATATGGTGTATGATAACAATTATATACATAATGCAATTGTTAACATATGGGCGTAATAGTGTAAACTCTTCCAGTTGCTGTAGTTGGATTAACAAATGTTCATATATAATGTGTGGGCATTAAAAGTACATCTGGGTAACTTGGAAAGTTGTATGATGGAGAAGGTCTTGATGATGAAGAAAGCTTAATTTAACTTGCAATGTGGTAAAGCTGACTATATGTTAATCTTGAAAGAGTGATTAAGAAACGTGATGAATGAGAATATGTTGGATATAGTAACATATAAACAGTGGCTATTTGTAGATAGGAAGATAGGTATATACTTGAAACAGCTACAAAAGCATATGAGGATTTTCTTGATTCGTTTTGCGAAAATTTAAAATACCTCCTTCGCTATTCATTTATTGCCAAACAACAATACCTATTTCAGGCAGAACTAAGATTAATGCCACAACCATGGATACCATTGGAATAACTCCCAGGTAACTCCATCCATTTTTTGCGTATTTTAATGATAATGAATTTATTTGTCAGTTTGTTAGTTTTGTAATTCTTTAACTGTGATACCATTGCTGTGTTTAACAAGTGTTTAACTGTTGATACCATTGCATTTCTCTTATTTCAGAGACGCTTAATAAATTTTCTCAAAAGTAAGATGTACCCGATGTTAATTAAAAAGATCTTTTACTTTTCGGATGGGACTGCAGCACATTACCAGGGGTCATACTTGTCTTGATATTCCTTAAATTCCTGAAAAATGAAAAAACGTCCTGAAATGTCCTGAAATATGGTAACATGTCCTGAAATTTTGTAAGTTTTGTACTATAGCACAAAGTCTTTTTTTCGTGAATATATATGTATTTGTTTTTTTGTTTTTATTTTTTTTTCGTGGAATTGTACAAAATAGGTACTTTGGAATTAATAGGTGCTTTAGAATCAGAAAATAATGATAATGTTTTCAGTGATGCCGCTGTACTTGAAAAAACCTGGGTCCCAGGGACCCAGGATTTCCAAAAATCTGGGTCCCTTTTTTACAAAAGCGGGTCCCCATCAATAATTTATATTTTAAAGGAATAAATGAAAGTTGTTTATTAAGATAAATGAAATGCATTAATTATTGTTTTAACAATAATTAAATAATGAATTAAAACCAGCATTATTTGCACTCAAATAAGATATTTTTAAAAAATATTAAGAGAAATTTTCTTTACTTTTTTAAAAGTAAAAATGCAAGATACAATTTTAATTGTAAAATAATGTTTATTTAGGAGTAGAAGATACTAAGTTCCACTAACAAGTATCACTAATGTTCGCATTCTTTTAAAAAGAGGCAAGGCGGGTTTATTGAAAAAGATATTTTTGCTGAAAAAAAGAACACTTATGTTAAGTAAAGGTGTACTTTTCGTTGAATGAATGGGTGCTTTCATTATTATACTTCCCATTGAATTATTTGTCAACATAGATCTGTGTTGGAATCAGATATGTTCCTTGGAAGGGAAATTTATATCTAAATCACTAATAAGCATCAAATCTTAAATGTTCTGAAGGCGGGAGACATTTCAATGCAGTAAAAAAAAAAAAAAAGGGGGGGGGGGTGATTTTTACTGGTCTACCTAATGAATATAAATATTATCAAAATACACTGAAATCATGCTGTATTTTTAAGAATCTCATAAAAAAGAAATTAAATCCCATTTTATGAATTTTCTACCTATAAGTTTAGTTTGCACATCTTTTTTGGTGCTTTGACTAAATTCACGTTTTTTCCGCGTTACTTTGACGAAATTCGTGTTTTTCCGCGATCCTTTTGTTGAAATTCGCTATTTTTTCGCGAGTGTCACGAAAATCGTGTTGTTTTCCGCGATACTTTGACAAAATTTGGCTTTATTCCGCGATTTTTTGACGAAATTTGCTATTTTTTCGCAATCTGTCGAAATACACTATTTTGTCTAAGCCCTTTTACGAAAATAGTGTTTTTTCCGCTATATTTTTACGAAATTTGTGCTTTTTTCGCGATCCTTTGACAAAATTCGGCTTTTTTCCGCGATTTTTTGTCGAAATTCGCTATTTTTTCGCGATCTTTTAACGAAATACGCTAATTTGTCGCGGCCCTTTTACGAAAATCGCGTTTTTCGCAATATTTTCATGAAATTTGCGCTTATTTCTGCGATTTTTTGACGAAATTCGCTTTTTATTTCGCGATGCTTTGACGAAATACGCAATTTTTTCGCAGCCCTTTTACGAAAATCGCTGCTTTTGCGCGATATTTTGATGAGATTTACGGTTTTTTTCGCGATTCTTTGACGAAAATCGCCTGTTTTCCGTGATTTTTTCACGAAATTACGCGTCCCACGGGACGCGTAAGAGCTATTTTTTTGCGTCCCGTATCCGATTTTTCGCGTAATTTACGCGCTAGCGCGTCCGCGGCATCCCTGAGTCATCTGATGATGAAAAACTTACAAATTTCATCAAGTGGTCGCACAAAAAACGGGAATTTGACAGTCAGACAGGAAGGAAAATTGAAAAATTTTTTAATCAGTCGTTGAAAAAAATTCAGATAGTCTTCAACCAATTTCTAAAAAAATCAGAATTGTCGTCGATCATTCGCTGAAATTCGTGAATTTCGGCAAATGGTCGCAGGAAAAAACACTAATTTCAGCAAATGATCGTGAAAAAAAAAAAATCTAACTTTAGCTAGTGATGGCAGAAAAAAAATCTCGAACTTTGACAAACAATCGTGGAAAAAAAGTAGTATGCCGGGTAAATACACTATATTGCCATTAATGACCGGCAACTTTCAATTTTAGACATTGTCGAATATTTAGAAATATACTTGACAGATTCTTCTGGAATTTCAGGATTGAAAAGAACAGGTATTACCTCATATTTAGCAATGTCGATTTGATAAGGGGGGCAAATTAGGGGGCCAACAAAAAATCAAAGAAAAAATAATACTTGGGATCACCCTGTAAAATAAAATGCATGAAATGATTTACCGCTACCGAATATAAATAAACAGACATTGTGCAATATATGTAATATTTTGTGTAAGAATAACATGTATATTAATAGAGATATAGCGATTTATTTAAAAAAATAAAAAAAATCATGCATGTTTTTTGCTTATAACATGCAGGGTTTTCAACCAAATTTAACGCCGGTTTCAGAAAAATTGACAAAATATAGTAGAAACAATATAGTGCAATTGGAATATCAATACATTAAGTATTTTAGGAAATATGAGCAGTTGTATGAAATAATTTTTATCTGCGCATGCGCGAATGATAACAAGGGTCATTTTACATAATTTAATAGTCAACTCTATGGAGCAACTTATTAAAAAAAATCTAGTTAAATATTGTAAAAATTCAGAAAGATGTCGGCGTTAAAGTGAGCAAATTTTTAGTTGTTCTCTAAAAGCAGCTGAATGATAAGGGATTTTACACAAATTGTCATTTTTTATTAACTAACTTTCAGAAAAAAGTATTTAGTGAATATCAACGAATAGATTTAGAAAAAACAGGGTTGGACGGTATTTATCGTCTGATGGTTTTTACTGGTTAGTACCATGGTTTTTACAGTCTTTGGAAAAACATGTTTTTACCGTGGTTTTTACCACCTTAGAAAAACTCATGAGTTTGACTGTTTTTTGTCACTTTTATGAAAATTTATCTTTCAATTTTTCATTTTCCCAAGGGTGAAAGTTTTCCGGGTATTTTATACCACTATTTCCATTCAGCAATATTCACCTAATTTAGTTTCTGATTAGGTAATTAAAAGAATGTTATATGAAAATAGCAGTTTTTAAGGAATATAAAAAGGCCGTAAGACATTCATCCATGTTTACCAGCTACAAGAATTCAAAATTTTAAAGATATTATTGCACATTTATCATTATTAAAACCTAATGCTTATTATAACTATCATTATGAGAATGCACATTACAATATTTATTATATTTATCTTAATTGAGACTAGTTTACTGATTTTTATTGAAAGGAAATGGAAAAATATAAGTACATTTTTATCATATTTAAAAACCTTAATCATTTTAACAAAAATCAAATGCTTACAATATGAATTATCACATAATATAGTTTGTACAAATGTTAGTACAGTTTACCAGTCTATACCCTTGAAGCCTTTTAGCAATTTATAAAAAGCTTTGTAGCTTTCTGCACACCCTAGTCTATTTCTTAATTTACTGTGGATATGTGAAAAGTTTAAAAAAAAATTAGCTCTATGGATGAAGAACTATAAGGTATGGAGTGGAGATTCATCATTAAATGTATGAATTCAGGATTCATTTCTTTATTATTTAGTGCTTTTCACCGAACTTTAGCTTTTATATCTTTTGTTTTAAAGAAGCTTCTGGGAAATGGCTGTCCTTCAACTTCATATGCCAAGAGGAGTGAAAGAGAATTTGGCATGAAATCTATGAGCCATTCCCTTTCCATTTCCTTTTGTGTTTCACTTAATAGATCTTGATTTTTGTGCATTGGATCTGCCATACATGCTAAAAGGTGAAAGGGCTCTAAAGCCAAATTAATTTGTTTTTTAACAAGATCTTTATATGGAATTAATTCAGAACAATGCACTAATTTCCGCTATTCAGAACAAGCATTTGCTCTGACAATTATTTAAGGCTTTGGCTACTTGTAGATGTTGAAATAGACCCTTCACTTGTTTAAATAAATTAGTCATTCACTAATCTTTGAATTCTAATATCAATATCTTTTTCATGATTTTTGCAAGTGTCAAGCAATGCAAGACTATTCTTATAAATGTGGAGATACATTCTATATGGTTATTCCATCATACTTCGCTTGGCAACTGGTGTTTCACTTATCAGATGATGATTTCGAAAATACTTCTGTATATCACCATGTTTAGTAATAGATATTGGGGCTTTATTTTCTGCCACTAAGTTCATCCAATGTGCTGTACATCCATAAACAATCATATTAGAGTACAAGTGAAATGGAAACCCTGCTTTGCGAAACCGATACTGAACATCTGTTGTTCTATTTATAGATGGGGAATTGAAAATATGGTAAAATTTATATGATTAAAGTACTATATCAGCAACTTTAGAGAATTAATTCTTTATTTCCCATCTCTTATACACACACATATATATATGTGTGTGTATCAGTTACATGAAAATAGTTTCAATCAATGGTATTTAAATATAGTTTAATGACTAGTGGAGTTTATTGCATCCTTAGGTTTTTACCACTTTTTCCCAGGTTTTTGCCGGTAAAAACCTAGTTTTTACCATGTCCTGTTAAAAACCAGTTTTTACCGGTAAAAAGCCAACCCTGGGAAAAAAATGCTTCGATTTTGATACTTCTTTTGATCATGGTATAGGCTCGTTCTGGTGGTTATCCAAGAAGAACTAAAAAATCAATAAAAAATTAAAATAAAAAAAAAAATTAAAAATGACAATTTGTGGAAAATCCCTTATCATTCAGCTGCTTTTAGAGCACTACTAAAAATTTGCTCATTCTAACGCCAATATCTTTCTGAATTTTTATGATATTTGACTAGATTTTTTTAATACATTGCTCCATAGATTTGACTATTAAATTATGTAAAATGATCCTTGTTATCGTTCGCGCATGCGCAGATAAAAATTATTTCATGCAAATGCTCATATTTCCTAAAATATTTAATATATTTATATTCCGATTGCACTATATTGTTTCTACTGTATTTTGTCAATTTTTCTGAAACCGGTGTTAAATTTGGTTGAAAACCCTGCATGTTATAAGCAAAAAATGCAAGAATTTTTTTAATTTTTTTAAATAAATCGCTATATCTCTATTAATACACGTGCTATTCTTACACAAAATATTACACATATTGCACAATGTCTGTTTATTTATATTTGGTAGCGATAGATCATTTTGTGCATTTTATTTTACAGGGTGATCCCAAGTATTCTTTTTTTCTTTGATTTTTTGTTGGCCCCCTAATTGCCCCCCTTATCAAATCGACATTGCTAAATATGAGGTAATACCTGTTCTTTTCAATCCTGAAATTCCAGAAGAATCTGTCAAGTATATTTCTAAATATTCGACAATGTCTAAAATTGAAAGTTGCCGGTCATTAATGGCAATATAGTGTATGTCCTGAAATATTGGAAAAAGTATGTCCTGAAATATCACCTAGGACCAGTACTACCCTGCATTACCAAAACCGAAAGAATTTTATAAAATTCTGTTATCACGAAGCAGATTTTGATATATCTGTTGAATGCCACTTCATTATAACAGCACATGGAAAAGGTGCTTGTGATGGGATTACGGGAACTAAAAGTTCATCTGCCTGTGCTAGCCTACAAAAACCATACAATGAACAGATTATTAATCCTAAACAGTATGAATGTGCAATCTTTAATATCCCTTCTGCATTATTCAAATACAAACTCAAAAGCTTCACCCATTCATTCCAATAAAAAAAAGTAAAATTTGTTCTAAAGTATATTCTGCTTCACCTTTCTCAAATGCAGAACTAGTAAAAAGGCAAACTTTCAATTGGTGATATCAAAGGATTTGCCACTGCTATATATGACAGAAAGTGGTGGATAGTTTGTGTGATTGTTACAGATGAAAAAAATGTGTAAGTTAAATTAAGCTTTCTTTATCATTAAGATCATCATACAGCTTTCGAAGTTAACCAGATGTACTTTTAATGCCCACACATTATATATAAAATACAAATACTTGCTAATCCAA
Source organism: Maratus speciosus (assembly GCA_963932465.1). Classification (NCBI taxonomy): domain Eukaryota; kingdom Metazoa; phylum Arthropoda; class Arachnida; order Araneae; family Salticidae; genus Maratus; species Maratus speciosus. The sequence goes on from OZ010787.1 coordinate 207,479,434, forward strand.
CTACAGCAACTGGAAGAGTTTACAATGGCTGAGATTTTCAGTTTCTAACCAAAATTTTAAATGGGATGGTCAAAAAGTGCAGTTATTTTAAGCCTGATTCTTAAACATTTTGTGCAAATCTTGAGAAATCTAAAAACTTTTTTTTTTTAATCTTCCTTTGAGATTTTTTCATCCTTGGGTATTTTCAAAAGATAGAATTCCATCCTGTGGACAGAAAACTTGCACCCATGGGATTGTCCAATTTATTCACTGCAGGCAGACCAGATTCTGCCTATAACAACGTCATAAAGATCCTCCTCGGTCTGCAAGCACAAGCAGCTTTGCACATGCTCAAAGTCGAAGTCTCCTGCTTTACGATAATGCCGATACGGTTTTTCAGCGAGCGTTCAGTGTTCCTGATGAAATAGTATAACCTCAGCTTGCGATAAATGACTGCTCATAGTTAAAGGGTTGAAGTATAGGCATATTTTGATGCAGATTAAAATCATTTTATTATTCTTTTTTTATTTAACTGAATAAAACATCGAAAAAAATGGCAAAAAATTTAAAAAAAAGGCTGAAAATGACCAAAAATAACAGAATACTGCAGATGAATCACACGCCTGTGTATTGATACAAATATATACAGTAAGATTTTAATAGCATATTTACCTGAGCACAGCGCTTCAACTTTTTGTATTTTGGTACCCAATAAGTCATTAACCCATTTAAGCAAGCACATCCTACTCAAATTCACAGTAGTATGGCCACTGGCTATGACGTTCTTACACTGGTACTTTGACTCCATATTTCTGTAAAAAAATAAACATTGTCGTCGGTAAACTCATTCAACTTTCCAGCAAATAAAAATTAACAAAAACTCACAATTCGAAACTAAATCACACAGGTACTTTAATTTTCAAATTTTACAACTAAAAACAGCAAAAAAAAAATATTGGGCCATTCCACAAGAAACGGACAAAATGTCCCGCACGTAACTCTTACATAAGGGAGATTATCAATCAAAAAGTGGGATCATTAAATGTTAACTATAAGCAATTTTTTAAATTTCCAAATTTAAGGCCAATTTTTTTTAATGGTATAGTATATAAGTCTACAAAATTATACACAAACATTAAAAGACAGCAACTATTCTGGAAAATTAATTATTAAAGCATTTAATTAGTAGTTCTGTAGGTTACAAATTTTAGACATTTTTGGCACATAGGTTACAGATTTTGACATTGCTGACATGTAGATTATACAGTTTTGACCTTTCCAAAAATAAGTTGCACTTAGTATTTAAAAAATTCTTAAGACTAAGAATGTAATAAATTTGTTCTATAATTGTATGCGTATACATATATATGTATAATTAATTTTTGGTTATCCAGTAATAATAATAAAATCAAATGTTAAACTCTGATATTAAAATATTTACTACTTTTTTTGAAGTAATATCTTAATTTTATAGGAATCACACATTATGCAAAAAACATACCTTTACACAATATTAGAAATATACAACATATAATTTATTCTTTTTATTTTCTCAGAAAACAAGTTACACTGCCATTTTTTTAATGCCCATATCTATAATTTCTTTATATATATAAAAAAAAAAAAAGCCTCCTCTTGCTGTCACAGTGTGAGGTAGCGATGGCGATTTCAACAACATTTCTTCATATTTTAAATTGGATAACTTTCTTTCTTTCTTTTTTAGATGGATAACGAAACCTGTTAAAATCAATGTTGACCTGAGGGGTAAAAAAATTTATGGAAAATATTTGTTCACCATTATCAAGGCTGATCTTTTCAATAATACCTGGCTATAAGTTTTCATCATAAATTACAAAGCACCAGATACCAATGTCAATTCATTTCCAACTGTGAGGAGTCAATTATACAAATGATTTTTTTTCCCTCAGCTTCACTCGTAATGCATTCTTGATTGTTTTTACAGACTGCAAAAACATTAATTTTTCTTCTGTTTCTTATTTGAATAGTACCAAATTTGTTTGTCGTTTGTACGGAGTGAATATTTTGAGTACCTTTAATAGTTTTCGCTGGCTGTCTTACTATACTTCGAGCACTTTCAATTTTTTGTTGTTGTTTTTTAACCAAAATTACAGCACATAGTGGCTTAAACTCTTTATTTGCCTTGTGTAATATTGTTCAGTGGGATGGTTTGCTTAAATGCAAAAAACTCCAACCATATTACAGGAACTATTTCTTTATTAAAAACATCCTTTAAAAGGTGGTTCATGTGGAGCCAAATGGGAGAGAGAGACCCCCATAATACATGGGACGCCGAAGCGCTTTTTCTTTTTTAGACAACTTTACATCTCGAAAGCTGAAACAGAAGTGAAGTTTTTGCACGAAGTCAAGAAATCTTGGCGTTGCACAGAATCGCCAATTTACAAACTTTTGGAGACCGCGCGAAAGTGAACAAAGGCTTTTGGCGATAAACATTACCGCAAAAATGTGGTGACACTACCGGACGGGTGAGGCTGAGAATGCAAGTAAGCGCTTCTAATTAGGATGAGAAAAGTAACAGACAAAGCGAAACTTGTTTATACAACAGCTTTTACAAAGCAGACCGCCGCCTGAGAAGAATGCTGGAAATCACAGGCATCTGGCTTTTAGCTCGACCACAAAACACGATAGCTACATGCTTCCCATAAGATTCATTCATTTTTACTTTTTATTGTTAATATCTATTCAACATTCACGTATTAGTAGAGATAAAAATTTATCACTGCGGCAGGGAAAAAAATCCAATGCAAGAAAATGAAATGAGACTAGCAGCTGTGCTATTTAATTCTTATTTATTTCTTTGCACAAGCAGCGGTAACGGGTAGATACAGATTAAAATAAGAAAGGGAAAAAAGGAAATGATTATTTGAGCGCTTTGAATTAAAGATGATTTTAGAAAGAAGAAAGAAATCACTTTAATAAACTCTGGATGGTTTTGAGAAATGAATTTAATCACATATTTCATTACAGGAAAGAGGGGAGGAGGATAATATGATCTAAAAGTAAGAAAGTTATGTTTTAAATTAATTTTGAATAAAAATGATAGGTATGGGACCGAAACGCTGTCACACCTTGCATTTTGGTGGGGGTGCAAAGATGAAGAATGGAATTTTAAATTGGATCAAAACTCTGTTATGATATATTTCTGTATTTAGAAAATTAAAATTATTAGTGTTTAGATCGTTCCACAATTTGGACATGGTTATTAATAATCTTTTTGGGTACATTTGCTGCAAAGAAAACTTTGTGAAATACATAACATGCAAGATCACTGAAGAATTACTTTTGAAATAAATAAAAGAAGTTTTATTTAAAAGTATGATTTAAAATTAATAAGCATGTCCGAAATTTCGTAATGATCGCAGCAGCCGCCATTATGTGTTGATTGTACACACGTAAGTTGAGCATGCTTCTAGTCAAATTTTATTATTACATGTGCTAAATACGCTTTATTTATACAAAAAAACGGTAATTATTTACGATAAAACATTACAATAAATATCTTTTATATGTTTCAGGACATCAAATCATCTTTAGAAATAAATTTACCGGGGAAAGAAAAAAAAAAAAAAAAATCTGCGTTTCAATCGTTACGCGATTTGGACATTCCAGTTTCTTATTAGAGAAAAGTGCATTTATTGCAAAAAATCTTACAAAAACACATACAAATACTTTAAAATTAAAAAAAAAAATTATTTTAAAGTTAAAAGAGTTTAAAGTACTTACTTGATGTATTTTTCGTGGAAATGACAGCTTTGTTATGATCGTTACTTTTGGACATAGCAAAATACTGAAAAATTCATTCTAGAAAAGTCCTATCTTCAAAAAGCAATAAATTAGATTGCCAATCTCTTAACGAAATTATTAAAAAATTATTAGTTTCCTTTATGCATTTGTTTACAATTAGAACCACTTGGAAACAAGTTAAAAACCCTTTTCTTGGTGGTACATTGGAACAGTTAACGTTATGAATGTCCAAAATTGGCCTCTTTAGCACAAAATATTAAAATTTTAAGATATTTATACAAAGCTTTTACAATAAATTATGTCAGTTTCTGTCTCTGGGCAGAATTAAAAACTCTGTGTAAAAAAAAATTAAACTCAATGTTAATTAGATTTATTTATTGAAGAGCTTAAAGTTATGATGTATGTTCAGTGCCCACCTTTTGAAAAATGCCCATGAATACCTATATTTATTGATTTACAAGTTGTTTAAATATAACCTATGGTATGATCCATGTCAATTCAGGCAGCCAAAGAAAAAATCTTACCTTCATAGTCTCAGAAGTTTTCGAATTGAACATAGGTTAAAATTCAATAAAAAATAATATACTTGTATATTTTGGTTTTGCCCAAAAAAATTCCTGGCCGGAGATACAGGCTGCCAAAGATGGCATCCCAGGCACCATTTCCAATTCGCCATTTTCGATAAAAATTTTAAAGTGCTCTATCTTTAGAACGGTGCAAGATATTTTGTTGCAGTTTTTTTTATTTTAAAGATAATATTCTTCTGTTTAAAACAACACACCCAATTTTGAAAAATGTATTCAACTTTTCTCGTGGCAACCTTTTGAAAAAAAAAATTTTTTTTTTAAATGCCAATCCTAAAAATTTTGATTTTTTTGCTGTTGATCAATACCATTGGGAACTATCTTCATTGTAAAGGAGAACTTCCACTTTTAAGTTTAACAAATTTTAGAAACATTTAAAAAATTCAGAGAATTTTACAGGAACTGTATATATACAGTTCCAGTAAAAGTCACTGAATTTTTGCTTATTTGTATCATATTTGTAAGGATAAGCCTACTATATATCCTAAACAAGTTAGAAATTGCAATATCAAATGTGGCAAAATAGGTGCGTGCATAGTATTAACTAGTTTTATAAATATTCAGATCTTGGTGCAATAAGTGTTACACTCTTGGGCAAAACGGCATGAATACAAGATTTACTGTAATTCCATATATTAAATTCAGTAATACGGAAGTAATATGAATCCATCTTAAAAGGACTTAATCGCCATGGCAACCTAGAATCATTGCCTATCATTATAGGTCAAAATTGGGAAATTTTATTAGCAGCCACCGGCCGGTAGGACTAATTTTTTAAGTGGCCACTTTCTTTAAACTAGCAGCCACTTTTTTATTTCAAAATGCTAAACAGTAAAATTTCTATAAGTATTAATCTAAAACTGAATAGCCCAAATAAATATGTTAATATAAATATATTGGAACCAAAAAAAGTAGAATCCTTGATGAAATGCAAGAAAATTTTATTATCTCCTTGTAAAAAAGTGGCCGGAAGGTGGCCGCTGATAGACAATTTTTCACTAGCCACTTTTTTCCATCTACTGGCCCTGTGGCCGGTGGCCAGTGCTAATTTTGACCTTTACCTATCATGGTATATCATTGAATCAATTATGTATTATAGGATTTTTAAATAGAATGAAGAAAACTTATTGTCTTTTATGTTTTAATTTGATTTTCATAGCATTTGAAGTGATACATACTTTATTGCAGAGGTTTACAAAAAATTACTTCCTGTGTCATAGAAAGTGCATAGTGTTTACAGGGACACACAAAAGATTTCGGATACTTTACCTTATTGGAAATACTGTACATTAGCAATGATTTCTAGAGGTGCATTTTTAGTTGCGATATGAGTTTTTAAGTTTAATTAAATATTTCTATATTACGTTGTGTGTATAAAGGCTGTAGATCATATACAAGGCTACACAAAAGAAATTGTAAGGGTATTGCTGGAAGTGCATTTTTAGTTGTGTTTGAGTTTTTAAGTTTAACTAAATTTTACCATATTACGTTGTGTTCAAAATAAATGCTGTAGATCATATACAGGGCTACACAAAAGAAATCTTAAGGGTTTACTGAGTATGAATGAAAGTAGCTTAAAGGTGATTTTTAAATGAGTTATGCATTTTTACAATGAACTACATTTAGTATACTAAGATATGTTTGGAGAATATAGATAAAATGATATACAGGTCCACGCAAAGAATTAGATACATGGCCGTCTATAGATGATAATCTCTGGAAGTGTGATTTCACTGGTTTTAAGGATGTTTTAATCTTAATTAAATATTAGCTAAATAGTGGCATGTATATAAAGATAAGTAGGTAAAATACAGGGTTGTATGAAAGTATTCAAGTATGCTTCCGTCTATTGACATAAATTTCTAAAAGTCAAATTCCGACCTATTTATGTGCTTTTAACAATTTCCAACATAGTTGAAAGTCTTTATGGATTCGATTTGTCTGCCCATCTGTCTGAACTCTAACTTGCATTAATATAATTTGTATTGCTGTGTAATTGATATATGTTATTGAGATTGTTTTACTATGTTCGGTAATTGAAGATAAAGTATGTATCACTTCAAATGCTATGAAAATCAAATTAAAACATAAAAGACATTAATAAAAGTTTTCTTCATTCTATTTAAAAATCCTATAATACATAATTCATTCAATGATATACCATGATAGGTAATGATTCTAGGTTGCCATGGCGATTAAGTCCTTTTAAGATGAATTCATATTACTTCTGTATTACTGAATTTAATATGTAGAATCATAATAAATTTTGTATTCATGCCCTTTTTGCCCAAGAGTGTAACTTATTGCACCAAGATCTGAATATTTATAAAACTAGTTATAGTACGCACACACCTCATTTGCCACATTTGATATTGCAATTTCTAACTTGTTTAGGATATATAGTAGGCTTATCCTTACAAATAGATACAAATAAAGAAAAATTCAGTGACTTTTACTGGAACTGTATATATACAGCTCCTGTAAACTTCTCTGAATTTTTTAAACATTTCTAAACTTTGTTAAACTCAAAAGTGGAAGTTCTCCTTTACAGTGAAGGTAGTTCCCAATGGTATTGATCAACAGCAAAAAAATCAAAATTTTTGAGATTGGCATTTCCAAAAAAAAAAAATTTTTTGAAAAAAAAATTTTTTTTTTCAAAAAGGTTGCCACAAGAAAAGTTGAATACATTTTTCAAAATTTGGTATATCATTTTAAACAGAAAAATATTATCTTTAAAATAAAATAAACCGCAACAAAATATCTTGCACCGTTCTAGAGATAGAGCACTTTAAATTTTTTATCGAAAATCGCGAATGAGAAAGGATGCCGGGGATGTCATCTTTGGCGGCCTGTATCTCGGACCAGGAATTTTTTGGGGCAAAATGAAAATATAAAAGTATCTTACTTTTTCTTAAATTTTAACATATGTTCAATTCAAAAACTTCTGAGACTATGAAGGTAACCCCCCTGCCTGAGTTGATATGGATTCAGCCCTATGCATTAACAAAAAAAACCCTATATTTTCATATTAGCATAGTTGTTTTAATTTGAAAATACAATAGCATTGTTAAAATAGCAGTACTATGTAGAAAAGCTGTTCCAAACGTGATATGGAATGACCCTTTAATAGGTTTAAAATCTCCACATTTTAAACTCTAGACCTTAGTAATCTGCCCGTTTTTAATATGAAATACAGTAGACTCCCTTAAATCCACGAATGCCTAAAATCCGCATATTTTTTCAGATGTAAACAATGAAATTTACAGTTAAGTCGCAGGAACAAAATTCAAGATGGCGCCAAAACCAGCGACTTCCGCAATGTTTTTTTTTTACCAAATTTGTTAATCATTTTGTTTTGGTTATTATAGCTGATTTATTGCTAAATAAATTTACATTAATTTTGATATAAATTAGCATATGTATATGATGATGTATCGATCTTGCGATCGCTTTAGCACTAGATGGCAGCATAGGACTTTTGGAATCTAATTTAATCGATTTCATTGGTAATAATTTAATATTTTTCTAAATTTTTATTTTACATAATTATTTTGATAATTACTTATGTTTAAACTAATAAATTATTTTAATATTTTACTGATTTTAATGTTTTAATTTATTGTAAGCATTCATTATAATTTCCCTTGCTTAACTACTACGCAAATTAATGTTTCAAAAATGTAAACAAATCAATGACCAGAAATCCACAAAATTCTAAAATCCACACAACCTCTGGTCCCAAGCTGTGCGGATTTGAGGGAGTCTACTGTATATAATAAAAATCTCCACATTTTAAATCCTAGACCTAAGTAATCTGCTCATTTCAGGAACATTCCATGAAAAACTTGGTGTCATTAAATTAACGACAAGGATTTAAATTAGCAGAGTTTAGAATAATACACAATGAAAGAAGCTAAAGCTAAATGTCCCGTTTGGGTTTTAAATAGTTGTGAAAAAGATAAGAGATGTATGGTGGCAAAATGAAAACAAATTAAGTTTAAAAATAAACTAAACGTTTATTAAATAAAATATAAAACAATATGATTAAATATATTTCCAACTGTAATTAATCTTTAAATTCTATTAAGTACATTATGCTATCAAATTTTATATATATATATATATATATATATTCAGAAAAACATTTAACAATAATAAAAGTAAAACTGACCTCACAGCCCATAAAGAAATAAAAGATATGATCACCGAGTGACTCATTCCCCAAACATTCCATGTTGTTTAGATATATCCATGAACTGCCGACAAACTAAACTATCACGATTCATATATATATATATCAATGCTGAATAACACCAGGAAAACATTTCTTTAAAGATGAAATTGCATTACTGAAGAATATCACAAAGCACTTAAAGTTGATGCATTAAACCATCGATAAATAAATTCACTCTGAGCTTCACTTTAGCAATCGCCATTCGTGACTCGCAGCTCGGCATATATTTATTAATGCGACAAAACAGAGTCCATCCTTCAAATTGGAGTCGAAGTTGAATACTATCGAACTCCTGTCAATGACCTTGAAAATAGTCGACCCAAGTTAAAGTAGAAGCGTATAAAACATTAATTAATTGAATGTAAACAGAATATTTAACAAGACATCTTCAGCCATCGTAACCTCCAAGAAACAAACACTATTAGTAGAAAACGAGGAGGTGAAGAGAAAAGAAAATGAATCTGTATTTATATCAGCCGGGCGTTCAAATAACATCTCATTACGCAATTCAAGGAGCAGCAGCAGACGAGACCATGATGAAAGATCGTACAGCCGATGTGCCGTAGACTCAAATGAACGACGCCATCTGGCGGCAGACATGGAACTATTATCGTGGTGGTCATTTGAATGAAATGAGTGCTCTTGAATGCGTGGAAGCTGATAGCTGAAAAACGGATTGGAAAACGAAAGTATGTCCGGCAAAGAAAGTAAATAAAATAAAGGACTTTACAAACAGGATAACAGAAGTGGATAAAAGGTAAGTAAAGAAAGGATTGACTTTATATTATTAATAAAAGGTATTTAAAGAGTGTTAAAAGATATTTAAATAAAGAAATATATGCAATGTAGAGGAGATATCTCTAGACAGTGTCAAGATAGGAATAAGGTGCTTTACACTTATCAAAACTGACAAAATGTCCTGCGCTCAGCACTTACATAAATACCTATATCTATCGACTTATAAGTTGTTAAAACAAACTATACATTAAAAATAAAAAACTAAATTTTCATATTAGCAAGGTTGCTTTAATTTGAGGCTATAATAACAGTGTTAAAACAGCAGAAATATGCAGGAAAGCTGTCCCACATTTGACATGGAATAGCCCTATTAACACTGTCAAACTTTACTTTTTTGTGATTTTAATTTTGCAATTAAAAACCCTTTTTCAGAACTTTCCTTAGTACAAATTACAAAACATGTGGAGTTGAGTTGTCAAAACCCTGCTGAGCTAATGTTTCAATCTCGTTACATCATCAATGACGTCAATAAAATGTCTTCAGGTAGGCGTAACCAAAAATATGAAAAAAGTGATACTACCAGAAGAACCAATTTATCGCCTCACAAAATTCATTGTCGCAAAGAGTCTCACTTGTTCCAGGATAGAGTCAACAGCTGCTTTTAATTAATTTCATGCAGTGATGGGCGATAAGATGTTTTTCTCGATTTTCTCGATTGTATGGACATCTCTATATTTTTCGATTGTGTAAATTTTTTCTCGATGACTTTAGTTTGCCAATTGCTTTTATACATCATATTTTATATATTATATACATCATACATTTATCAAGAATCATCTGCGGGTGAACTGGAACGAGTCTGTGTTAATAAAGACAAGGTGACTTCGCCCGCTAGCGGGCCCCTCCTTTAATCGGGCCTCAATTTATACGTAATCTTGTAATATGAAATCACAAACAGGTTACCCGCTTTATACGGCACCGTATAGAAGGTGTGGTGTGCACGCACTACAAAATCTTGTAAAAAAAATATAATCTCGAAACGAACGAACCTCAGACCAGATCTCTTGGGAGAGGGGTCAAAGTGAGTGGAGAGGCACAGCAGCTGCATAATATGAATAAGTCGTCACAGGTCTTTAGGCCTTTCCAACCATATGTCACTTCAGGGGTCTGGATCTGAATTTATAAAAATGCCCTCCCCATGGGGGCAAAGAGGGGGAAGGGGTGTGGGAGGTGGATAACATGAGTAACTGATCATAGGCCTTTCCAACAATGTCACGAGGGGTCTCGGCTAAATTTAAAAAGTGCCCCCTGTGGGGAGGAAAGTGGGAGGGCGGTCACCAGAAGTGCATTACATCAATAAGTATCACAGACCTTACCAACGATATCTCACATGTGGGGTCTCAGCTAAATTTGGAAAAGTGTCCTGGGAGGGGGGGGGGACACTCACCGGAGGTGCATAACATCAATAAGTGGTTAAAGACCTTTCCCATGATATCTCACATGAGGGATCTTGGCTAAATTTGAAAAAGTGTCCCCCAGGGGGCAAAGTGGGGGGGAGGGGGGACGGACACCATAGGTGCTTAACATCAATAAGTAGTCACAGACCTTTCCAATGATATCTCACATGAAGGGTCTTGGCTAAATTTAGAAAAATGTCCTGGGGGGGGCTGTCGCTGGAGGTTTCAAACATCGATAAGTAGTCACAAACCTTTCCAATGATATGACACATGAGGGGTCTTGGCTAAATTTAGAAAAGTGTCCTGAAATTTCATATATTATAAATAATATTTATCGGAGGGCTCCATAAAAAAATCCGATCTAAAACGATAAAAACAGAAAAAACTACCCTCCGCAGTGGGGGCCAAATTGGGGAGGGGAGGAAGAAAGTCTCATAATATGAAAGAGTCATCCGGGAGCTTTCCGATGACATATCACATGACGGGTCCAAAAAAAGTTAAGGCTGTAACAGGGTTGTTTGGTTAAAATCAAATGGTTTTTAAAAAAAAAAAACATGCTGGTTTTTTTTCATCTGGTTTTTTTCTCTTTTCCCCAAATGTTCGCATTTATTTTACACATTATTAAAAAATACAAAATCCAAGTTATGCAGAAGCTACAAGCAAAGCTTTAGAAAAATGATGAATTAATAAATTTGTAAAGTAACAAACATTTTTAATCAAACTTTTCTTATAAGCTTTAAATCTAGATGGCAGACTAACTAATATTTCTAAAATTAGCTGGGAAGAAAAAAATCAAGTAGTTTTCTTTCTTCTTTTTTTTAAGCCTTTTATTCTTAAAAATAGCCAAAATAGCAAGTTTGAGCTAAAAATACATTTTTACTACTTAGATTGCTTGATTAGTTAAGATTTACTAAGGATTGCATTATGCCTCAAAGATGACATAATCATAAGTAATTCTCTCCATTGGTTACTCTTTGTTTTGTATGCTAATGAATGATTGGCTGCGAGTTTTCTTTGCTGTATGGCTATTGGGTTTAGTAAGCCTTTGTTTTTCTTGCATTTCTACATTGGGATTGGGGTTTTGCATTATGATTTTATCCTGTTACCATCAGGGTTGGCACCGTTTAAATCAATTAGTTAACCAACTGGTTTTATTTTTAGAAAAAATCTAATATAATGGTTTTCTCATTTTTGTAATTTAAATTTTTGAAATTATTGGATATAAATAATTTTTACTTTTAACAGTCTCATCCCAGCAGTCACAGTGAGACATAGTGAGTCTAGGTTATATTTGTATGGATGTAGAATGCAAATTGCATGTGTTGATGAACATATTTGAAGCTCTAAAGAGAAAATTTAAAACAGGTGAATTAGCAAAGATAAAGTAGATTAAAAATATTCAATATTTTGAATAAAATATTTTCCTTTGACAAAACGTAGATTATTTATAATTAATAACATAAAATGATCTTTAAGATTTCAGTCAAGCTGTAAAAGAAAATTTTCTTGATTGGGGAGATTATCTTTTAGGGCTGTTTTCAACTGTTCTTCTCAACAAGCACTAAACGCTTTGACAGATGTACAAATTCATTTTTTAACAGAAAGATAAAATTGGAAGGTCTGACTGTGGAAGGTATTTGGAATTGAACTGTGTTTTCCATTTTTGATAAATTAATTACCTATTGAGTTGTAAGCAATTTTGACCATGTGAGAAAGATGGTTTTTTTTTTTTTACCTTCCTTGAGTTGTTATTCTTTTGCACGGAAATTCGGTTCAAAACGCCCACTTTGACAACATTTTCTGAAAAATCTATTACGTTTGAAAAAAAAAAACGGAAAATACCGTTTGATTACATAGTTTCTGAACAACATCATCTGCTAGTTTCATGCATTTCTGAACAAAAATAAATTAAAACTTATGTCAGAAAATTGCCCTTTCGGATTTGAGAACAGCCTTAAAAGAAAAAAAAGAAAGAAAAAAAAATTCAAGATATGAAGTTGAATAAGAGGACACTGTTGTGACAAAATTGGGCGCAAAAATTGGGTGCTAGCGAAGCACCTGTTAACTAAAACATGCAATAAGATATATTTAAATCGTCTATTGCATAATCGAATCTACTATTTAGATCTGACAAAAAAATGGGGGGGGGGGGGGGAAATCTAGATTAAGGTTTGCTTGAGACATAATAGAAAAAAGTCTCATAAAAATGCCTAAAAAGATATATTATTAATTTTTAGTTTAGACATTTAAAAGTAAATATGTATTATAACATAGCTCAGGAAAAAAGCCTGTATATTAAGTCTGGTGGCTGTTTAAATGTTTTAGTGGATGAAAACTTTTATAAATCTACTTTCCATTTTAAGATATGTTTTCAGTAGTCTAAAAAGCTGGTAAATAGGTATTTCTGTTTATTTTACTGTTGCCTTTTCTTTTTTTTACCTGGCAGTTTCAGAAGAGAAGTGTCAAATGACAATACACAGTAACTTCTTGAAACGTGTAAAGACTCTACTGCTAAATTCAAATCATTCCAAGAATTCTTTATAAAAAGCTTTACTTTCAATAAAAGATAATTGTCCTGTAGTGTTCGAACAGAAAAATCAGATGTCTCAGATTGCAAATATTTCAAAGAAATTATTTTGAATAGCCATGGGAAAGTATATTATATTTATGAAACTACATCATATATTTATTTATAGTACTACTAGTATTTAAAAGATTGTTTATTAAGATTTTCAAGGTATCAATGTAGAGCATTTTATTCATGGAATATAAGACAGCTTTTACTAAAAAATGTTTAAATATTAAATGATTTCAATTTTCTACATAATTGATTGTAATTATTTAATTTAAATTATTTTTAAGTGAAGTTACATTACTTATATATCCAACAATGTTCATTTTTATCAATAAATATGAATGTATATGTAATAGGAAAACTTATTTAAAAAAAAACCCGGTTTAAACCAAAAAAAACCTGGTTTAACCAAAAAAAAAAGGATTTTTTGGTTTTTTTACCAACCCTGGGTTGCATAAAAAACCCACATCTAAAATATTATAAAAAACCTACATCTAAAATATTTAAATTTATTATAGAAATCGGCGACGGTTTTTAAAAATTTGTCCCCCCCCCCCCCCCCCCCGAATTTCACCTTCGGGGGAAGAAAGGTTCATAATATGAAAGAGTTGTCAAAGGGCTTTTCGATGATATGTCACAGGAAGAGTTCGGTAAATTTTTTTAAATTGCGCCCCGCATGGGTCCACTCTCACGTCCTCGGAATTCACCCGACCGACCTTCTCTTTGAAATTTTTATATTTAATAAATAATATTTATTGGAGGGTTCCAGGTATGTGACAGCTTGGTAGGGCTAAAATAAGAGAAACTTTGAAAATCAGAGCTTCATTTCACAACTCATTGTCATGCTTATTTCTCTCTCCAGCTCGTCCATCGATCTCTTCTCGGCCCTTCTTGGCCGAGCGTGAAATGACAATCATCGAGAGTAACATTTCGAGAAAGGACAAAAATTGATTTCTCATTCTCGACAACGTCATATGAAATGTTGAAAAGAGACAGAGAGCAAGAAACGAGAAGTGACAATGGGAAGCAATGAGTTACAATCGATGAGGTATCTAGAGGTAAGCGAGATGTTTGCATCGAGCAGAGATTCTCAAAGTAAACGAGCAGTTTGCATCGAGGAAATATATCTCGAAGTGCGAGAGAGACAGAGAGAAAGGAAGCTTTCAGAAGAGTCAAACTTACCGCGCTTCTGGTGTAAGTCATAATTTCCCAAAGGAGTACATGTTCTTTTCCATTCGCTTTTGTTATATGGGTTAGGAGGCATAGTGGTTTAAGTTATCAGTTCTGGTTTCAATTGTTGATATAGAAGTTTTCTATTTAATTTGGCACCAGTTTGTCCTTGATTTTCAATGTTTCTCTTATTTTAGCCCTCCTAAGCTGTCCCATATCTCTTAATATTAGAATGCTATTGTTAATAACAAAACTGCACTTAAAATTATGTGTTTTCAAGATTTTAAGTGTCGCCTCTGGAAAGAGGATTTTTCAAAATTATTTTACCCCACTCATGTAATATTAAAATTAGTGTTCACTCTAGAAAAAAAAAAGGCAGGGTGCTAGCCACAAAAAGGGCACAGTTGAAGCTGAAAGAGGGCACTTTTTTCAGCGAAAAAGGGCATAAAATGTAGGATCGAAACTAGCCTTTTTTGCAACCTGGGCAAACATGGATTTTGCCCCCCCCCCCCCCCCCCACGAAGTATATTTACAAAGAGAATTTTAATTTTCTAATAGCCGGCTTATTTTAAAATTTAAAACATGTAATACTCAACTACTTTAATCTATTTTGTCAAATATTGATTCATTAAAATCTTGAATACGGAATTGGAAAAAAAATATACAGCATCCTTATGCCATATCCTTAGATAGATTCTTCTGTGCTTTGGCATACCCCCAGACAGGACGATTTTAAAGTCCTAAACATGGACATGAGAAAAATCAACAAACAAAATCTTCATTTGGCACGCCTTCGTTCTGGCGCCCGGGGCACATGCTTCCTCTGCCCCCCGTCCCCCCCAAGTTTCGACCCTGAGAAAATGTAGATCTTCGAAACTGATATAAGAATTATACATTACTACAAACTCATCATTGTTTATGCGCACATTTAGTAACAGATTACATTTTTTTTTCTTAAATTGATATTTCAAAGATTTAGGTAAGTAATTTTGTTTCAAATAAAAAACTAAAAAATTATTAGTCCCATAAACTAGCAATTTTTAAGGGTAAAGCAGAAATACTAAGGGGGTAGTAAAATTTAGATGGGTGACCAATTAATTATTATTACAATAAATCACTAAATATAATTTAAAGATCATAAGCTTTGTGAGCTGTGGCGGTGGGGGCAAAGAGACAAAAGCAATTTTTTTCGTGTTTTTTGGGGGGGAGGGAAGATGTTGATTATATAATGAATTATTTACTGTTAGTAAAATTTTAACAATTAGGACAGAAAAAATGTTAAAAACTAAAAGCCTTTAAATTTGATGTGTTTTATAAGAAAGACAAGCAGAATTTAGATGATTGGTTATATATTGTCACAATGAAGTGACAAACAGAGTTGCAAATAAAAAAAAATTAGAGTTTTAAAGATTTTAACCTTTGGAGAAGGAGGGAGGGGGGGGGGGGGAGAAGAGGTAGATTAGATTGGATGATTGCTTAGTTATACTTTACATTTATTACAATACTTTATGTTTATACTTTATTTATATATATTTTTTTTTTTACTTTATACTAAAATTTACAATTAGAATAGAAAAAATTATAATATTCTAAGAGTTCAAATTCTTTTATAATAAAATAACAAACAAAACAGGAAAAGTAATAAAGTAAATAATTTTAAATCTTTAGCTGAACTGTGGGGCTGATTAACCCTTTATGCACCAATGGTACTTTAAAGTACCATTAAAATAACTTGTTGTAAAATTGATTTAATAAATCGATTAATATTAATACCGTTTAAAATGAGTTATAAATACTTTACTTTATCTTGTTCCAAAAGCATTATTGGTTGCACAAAATAACCTTTAATGGCCGATTTCTTTTTCTTTTGTCTTTTGCATCTTTCCAGCTTTTTTGGCATTTAAAGATTGGGGGTTAAAAGTTTCAATTCGGATATATTTCTCTTGTAAGAACATTATATTTGTACATTTCCTTATTCTACAAAATAGTAAAAAAATATACATATATATATTTAAATAAAAGATTTGAAAGGAGTTATATAAATATTGCACAATATCCCTATAAATTCAAATTTAATTCATTTTAATTGGCAAAATCTTTCTAAAATTTATTAAATGACTGTGTAACTCTTCTAATGTACTTTCGAAAATTCACGAAAAATGCTTTAGAAGATGAAAATTTTGCCAATTCATAATTTGGGACGATAAAGGGTTAAGGGAAAGAAATGAAATTTCAGAAGGGGGGGGGGGGGGGGGGAGTAGTAGATAGATTTTTAAAAAAAAAATCTGAAATCTGCTAAAATGCGGAAAGTTGCGTCCCAGATTAATAAATAATGGAAAAGTACAAGTGAGGATTTTTGACATAAAAATATGAACTAGAAATTACCAAAAAATTTTTTAATACAGCTTATCAAAAATTTGAAATCATTACCATTCCTAAATGTATTTTATCTGTTTAACTGGCTGACTCATCCGACGTTGCCCAAACCCGTATAAAAATCGCGAAAAATTTAAAATTTGCTGCACGAATTTCAAATAAACTTTATTGAAAAGAGAACAAAATTTACTATATTGGGCTAAAAAATTAAAACATGTTTTTTTCTTAATACTAGTGTGGGAAAATCGCCGTGAAAAGATGACACATGACAAAATTTCGTACAATGGGCTGAAACACTAACTGGAATTCTTTCACAAATGTAAAAAAATTGGTGTTTTAACATGAAAAATTGCTAAAAATTCAGAAATCACGAAGATATAATGTACTATATTACGCTAAACGTTTAAACCAGATACCTTTTACAAATGTAAAAAAGCAAAAAACGCGGAATGCAAAATAATACTAAAAATCGCAGTGAACATAACAATAAAAATCGAAAAACTTTAAAAATCGCAGGGGCAAAAGTTAGTATATTAGGCACTTTGAATCTAATTCTTTTTATGAGTGTCAAAACATCGCAGCTGAACGCGAAAAAACAGTAAAATCGCACTTAAAATTACTAAAAAATCAAAAATCGCACAGGACAAAATTTACTATATTAGGTTAAAAGTTTAAAACTATCCTTTAACGAAAGTGAAAAAAAATAAACGATGCAAATCGCTATAAATTGAAAAGAGGACAGAAATTACCAAATTTGGTAAAAGTTTGAAATTGAATTCCTTTTACGAATGTCAAGAAATCGCCACGGGACGTGAAAAAAATCTCAGAAATCACATTAAAAATAGCTAAAAATTGAAAAATCGCAGAGAAAAATATTTACTATATTGTGCTAAAAGTTTGAAACCATAATAAACCTTTGTGAAGGCAAAACAAATCGCTACGGAACGTGAAAAAGTGGTGAAAATCGTGTTAAAAATCTAATTCAAAATTGCTAATTAAAAAATCGTGTAATACAAAATGTATTATATTAGTGTGAAAGTTTGAAGTCAAATTCATTTTACCAATGTCAAAAAAAAAAAAAAAAAAACCCGTAGATTACGGAAAAACATTAATCACCGCATTAAAAAATTCATGAAAAATTCTCATACTAAAAAAAAAAAAAACAGTAACATAAATGGTAAAATCGGCATGCTTCTGAATTTTCATTAAATTATATCATTGAAGTTTTAAACTACTTCTGCCATTAAAACAAAATATAATAATAAAAATATTGGTCACTATTTAGTAGAAAGAAAAATAACTTATCTTTGTTTTTAAGCAGTATTTAGTCTTGATCTTTTCGGCTTCCTGATCTTTTCGGTGTTCAGCTGCCTCCAGCCCTCCCCTGAAGTCTCATTGGTTTTAAAAACGTCTATTGTTGTACACATAAGATGCAGTATACTGTACAAAGGGGGGAAAACAGACGGCGACAACTACCCCCACCCCGCCTCCACCGAAATACTTCCCCGTCCCAATAGATACAACTAATTAGATAGGAACTTTTCAGGGGGCATTCTCTATTCAGCAATACCGAGAGACATTTTCCCTGGAGCTCTTTATCTCGCTGGATAAGAACCGTCACAGACTTTTCTCATCAGGACCAACGGATAAGAAAAAAGAAACAAACATGACGAAGGGGAAAATAAAAACTGTGGAAAATAGCCCTAGAAATCTGCACGGGCTCGGGCCAATTTTCATTCACGGCTCTCGGGCCGGGTCCGGGCCATACTTTTTTCTGAAGGCTCAGGCCAGGCCGGGCTGGGCCTAGTTTCATTCCTAGTCTTCACGGCCCAAAATTTTCAGTCCTAGTTTTGAGCCAGCCCGTATGAAAATCATTGTCTCAGCGTGGCATGGTCCATTTAAAAGCCAGTTAAATTAGGCCTGGCCCAAAAATTTTTTGCAAAAAATGCATACATTTTTGAATTGCCATTATTCAACACTTAAACATTAAAATTTATTATTTTTAAAGAATAGTAGATTTCTACGCGTATTAAAATATAGCTAAATTAAAATATAGTAAAATGTGTGAAAAGGAAACCTGCCTACGACGGAACCCTGTTTTAAACTGAAAAACAGTGTTGATCCATGCAAAATGAATATACTAATAAGTGAGAAAAGAATATATAATACATTTATACTTGCTAAGAAGGGTACTTGTCTAAACGCATTTTTTTTTTTTCTTTTCTATGCAATTCCGTCTTAGAAGATTTTACTGTATAGCATTTTTCAGATTTTTAACACTTCTATACATGGAATATTGATTAACAATAGTAACGATTGATAAATGAAACTTTTACATACAAGAAATAGAGATTCATTAAAAAAAGTATATATATATTGCAGCCTGCGGTACTTCTATAAAAATGAAGATTATACACATGAAAAAAAAAAAGTTAAGATAAATATTTTTGGTCAGAACTCCTCGTACGAGACAAATTTTTAACCAATTCGACGTAAAAAATCAATTTTTTTGTAAAAATTCACTCGGGCCGAGAATTTAACTTTTTTCCAGGCCGGGCCGAACTTTTAATTTTTGTATCGGGTCGGGCCAATATTATTTTTCTACAGGCCGGGCCGAATTTTTTTCTCTATGAGTCGGGCTGGGCCCAGGCCTGGAAATGTCGGCCCATGCAGACTTCTAAATAGCCCTCTAATATCACAAAATTTCATTACCAGGACTTGATTTTCACCTTCGCCAGAATTTCGTAGCCTTCCTGATAGATTTATGTAAAAATTATTTTATTAGGATTTTTTTCTTTTTTTGCACATTTGATATTTCAATAAACATTAAAATTATTTATAATGCTTAAATCTCCATCGGTCGCAACAGGCCTGACAGGTACAGCACAATTATTTCCGTTCTTCTCTCCACCAATATAGCGCGCAGGATTGATTACTTTGAGTGTAATAAACTATATTTTTTTTCATTAAAATTTGAAATATTATCTCTTAGTACATCCTAATGAAGGTCACTGATCACTTTAAGAGCATTAAAATTGCGTCAAATAATTGCTAATGGGTCATTCCACACGAATTCAACCAATGGATGTTGCAGCAAAGTCACGGATTTTTTTAAAATTTTTTTTGTAGACAGACATAGTAGTGAAACCCTCAAATCTGAAATTTAATACTAATTTGTGCAATATTCACTGAGATATACCCTTTTAAAAAATGGTCATTTTTACCAAATGGCGGCCATCTTGGATGCTATCCCAATGTCTATAAATGTCCATAACTTGACAACTAATAATTCAAATTTTATATTTCTGGTACCAATTTAAAGCTATTTATATAAAGAATGCATATATGATATTAAAACAATGGTAAATTTTTATTTTAATACTGTTTATTACATTTAAACAGAAAATATCACCCTCAAAAATTGGCTTACTGTAATGGGCCATAAAAAAAATGGCCCATCATAAATTTTTTTCAAACTTGATAAAAACATTGCTCCATATGTATACTTTAAACAGAAAAAAAATTGGAGAGGTAAAATTTTTCATTAAAGAAAAATAGCTTTTTACACATAGGATGTCATTTACCTAACAGTGACTATCTTAAAACACGTAAGTATCTTTGGTTTAACAAATAATGGTTAAAAATATTTTTTTCTGGCATATGAATTAATGTATGAGCATCAATATATAAATAATTCAATTACTTATATTACTGAAATACCAATCAGCAGTTAATTATACTAAAAACACATACATATTAAAATAACAGTAAATTTTCATTTCAATACTTTTTATTTCATATAAAATGATAATATGTGTAATTCTCAAAAAAATATACATAATGGAAAATATTTAGAAGGAAAAAGAGCCATAAAACATATTTTTTTGAAATATGGCAGAAATACTAGCTGTAAATCAGTTGAATTTAAATAAAAGATTAAAAATTAATATTAATGAGTTGAGTTGACATTAGTTATTCAGTTTACTGCCAATTTCAATTTAAATGAACAAATCTTGACAAAATGAGTACACAAATCTTGTGTGATACAAATGTACAACAAAAACATCAAATATGTATAAAAGTAAGACTTAGATAAAACTTATATGAAATATATTTACATAAAATAAGAACAGGATACTTACATGGATATAACTTTATAATATATTGTTGAAAGGAACTTGATAATATGTTGTTGAAAATTACCAAGGATTTAATCTGTCTTGAAGTTTAAGAATAAGAGTTGAATTGCTGTATGCTCCTCTGGAGCAACAGTATATGTTCTTCCTGTAGCAGTCATTGGGGTAGACACTACTTTCATTATATGCTCATATGGAATCCAACAAACATCTGAAGATTTTGGCCATGAATATGATGAACTAGGACCATGAGGATGCATGAAAATAATTTTATAGTCATTGAATTCCTCACAGTAATCTAAAATCTTACCAATCCACCAATTAACACCATATACACATGCAACATATTGTTCACTTTTAAATGTTTGTGGTTTGTCGGTTTCACTAAATCTCACAGTAGCAATAAAATTTGTTGAGGAGCCTGATACCCTGGAAACCAGTATTTTGCCTTTATTGGCACAAAGCTGTGATTAACCCTTGTTCCTACGATTGTATCTGCCTTTGCATACCTATCTGCTAACTGATTATTGGCCATTTCAATTTCAGATTTTGTTATAAAAAAACTTTCAATTCCTTTAATATATTCTTTTGCAAATGTATACAGATCAAATGCATTTAAGATACCATCTTTGAATGGACGCTGAAGACTTGCTTTGGTGGCCATGCGTTTTATGGTGCCGCCTATTCCATCACAAGCTCCTTTTCCATGGCAAGAGGCAAAAAAATGCCATTCAGCTTTCACACCATGGTCTTCTTCATGATGGCAGAGATTAATAAAATTTTTATAATTTTTGTATTGGGCTGATGATCCATCACTAAAATATTTTATGTATTTAATCTGTGGAATTTGTGAAATTAAATAATTGACAATTACTTTTTGAAAAGCCCAAAATGTAGTAGTGTCATGAACTAAATGCTCGCTTATTGCACACATAGGAATAGATTTCACAGTATCAGTGATACTGTCCCTTATATAAGCAAGAAAGGGGTGAACTGTAACCTGTTCTTTTTGCCAATGGATATTTTGAATAGCATCTTGCACAATGCAAGTATAGTTTTCAGAAAAATCAGCTGAAATAATAGCAGTTTCTGTATTCAATTCATCCTTTGTTTTCTTGAAATATAAACTTTGTGATTTTGTAAAAAAGTGGTGTGAACATAAAGCAAGGAGTTTTGTAATTAAATCATCAACAAATTCATCAACAGGCATAATCAGTGAGCAATTTTTAAAGTAAGAAATAGAAATTTAGGTATAAAAATTGAATTTCTTGCATGGAAAACGTTTTGAATAGATTCCACATATACACATGCAGTAAAATCTCATTTATATATATTGCATTTAAAGGTTTTTCACAATTATACATTATATTCTTTATTTATTTTCTTATTTTCTTCAGTGTTAAATTTTTTCAATTATACATTTTTAGCAATGACTTTTTTTTTTGGGGGGGGGGGGGGGGAGCAATTGGAGGGTGGTCCTACAAAAAACTTATGAGATTATATTTCATTATAGTTTTACATTAATTCAGGGATTAAAAAATATTTAGTTTTGGCCATTATTTCTTAAATCAGGGATATTTACATGTTTTAAGATAGTCACTGCTTAGTAAGTAACATCCTATGTGTAAAAAGCTATTTTTTTTAAACGAAAAATTTTACCTCTCCAATTTTTTTTCTATTTAAAGTACACATATGGAGCAATGTTTTTAGCAAGTTTGAAAAAAAATTATGATGGGTCATTTTTTTATGGCCCATTACAGTAAGTCATTTTTTGAGGGTGATATTTTCAGTTTGAATGTAATAAACAGTATTAAAATAAAAAATTACTATTGTTTTAATATCATATATGCATTCTTTATAC
Organism: Maratus speciosus; assembly: GCA_963932465.1. Lineage (NCBI taxonomy): Eukaryota > Metazoa > Arthropoda > Arachnida > Araneae > Salticidae > Maratus > Maratus speciosus. The sequence continues at coordinate 207,502,327 of OZ010787.1, forward strand.
AAATAGCTTTAAGTTGGTACCAGAAATATAAAATTTGAGTCATTAGTTGTCAAGTTATGGACATTTATAGACATAGGGATAGCATCCAAGATGGCCGCCATTTGGAAAAAATGACCAATTTTCAAATGGCTATATCTCAGCCAATATTGCGAAAATTATTTTTAAATTTCAGGTTTGAGGGTTTCATTACTGTATCTGTCTATGATAAAAATTTAAAAAAAAACTGTGACTATGGTGCAACACTTTTTCTTTAAATTGGTTGATTTCACGTGGAATGACCCTAATGACGATTTTCTAACATGTGCCTGTGAGGCGCATTGCGCCCGTATTCGATGAGTCCCATAGTTGCGACCGACGGAGGGTTAATTATCCTTTAAACTTCGTACAAAGTTGCAAAAAAAATACCTAGATTAGATTCATTACGGATGTAGTGAAGGGTATACCGGTATACGCCGTAGACCCTCTCAATTTTTTTTAAGGAACACCGTATACCTCTGTTTCTCAAGAAAGCTATGGTATATATACACTAGGGTATACCATCTGCTTAGAACATGTACCCTCTGTTTTGATAGCGACTACACCACTAAACTCATTTGACTCATAAATTTTGCTCTCATACAAATATTGGCAAGTTGCAAAAACATACTTAGATTCATACAATTCATAAATTTTGATGTATCTTGGACCATCTCCTACCCAATAGTGTGTCTGTGTACAAGGTGGTACTACTATTTCTGAATAGTAATCTTCGCCCTATAGCTGGCTCGTCATTCCTCTTGCCGAAATATTTTCTTTGAAAACTATTGTTACAATTTATTCAGTACTGTTTAAATCCCGTCTTTATTATACAAATTAAGTTTATTTTTAGCTTAGTAATTTTGTTCATATTTGAAATCACATCAAATAAGTTAATAATTGGAGTCTTGAAAGATTAAAAAAGTAAAAGAAACAGCACATTCAAAATATGGCACAATGTATTCTTAAAATAACAGTTTATTCAGAAAAGAAATGGCACACTCAGAAAAAGACATTTGAAAAATGCCTTATTGGGGCTGATACATAAAAGTATTTTCGTACCACAATAACATCCGAATTTGAAATCTTTGCTCTGAGTATTTGAAAAGCATTGCTTAACCCTTTCCGGCGCGGAGTAATTCTGTTTGTAAAATGATGAATTGACTCAGGAATTTATAATCGAATTTATTTGAAAATAAAAATTTGCTGCTTTTCCTGTAATTTATAAAAGGAAATTTTTAATTAAATATTATTGGTGCCAGTCAGGGCCGTGTGAAGTGCGAAAATTGAGGGGGTGCCAAATTTATACTACAAACCTCTTTTTTCCTTCTGTTTTATATAAAAAAAAAATGTATATTTACATATTGGGTTTTTTTTTTCTCAATGGAAGTACATGTATTTTTCGTTTCAAAGTTATTGTATTGTCTTTTACCCCACACCGAAATACAAATTTATGAATAAGGACTTTCTTTTCAAAACTAGTTTTGGGTCTTTGTCTTAATCTCTTTAGTTAACCTTCTCTTTTCTGAGTCTTGTGACAAAAAAATATAATACTTTCAAAATAGCATGGGTTTTCTTTCTTCAAATATAAAAGGATTCCAAACTGTTATGCTGTACTGTCAGATACATTTTTTCTACACCCATTTTCCAGATCCCCTTCACCAAAATATAAGTACAATTTTCTCTTATGTTATTTTAATGTTATGTTATTTTGTTCTCTTATGTTTTTTTTTTAAATTTTTGAATTAAAATTAAACCTAAACTTTCAAAATAAACGCGAAATATGAATTCAGTAAAATTTGTTTCTGTTTCTGCACTTTTCAATTTTATGACACCTGCCACAAAGAAAAGGTTGGAAAATAGGGGGGGGGGGGGGGGGGGGAATTTGAAACTTTGCCCCGGGTGCAATTTTCTCTCCGCATGCTGCTGGTGCCAGTACTCTTAAAATTAGGTGTCCTTTTTTGTGGGCATCGCCCACTAAAGGGTTAAAGGGGGGAAGACATGACTGAAAAGAGATGGTTCGAGCCTGTTTTCATTCACGACACTCGGGCCTGGTCTTCACTCTTTTCGGGTCAGGCTTGATGTTCACTCTCTTTTGCCAGGCCTAGTCTCTACTCTTTCCAGACAGAGCTGGACTCTGACTCTTTTTTTTTCTGAAGGATCGGCTCAGGCCTTACTTTTTTCTGAAGGATCGGCTCGGGCCTAACCTATTTTTTCCAAAAAATGTACGCATTTATAAATCGCCATTATTCAACAATTAAACTTTAAACTTTATTCTTTTTAAAGAATAGTAGATTTCTAGGCAATAAAATTAAACTACAGTAAAACCTGTGAAAAACAAACCTGCCTATGATGGAATCCTTTTTTAAAACGTAAAAATGTACTGATCCATGCAAAATGAATATAATACATTTACACCTGCTAATAAGGGAACTTGTCTATAACACATTTATATATATTTTTTCTATACAATTCCATCTTAGGAGATTTTATTCTATAGCATTTTTCAAATTTTTAACTCTCCAATACATGGAATACAGATTAACGGTATTAATGATCACTTTTATACAAATAGATTCATTAAATACATATATATATATATATCGTAGCCTAAGGCGCCTCTTTAAAAATAAAGATTATAATAAAATAAGTATTTTTGATCAGAACTCTTATTAATCAATTTTTAACCACATCGAATACAAACCCATTCTCTGTAGAAATTCGGTCGGGCCGGTCTCGTACCGAGATCCGTCGGCCTAATCGTTCGGAGTTTTTCGTGTTTTTCTTCGAACCTTGGATTTCCTTGCGTAAATACTGGTTAGGTTCCCTTAGAAAGACCCCCCACGGAGGGCATGCCTCCTCGGGCCCATATCCCTCGTGTAGATAATTGACCATCAGAAACAACTGGATATTGCTGGATGAAAGATGTTTCACAAACGATGTCATTTGGTGTTGGAGAATATACCTGAATAGATGCATCGAATATTTTAAGCTTTTCCCAGTGTACAGAAAGCAGGCCACCGGCGACATGAGTTAGTCAGTTTACTTTTATATATCTTTTATTTAAAATAGAATACTTTTCTTTACAGTAACTTTCTCGATGAAGTGCTTGGAGATTTGTATTAAGCTTTTGAATATAATGAAGTTTGACTTGACTTTTAAGTAACAAATCTTTTATGGAGAGAAAGATAATTAAATGTGATTAATTGAAAATAACCTTTTGCTATTTATAATGTTTTAAAGATAGTTTGATATTTTCTGTATTTAAAGTTTAATGCTATTTAAAGTTAATTGAAGTTAAGTAATTAAAATAAAAATTTAAACTTGATTTCTTTTTAATATTTTTACTTTGAAATAGTTTGTCTTTTGGTGCTCTAGTTCATCTGAATTAAACATTGATATAGAGTGACGTTGTTCTGCATGGCATTATGCCTGATGTTTGTGTTAAATAGATGCTTATGAGAAACTTGAGAACTTATGTCAATCGTTTATACATCTACACTTTTATTTTTATGGTTTTATTTTCATTTTGTTTTTATTTAAATTTTGTTTAATAAAATTGTTACTTGTTTTTAAATCTGTTTTGTCATTCTTTCAAAATACTTTCTAGAATATTTCAGACTTTACATTATTTGATTTCTACAGTTTGATAAATTTCTTTGGGCAAACAGTTTCAGCTAAAACGCTCCATATGCGTAATATGCTTTGCTTCCTTTTCATATCTTTTCCAATTACCTTTTGTTAACTGGATAACATATATAGGGGAAACTAGGGATACTTGACCCAATTGTTAGTTTTGGATTGTTTATTATTTTTTTTACGTTACTTATGGGTGCGTAAATGCAGTCTATATATACTTAATGAAGTATTACACAATATTTATTATTATTATTATTCCGAAGTATTAATTATAAAAGGTAGAAAAATATGAATATTCAGAACTTTCAATTTGGGTCAAGTATCCCAATGTATAGGGATACTTGACCCACCCATTAGGGATACTTGACCCAAGTCATATTTGGGAGTATGATTAAAAATAATAAACAAAACACTTTTACATAAGAACAAAATTAATATTAAGGTTAATAATTTTTTATTTTTGTCAAATAAAATTAATACTTTTAATTTTTAGTATATAAGCCTAACATTAATGTACCCAATTTTAATTTTTATTTCAGAAAGTTCAAAATATTAGCAGTCTGGAAGTTCATTCTGTGTCTAAACAAGTTCCAGAATAAGAAAATAACAATTTATTCAACTCCAAATGTAAAGTCATATTTAATCCTTACCGGCGCGGTGTCCTTAAAACAGGACACCTAATTTTAATTTAAAAACTGACAAACGGCACCAAGATTATTTAACTAAAATTTTCCTATCATAATGTACATGAAAATAAGCAAGTTCGTATTTTCTAATAAATTCATTTATAAATTGCGGTGTCAGTCCATTATTTTATCAATTTATAAACAGAATTACTCCGTGCCGGTAAGGGTTAAACACAAAACTTATAATTCTATCATTTGTGTCAAAAACTCAGGTGGATGAAGAATAGCTTCTATTAGGCCAAGATCGACTTATGATATATCATTCATTTCAAGCCATTTAAATCGCGTACTATCCATTCTTCTTGCAAACTGCCTGTAACAACTTCTTGTAAACCTGTCAATTGATTTCAAAAACATTTCCAACAAATCTTATTGTATTCCGTTTCCCGTAATATTTGACAAGAACTCAGTCATTTACTTATAATATTTATATTATTTACTTATAATACTTGTACTTATATGTTTAGAATATTTAATATTATAATGTTTTTAATTAATAAATAAACCATGCTAAATGTATTTGAATAGTAGGGAGAGGGGGGCACCTTTCAACGTTTTTTGCAAAAGAATTATTTGTGGAGTAATACTGCTTTAAAAACTGAAATTCTAAGTGCTATTTATTAAATTCATATTTCAGGTATCCTCTGAATTTTTTCCATAGTGTCTAGTCAAAGGCAAAATACCAAATTTTGCATCTTTAGTGATGTATGCACATTGTTGAAATTTGCCCCCCTGGGGGGGCAGATTTCAACAGGAGATGGGGTACATTTCAACAATAGAAGAGAACCTACAAATATCACATTTTGGCAAAACAAACTTTATTTACAAAATAATATAGCAGATGAATGAATATGGTGGATTGATCTAAATTTCATCTACATTATTTTGTCTTTAATTAAATCAAAATTTATGGAAAATGTCATTGCAAATACAGCTCGGGCTGTTCCTCCACTTAAATTTGGTTGAGGCAGTTTCATTTTAATATCATTTCGTTCTATGCTACTAATGTCCTCCTTTTCTGGAAAATAAAATTTCCAAGAATCTTCTTTTTTTCTCATAAACTGTACCTTATACCCGTCTTCTTCTATTTCTTCAATTTTTCCTACAAACAGAACTTTTTTCTTCTTTCCACAAAACTCAACAAGAACAAAGTCATTAACTTCTATTACTGAATCCTCAGTTATCTCTCTACTAATCCCAATCATGGGTCAAGTATCCCTAGGTGACTTGGGTCAAGTATCCCTAGGTGACTTGGGTCAAGTATCCCTAGGTGACTTGGGTCAAGTATCCCTAGGTGACTTGGGTCAAGTATCCCTAGGTGACTTGGGTCAAGTATCCCTAGGTGACTTGGGTCAAGTATCCCTAGGTGACTTGGGTCAAGTATCCCTAGGTGACTTGGGTCAAGTATCCCTAGTTGTACGTTTACTACATAACCCTAAAATGCAGCCATTTGCTAATGATAAGATTAATATTATTATACATGTTATTGTAGCTAAAAACATGTACAAAACAAATGACCAATTAAAAAAGTTTTACCTTTAAACAGAAAAAGATATTTCATCAGAGTTTACAGAACAAAAAAATTACTTTTGGAGCATGAAAATGTATTTTGTCTGATAGTTTAAAAACTTACTGAATGATTCAGAAATTATTTTCAACATGTGACCAGCTAACTGAAAGAAAGAAAGTGTTGCCACTTCCAACTTACAAAACTTTCCCAATTCTGAGAAAAGGGCCTTGGGTCAAGTATCCCTATGGGTCAAGTATCCCAAGTTCCCCCTATTCATAGGATTATTGAATTTGTATTTTATCCCAATTTTACAGGTGCAGAAAAAAAAAAAAATCGTAAATGCCGCACATGGTGTAAACACCACACTTGACAAAAAATTAACTTTCAAACTCGTAAATGCCACGGCGTTTCTTCCATAAAATACGGTACTCCTCCTGGGTAATAACAAAATTCCATTGTCTTAGATAAGTGAAATTTTAACCACTCATATAACTGAAATGGCGTAGTTATTTGGTCTTGGTAAGGCCTTTGTAGCAGGGTTGGCAGGTTTTTGACATGTGTCAGTTTATGACGGTTTAAACTGTCATGTCAAAAACCATCTGTCAAAAACCTAAAATACTAAATTGATCTGTAAAAATTCAAATTAAATGTCACACATTACAACATTACATGTGATATTTTAAATTCACATTACTGTATATCAATAATTAGTACATAGTTAAGTATTATTGTTAAGTGCAATTTAACAGTGTAAAATTTTTTTTTTTTTTTTGTAAAATTGTGTTTTTATAAAAAGTAGACATTAAGCTCACCTGAGCTGTAAATTTTTTCTCTTACCGCATTTTATGGAAGAAACGTCGCACTACTGAAAACTGGCCTGAATAAGATTAAAAATATCATAATCGCCGCACCCGTGGCAACGATACTTTTGTCGACAGCATCACATTGACCTAACTTTAATCAAAGTTTTCTCAACAGTGTAAAATTGTAGGCTGTCTCATTTTTAATATCTTAAGATGTCTAAAATTTTATTTAAAATATTTAAATAGTGTTTAAAATCTTTTTATGTAATTTTTAAATTAAGGAGACATCAGTTGGTATTTAAACCATCCAGAGTGCAGGACTCAGACCCTCTCCTTAGGCGTTCCGTGTTTCTTTTAAGTGGTCGGCACAACTCAGCACGCTTTTTATGAGTGGGTCGTATCTACTTTAGGCAATCTTTAGTTTCTATTCGAAGCCCTCAAAATCTGAGTCTTCAATATCAGAATGGATGAGTTGTAAATTTTCTTCTTCCATGCTGTATGCATACCTGCCAACATGTCAATTTTGAAATCCTTACAATCCTTACAATTTTTATGACGTATTCTTGGGTGCTTAAAAATGCATAACATATGCACATGCAATGAAAAAAGTAATACTTCATAACATTTTCTATGCTATATTCATGTATAGTCTTTTTTTTTTTTTTTTTTCAAAATAAAAACGTGAGATATCAAAAGAAAATTTTTTTGCATGGGAAATTCTAAAAAAAAAAAAATTCTGAAATTCACCGCAAATTTTCTGAAGGGTTACACAGCCAAAGGATTGGGGAGGAAAGGGGAGGGATTCCTTCCGGTGCTAATTATGAGTTTTTTCGAGGCCCTTTGATGAAATTCGGACTTTTTCCATGATCCTGTAAAAAATTCGCATTTTTTTCACGATCCTTTGACGAAATTACTGTTTTTTTTCATGATCTTTTGACGAATTTTGCGTTTTTTTTTCGCGATCTTTTGACGAAATTTGCGGTGTTTTTCGCGATCTTTTAACGAAATTTGCGGTTTTCTTTGCGATCTTTTGACGAAATTTGCGGTTTTCTTTGCGATCTTTTGACGAAATTTGCAGTTTTCTTCGCGATCTTTTGACGAAATTTGTGTTATTTTCGTAATCGTTTAACGAAATTTGTGTTATTTTCGTAATCTTTTAACGAAATTTGTGTTATTTTCGTAATCTTTTAACGAAATTTGTGTTTTTTCGCGATCTTTTGACGAAATTTGCGTTTTTCCGTGATCTTTTGATAAAATTAGTGTTTTTTTACGAGATCTTTGACGAAATTAGCTTTGTTAGCATTTTTTGATAAAAGTGTTTTTTTTTGCGATCTTTGACGAAATAAACATTTTTCTCGCAATCTTTTGACGAAATTCGCATTTTTCTCACGATCTTTTGACGAAATTCGCATTTTTTATGCGATCTTTGACAAAATTCGCATTTTTTATGCGATCTTTGACAAAATTCGCATTTTTTTACGAGATCTTTGACGAAATTAGCTTTGTTTCAAAGATTTTTTATCGAAATTAGCGTTTATACACGTTTTCTGACGAAATTCGCGTTTTTTTCACGATCCCTTGACGAAATTAGTGTTCTTTCCCCGCGATCTTTGACGAAATTCACGTTCTTTTCTCAATTCTTTGCCGAAATTAGTGTTTCTCCTGCGATTTTTGACAAAATTTGCGTTCTTTTCACGTTCTTTCGACAAAGTGGTTTTTTTTCGCGATTTTTAACGAAATGCGCGTTTTTTTCGCGATTCTTTGCAAAATTTGCTTTTTTTCAAATATCTTTGATAAAATTCTTTTTTTTCCCTGCGATTTTTGACGATATTCGCGTTTTTTTCCACGAACTTTGATGAAATTCACATTAATTTCACGATCCTTTGAACAAATTCGCGTTTTATCCCCACGATTTTTGGCGAAATTTGCATACTTTTCACAATCCCTTGTCGAAATTAGTGTTTTTCCCCGCAATTTTTGACGAAATTCGCGTTTTCTTTTTTCGAAAATTAGGGCTTTTTTCAAGATTCTTTGAGAAAATTGGCGTTTTTTCCGATCCTTTGACAAAAGTAGCGGGTTTTTTTTCGTGACCCTTTGACAAAATTAGTGTTTTTTTCGCTGTCCTTTGAAGAAATTAGCGTTTTTGAAGGGATCTTTTACGAAATTAGCGTTTTTTCACGCAATCTTTGACAAAAGTAGCGTTTTTTCACGCGATCTTTGACAAAAGTAGCGTTTTTTCACGCGATCTTTGACAAAAGTAGCGTTTTTTCACGCGATCTTTGACAAAAGTAGCGTTTTTTCACGCGATCTTTGACAAAAGTAGCGTTTTTTCACGCGATCTTTGACAAAAGTAGCGTTTTTTCACGCGATCTTTGACAAAATTCGCATTTTTCAGCGATCGTTTTTCCCGCACGCAAAACCGTACAATCGTACTGTTCATCCATACAACCGTACAATTAGAACAAAATCCGTACAAGTTGGCAGCTATGTGTATGGTTCGCTATCATCATCAGAAATGTCACAGTTTTCATTATTAGCAAAGTCAGAAAGTTGTTCGGCAGGGGACTTGAAAACAGTCTAAAGGAATTTTTATTTTATCCTTACGTACGCGAAAAAAAAAAAAAAAACGTAAACATCACACATGGTGTAAACGCCGCACTTGAAAGAAAATGAACTTTTAAACCCGTAAACGCCACAGCGTTTCTTCCATAAAATATGGTACTGAAAATCGTTTTAATTTCTCTTACTTTTTAGTTAGTTTTTTTTTTTTTTTTTTTTTTTTTTTTAATAAGAAATAAAAACTTAGAAAAGTGCAGATTTTTTTGTATATATAACAAGATAATGTGCATCAATGTTATTCTAGTCTAAGCAATAACCATTCCATTCAAAATTGAAATTGGATTATTAATCTTAAACATTTACAAAATAAGAGAAGTAATAATAATAAAAAAAAAAAAAAGCTTAAAGTCAAAATTCTTTTTAAACAGCTTTCTTTTAAATATATAAAAATATGTTTTCGATTTTAAAACTGAACAAAATTGGCTCCGTCTTCTAAAAGAAAATTCACTTAAGCCCCATGTTGAAAAAGTGCATAATAGAAGGTATCAAATCATGAAACCATACCATTGTTTGGCTTATATTTTGCATCCCAACCATCAGGGGCAAGGGTTGACTGATGTATCAGTTGATTCAGCTCATGCTTGAGCTACAGAGAGAATTTATGGATGCTTACCCATAACTGATTGTGTATGAAGCTAAAGAATCCCCTTCGTCTTCTTATTTCAGTGTTATAAAGAGGACCCCATTACTTGGTGGAAAGGTATCATTAAATGCAATAGGGTTGTTCTCTACAATACTTGCAAATTTGGCCAAGCAGTCTGACTTGAATGATACATATGTAAATTTTCATAAAAATTAGATAAATGGTAAGAAATTAGTCAATTATTGAAGATTTTAATAGCAGAAGAAATCATTTTAAAAATTTGACTTAACAAAAAAAAAATAAAATAAAAAATGTGAGGGAATGATGAAATAAGACATTTTTCTAGTTGTAGGGGGAAATGCAAAATTATGAAGAAATCCAAACTGTTTCCTTTAAGAGAAACACTTAATATGTAATGTATGACAAAATTAAAATTTTTGATATTTGTAAAAAAATGAGTATTCTGTGTGAGGGAATGACTGGTAATAAAAACGCTTCCAGATATATTGACTGAAAATTTTTTTTGAAAAATTAACAAAATCTTACACCACCAATTTATGTTGCTGGACTGACAAGTGCTCAAAATGGCTTCCTCTCTGTGAAAGATGCTATACCTAAGGAAGACCTAAGTTGTCAATGGTGATTATACTAGAGAGGAGTGCAAGTCTGCGACAATAAATAGTTCTGTACTGAATATGAAAGAAATGGCATATTGAATCTCTTTTTCTCTTCATTTTCACAGGAAAAATGATTGACTCATTAATCGAAATCGATTGAGCTTAGCATATATTCATTTTTATGATAAATATCTAATAATAATCAAGTAAATGTATTTATTCGCAAGGAAGGTTTTTGGCGAGGACTTGGCGTGGTGCAAGCAAATAACTAGCAACCTTAGACCCCCAACAGAGCTGTGCGGGGTGATGGTCAATAGATATTGCCTTCTCTTATTGTCAGAGATTGTAGATTTCTGATGTCCAATCAAAAATTTCTTTTTTTAAGCTATTACATAGAGAAAAATTTTCGGTGGATTCAAATTTTTCGGAAAATTTCACCCCAAGTACATACACAACATATGGATGAAACATTTAAAATAACAAAGAAAAATTTCTTTTGCAAATTAAAACGAATAAAAGAAGCTCTTTATTGTACGGCTGTTCTCAAAAAAAAATTATATTTCCCCGCCCAAGAACCAGAAACTTTATATTTTAACGCTCTTTTTAAAGGTCAAAATTAGCACTGGCCACAGGGCCAGTAGATGGAAAAAAGTGGCTAGTGAAAAATTGTCTATCAGCGGCCACCTTCCGGCCACTTTTTTACAAGGAGATAATAAAATTTTCTTGCATTTCATCAAGGATTCTACTTTTTTTGGTTCCAATATATTTATATTAAAATATTTATTTGGGCTATTCAGTTTTAGATTAATACTTATACAAATTTTACTGTTTAGCATTTTGAAATAAAAAAGTGGCTGCTAGTTTAAAGAAAGTGCCCACTTAAAAAATTAGTCCTACCGGCCAGTGGCTGCTAATAAAATTTCCCAATTTTGACCTATAGCTCTTTTTTAAATGTAAAAACAGGATACTTGCAGGCATGATATATGAAATCGAACAGTTTTTCTTAGTTTCCGGTAAATTAATTACAAGCAATTGTTGTCTAAGAATGGATTTTTATTTATCTAATTTACTGGACAATCGCGTTGGATAGAAAATTTTGGTTGATTAGACAATTTCACCTCAAGTAAATATGAAGCATATGGAAAGAAAATGTAAAATAACAAGAATTTTCCTTCTGTGTGAATTAAAACAAACCTTTTTTTTTTGGTTAAAGTACATTCACGATATAATTTCCATCCCTCCGCATACAGAAATTTAAACTATTCTTATTTTACTTAGAAAGAATTGATCAGAAGTTAAATTAATTTGTCTTTTAAACAATGTTATAAATTCAATATTTTAACAGTATTTTAGACACAAAACCAAGAAAAAATTCACCAGTTATTCATAATGCATACTATATTTTTATACACAAATGTAAGTTAATTTGATTCGATAAGTTAAATTATAATTTAATTTGACATAAATCAATTAACTGGAAACGAAATTGCAAAATATCTAAATATATTGGATTAGTTTAAAGCAATTTCTTCAATGCTACTAAAAATGTGCATTTGTTTGTGAACATTGTGAGAAAAAAAAATTGGGAGTAAAGTGTTGTTTAAACATTGTAAGAGGGTGTGTATGTGTGTTTCCTTTTATTTTAATACATAATTTTGAAAAAAGTGGTATTATACTTTTTAGGAGGAAATTTATATTGAATCTGAAATTGGAATAAAATTTGTAAGGATATAATTAGATTATTTTCAAATTTTTCTTTTGTTTCAAACATAAAAATTGAATGCCAAGTAATAAGAATTTTATCTTTATTTAAAATGTTAACATATACATCAATAACATTTTTATTCGGCTTCATAATAAAACAGTGCACAGCTTTTGAATTTTAGCATTCATTACTATGAGTTTATTACACCAGTAGATTTATTTATTGTTATTATTGTAATGAAAGCTTTCAAATATGGGACTAAATAATTGATTTAGGAAAGAAAAGCTAAAAATATTAATTCCTGTTTTCTTTTATGATTTTCCGAAGAAGATTTCTATTACAAACAAATCAGCGAAGACCATTTATTTTTATTATAAAAATAAGGGGGAAAACAATTTTTATTTTATATGCGTTTCATGTGATTTACAATAAATTCTATATTGAATGTATTAAAAAGAAACTGTTCAATTTAATATGATATAGCTTTTTGCTAGCTAATTTAATACAGTAGATCTTTATAACGCAATTCTCCATATAACGCACAACTTCTCAGATGTAAACAATGACTTTCGCAGTTAAAAAGCACCTGCATTTTCACATTGTAAAATATTGCTACTCTCTAGAGGACCAAATTTGATACATTAGTTCAACTTTGTCTTCTAATTTAAGACCTTTTTACTGAAAAAAATGCTATTATTACAAACATTTTTGAAAATGTCTAATATAAGGGATTGTTGTGTCAGTTATATTTGGATCATGTTTATAAAGTAAATTTTTCAATGCCTGACCTATATTATGCAGAAATTTATAATTTGGATAACTCTTGGTAACAAGGAATGCAGTATAAAGATATTCTAATGTATTTTGATATGTTTCAGACATATTTGGCCATGTTTACAAGGTGAATTTAATGATGTGATCCATATAACGCTAAATTCTATATAATTCTATATAACCTTGCGTTTTTTGGTTTGCGTTATAAAGATCTTCTACTGTATATGATTTTTGTTCGCACACTTTTAAAATAAAATTTCCTGTCTTTTTTTCTGGTTGGGTGGGAGGGTGTCTGAACAATTTTTCTCTTATAAATTAGTTCTTTCTGAATATTTTTGTACATTAAATGATCGTTAATTTTATCTGTTCACGAAAAAATGCTAAAATAGCATTATAAATGACTTATATAGCATTATAAAAAACTTCAAAAATTGCAGGATTAAAAAAATTTCTATATTGGAAAAAAATAGGATTCATTCAATTTGCGAATGTTGAGAAATCATCGCGCAAACCCAAAAAACCACAAAAATTGCTGTACGTGAATTCCAAATAAATTTCATTGATAAAAGGATAAAATTTATTGTATTGGACTAAAAGTTAACAATTGGATGTATTTTTAATAATGTAGAAAATCGCCGCGAAAAACAAAAACAAAAAAGAAACACTAAATCGCATAAGATTCGCTAAAAATTCAGAAATCACAGATGGCAAAATTTAGTACATTAGGCTAAAACAATGGAACCGAAAATCTTTTAGGAATATGGAACAATCTGCGTGGAACATGAAAAAACAAAAGAATTGGTAACATGAAATCGCTCAAATTTATTCCCCCAAACAACGATAAACAGCCAAATCCAGCGATCCTACAACGCCAAAGTTAATAAAAAGGCTGGCGTAGCATAGTACCCATTGACTAGTTAAACGTGCCCCAACTACAGACTGCTACTGCTCTTTAGTGGTAGATATTTGAGATAATAGCAATGTGTGAGGGAATGATGGTCTAACATGGGGAAACATAATTGATTGAGTAGACTATATAACATTAGTAATAAATATTTATTATTTTTTGTTATGTACCAAATAAGAACTGTATTTTGCTTAGGGTATTTAATTATTTTTATTTCTGGATAGAAAGAAATAGGCAATAAAATATGGTAGTACAGGTGGGGGAAAGGTGAGGGAATGATGTTTGCATGATATATATTACATTTTTAAATACTAAATTTATTTATTTTTAAATTTTACTTTCTGTCCCTAATAAACTATGTTCAGATCTTCTAATAAAAATAAATTAAAATGTAATGAAATTAAGAGCATTTATATGACTGGGAAACATTTTTTGCACTATTGTAGAGAATAACCAATAGCTTTTTGAGCCTGTTTCAAAACTTGCTCATCTAGCAATGTTTTTGCTATCAAGTCCTACTAGTTCAGCATCAATTAAGAGACAGGCTATTTTCTAATGCTTCATACACTCTAAACTCAGGAATCATTTATGTGTAAATAAATGTGAACACGTTGTGCGCTGCAGCATGCTGGGAGGTAAAATTGATCCGGAATATTTAATTGTACGAAAGGATTTTCTTCTGATTGAAAATTTAAAAAAATAAAAATATTGTATGGCAATTAACAATTTAATTTTTTTAAACTATTAAATTACAAAAAATTTAAATAAAAGATCACATAAATCATTGACTTATTTAATGTTTAACTATTGTTAAAATGTTTTAGTGTGTTACATGCATTTGGCAGTTTTTGACGGTTTAAACCTGTTTATGACAGTTTAAACCAGTTTTTGATGCTTGTCATGTCAAAAACTCAACCCTGCTTTGTAGGCTTGCTCTTGCTGCTTCCCTTTTCACCGTACCTCCTACTCCATCATACGGTCTTTTGCTGTGTGCTGTAGCAGAAAAGTGCCATTCTGCTTCAATTCCAAAACCAGTTTTGTGATAGCAAAGATTTGTGAAACTTTTTTATTCCTGTACTGGGGTGCACTGCCATCAGAAAAATAGTAAAGTTTCTTCACGTCATTAAATTTAGATTTTAAAAACTGAATAAGTTTTTTCTGAAATGTGTATGCAGATACGATATTATGTTCAAGACATTCTGAGATTATGACAAAACTACAATTCTTAATATCATTTTCTTCTTTAAAATATACTACAAATGGATGTATAGTGGCATGTGATTTGTTCCAGTGGTACGATTGTGCTTCGTCCTGTAAGATAAAGCTATAATTTTCAGAAAAGTCACAAACTACAGCCATTTCAGAAGCTAATAAATTTTCCTTAGTGTAACTCATAAAAGCACTTTGTTACTTACTAATGAAATCATGATGAAGAAGAACCTGGAGTTTTTCACAGAATATGTTAATAAATTCTTGCACAGGTTTCCGAACTGTTTCTAAGTTGCAGCAATCAACCGAAATCCATTGGCGAAAAGTTAGTGTTTCAATCAAATTTTCTTGAAATTCATCTTCTAAGATTTTTCCAATGCCATTAACACCAGGACAAGAGAATTTGAAAAATAGCAATCAATAGATGCTGGATTGCATACCATTTTCATTAAACAATCTTTATTGCTTTTAATCTGACCTTTTGTGATGGAATTTACCTTGCAGCTTTCTATAATTAGCTTTATGTTCTGGTGGATAGTGCATATACAGACTGCATGTGTTCCACTTTGACCAGCTAGGACACAGTTTTTGGGATGCAGCTCAGCAAATTTTGAAAATCCAACTGTGATGTTTGGAAATTCTTCTTGGAAGAGCTGGTATGCTTCTTTCAAATTGCAGAGCATTAATCTTTTTGAAACTTTAACTTTTTTACCGTCTTTGTCAGGGTTGCCGGCTTTTAGCCAGGCCAAAAAAAGCCGGCCGGCTTTTTTTGGTTTTAGCCACTTAAAAAAAGCCGGCTTTTATTTTTGAAAGTTGGTTTATAGCTAATTCGTTTTAAATTTGGAACAATTTATAATACACTTATAAATATTTTCTACTAAGAAAATTATAAATTTCTATTAAATTTTGTCAAATAAATAAGTCTTTTATAACTGCTAGAAAGCAACCGTGAAGGCATTATGTCTGAAAAAAATATATAAATATTGAAAAGAATATAAGTTAGACTCCCAAACTGGTGTTTTGAAGTTCTGTATTACATAGCTCCACATATACTACACATTTTAAAGATTATATTTAATTAAACAATGACAAAATGTAGCACATCAAAATGGAAACATTCTTATGTGTCCATATGGAGAGTTAAGCTATAAATGTTAAAAGAGAAATTAGAAAGGATATAATACTTGAGGTGAGTTTGGTACATAAGTGTATAAAAAATAGAGCATTTAAACAAGAAAAAAAAATAAAATAAAATTTCTCTAAGTAAAATTTTGAAAAGCTTGTTGCTAAGCATATTCATAATATTTTTAATAGTGAGAAATGATATTTTTATTATATGACTATGTATAATTTTAAATGTTTACTAGAAATAAAATAAGACTTGTATATTAATAGCTCTTAAAATTAACTAAGTAATAAAACATGTAACTAAGTAACCATTGTCCTCTTCAATTTTATAAAGCTGTAAAAATGAAAAAAATTCAGGGGGTGGGGGGTTAAAGGTCAGTCAGTGGAAACCAGATAAAGCAGTTGGTATGGCGCTTTTAAAACTTAGCTGACATATTTGCAATTCTAACTACAAATTACTAGCAAAACCATCTTAAGTTTTATTCCAATATTAATGTCTTCATTATTGAGAAATTGGGTTACTTATTAAACTCTAAATCAATTAAATGTCATTAAAACTAATTAAAAACACTTTAAAATGCGTAGTTTATAATTACAATGCTTCATTGTATAAAAGCCAATTATGGCCAAAAAAAAGCCGGTTAAAACCAATAAAAGCCACCGGCGTGGCTTTTTTTAATTTTAGCCGGCTTTTTTGCAACCCTGGTGGGGGGTTAAATGTCAGTGTAAACCAGATAAAGCAGTTAGTATGGCCCTTTTAAATTTTAGCTGACATATTCACAATTCGGACTACAAATCACTAGCAAAATGATCTAAGTTTTATTCCAGTATTAATGTCTTCATTATTGAGAAATTGGGTTACTTATTAAGCTCTAAATCAATTAAATGTCATTAAAACTAATTTGAAACACTTTAAAATGTGTAGTTTATAATTACAATGCTCAATTGTATAAAAGCCAATTATGGCCAAAAAAAGCCAGTTAAAACCAATAAAAGCCACCGGCATGGATTTTTTTAATTTTAGCCGGCTTTTTTGCAACCCTGGTCTTTGTCCATCATTGAAACACAGTCTTTAATACCTGGCATTGGTCGACTCACTACATCATTCTCATAAAACTATAATTTTATTCCAAGTCTCTTTCGGTAATTTTTTTTCTGGTTTTTTATTTGTTGTAGACAAAATACCCTTCTGCTGCAAGAGTTTTTTGGCTTGCCTTCCAATTTTCTGGCAATAAAGTAAGAATCATAACGTTCTTTTCCCTGCTTTCACAGTTTTGGTACACATTCTTTAAATGATTCAATATTTCATTTTTTGAATCACTGTTTTGATCTTCATCAGATGAAGTGGCATTTCTTAGAAATTTTCTTTTGACTGCTGATGTTATACTTTTCATTTTTTGACTAGAATACTTCCTATACTTCGCTTTTTTTCTATTAACTGGAGATTCACCTAGTTCCACAAGTGACGAATTAAATACGTTCAAAGATTCATTTAAAGTTTCAGGATCACTGTCTTCGGATATATTACTTTTAGGTTTCAAATCACAGTAGTGGGTACTGGGAAAATCATTTGCACCGCTATCATTCTTTCTTTCCGACAAGTTCTTTCTGCAGTTAGTACATACTTTTGAGTTTGCAGGCATTTCTGGAATTAATGCACACATCCATGGCGTAAAAGTTCTTAGTCCTTTTCTTACATGGGAATGATGAGTTTTTTGAAGGGATTAAAACAATTTAAAGTCCCAACTCTTCTAGAACCCATTGTGAATATTAAATACTATGCGAACAACAAATAAGCTTTGTAATTAACAAACTTCTACTGCATTAAAAAACAATTTGCAGATTGTTCAGACAAAATTACTATCATGTTGATATATTGTCTCTTATTCTTCCCAATTCAATATCTCTAATATCTTTAATCCCTAGTCTTATGTATTCAATCATTAATTTTAATGTATCTTATATAATCCATTTTAAGTTTTTCCCTTTAAAAATTCATTATCTTATGTTTTGATCAATCGATCAACTTTTTATCAGCTTTTATCGTTTTAATTTCTAAATTCAGTCATTACGCATCTTCCTTTTTTCAATAGTACCGTTTTGGTGAAATGCCAGCTCTTTGCAAGCGTACGTTCCGTTTTCTGAATGATCAGGTTTATCATCATCATTGCGAGCGCTCTTTCTTCCCTGGTCACTCCTTGGCGAAAGCAGGTTTGCCGTGAGTTCCATTTTTGGCGCAGTATCGGTTTGCCTTGCTTGGCGTACTTTTTCCGCGGCGATTTTGAAAACGCTCGCACGGGAAAAAAGTCAGTCTGTGGATTCGCTTCGTAGGGTATAGTTGTGCTTTTGTGCAGTACGCGGACTCGTTATGTTGCACGGACCACGTGTGGTCTCAGTGCCAAGATTAATCTTGTGCTATGGAAGGCACTCATGTTCCACCTTTTTCTTAAGTAACGTTTAATTATACACCAGATCAGCATCCCTTTCATTAAGACATGTTCTTTTTACTAAATATCGCGTCTACAATTTTATCAGAAGTTCCTACAGTTTTCAAGCCATGCACTCTCCTTATAAAGATCTGCACATCCTGAAATAAAAAGATGTTCCAGCTAAATTATTTGTTTTCTCTGTCTCCAACATCCCCATATCAAGTTCTACAGGTAATAGTTTTAATTAGTTATTTAAATGATGGTGAATCACGAACCACCAATAATACGATCACGATGTCAGCTTGATGTGAACTCTTACTCCATATAAACTTTTCCTCAACAGTATTTTAATTATTACAAGCTTAAAATTCAGTATAATCATAGTCAAGTTTTAAAGAGTTCATATCACATCTTAACAATTACTATTATGAATTTTTAATAAAGGTCAAAATTAGCACTAGCCACCGGCCACATGGCCAGTAAATGAGAAAAAGTGGCTAGTGAAATATTGTCTATCAGCGGCCACTTATTTACAAGGAGAGAATAAAATTTTCTTGCAGTTCATCATTCTACTTTTTTTGGTTCCAATATATTTATATTACAGACATGTGATTGCTAAAATTTGAAATTAGCTGAAATTTTTTTTCCCTTTTATAGTTGGATGGTTAGTTGAACATTAATAATCTCACTTTAAATTTGAAACCTAAACAGTTATATATATCCATCCATACATACATACATACATACTTAGTCATATTTACAAGATAAATTTTAAGGATAGGCGAAATGATTTATATAATAATTATATATATTAATTATTCTTAAATTAATATAATACCATCCATAACCAAAAATCAGGATTCTTTCTCAATACATTAGTTTAAAAAAATATTTATTACAGTTGGTAAGCATCAACTAATGGATTTCTGAATGCAAAATCTATGTATGGTAATTATGATTAAAAAAAAAAAAAAAAAAAAAAAAAATTCACCATTACTTAATAACATAAAATAATATATAATATAATAACATATATAATAATAATTTGTATAGAATCCGATACTGAAACTGAAATTTCATCTTCTTTTAATTTCAGCATCACTTTTTTATCAAGCCATTCCCATTTAAATTTATTTTTTACATCTTTGTCCACTTCTCTGACTCTAAGATCATCCGATTTCTGTAGAACAAGCATAGTTCATAAAAGCACAGCACGTGCAATCAAATCTTAATACATTTACTTTCGAATTAAATCAAAAAAAAATATATCTAAAATTATCTGCCACCAGCTAAATGCTGTTAAAAAATATATACAAAAACGACTTAAAAAAAATGCACACATTTTTTTCGGCAAGAAAGAACGATCAATTTTGATTATTTTCATGCACGCTGTTGTTTCATTTACAGATAAACATAACATGAGTAGCGTTTTGTTGCCATTCCAAGATAACAACATAACTCAAAACGCTTATTCACTTACGGAATTGTGATTGTGAGCAAGCAATCGTTTGTTTTGACCAATCGCTCTCACTCGCAAATACTGAAACTAGCGAATGACAAAACGTGTCACCTTTCCCTTCGTTTCTTATCCCATGGCGTAGAAGGATCTGTGAAGCATATTCCCGAAGTTGAAAGATGTGGTGGTTTGTGATTGGCTGGCTCAAAATACTGGCTACAGATTGACGATTATTTATGGTTGTTTGGATCAAAATTGATGGGCAAAGATGCCCGCCCATCACGTCTGGTGATCACGTGTTTGTAACTGATTTTATACATTTTCGCGGACTTCAGATATAATGTAAATACCAGATTAATAGAATTACAATTCGCGGAATGCCGCGAATTAGGAAAAAAGAAAATTCGCTGAATTCCGCGAATTAGGAAAAAAAAATTTGCTGAATTCCGCTAATTCACTGAAAAATCACAAGCCTGATATTAACATTTACTTCTGCTACTCACATTTAGATGAATACTTATAGAAATTTTACTGTTTAGTACTTTTAAATAAAAAAGTGGCCACTTAAACTAGTTCTACCGGCCAGTAGCCGCTAATGAAATTTCCCAGTTTTGACCTATAATATTTAAGTACCAGAATAACAACAAAAATATGTGACAATGAACCCTAATACAAAAATGTAGATATGGCCAAGTAATACCTACTAAGATCCGCCCCTATACGCATTTTATCCAATCAATCTAAAGGATCCACCCACAAACACTTTTTTGAAGTACTTTCTAAAACATTTATTATGCTAATTCTAAAAGAAATAATTTGTTCTGCATTTATTAAAACTAAATAAGTGATCAATATGTTAATTTACGTGATAATTTACAATTCCAAAAGTTTATTTAAAATATATATATATCTATAATTGGATGCTATATTGTATCTAACAAATTATAGAAAATATTTTCTAAAAAACTAACATGGTATTGAAAAGTAATTTAAAATTATCACTGTACTGTATATAAACTTAAATTTCCTATATCTTTTAATCCCATAAAGATCCCATTGTGAAACTTGGGGAAATGTAAGAACACAATATGAAGTAAATTTGAGAATTTTTAAAATGTCACTTTGAGAAATTTACAATTAAATTTGATTTTTTTAAAAATTAAATTTTAAATTTTTTTATCATGTTGTATATCAAATTAAAAGTCATAAAAAGAGCTTTAAAATAATACATAAACAAAGTTTGTATCACATTTAGTTTTTAAGAAAATGGAAATTAAGTGATTCAAGATGTAGCAAATTTTAATGAAAAATGATGTATTTAATTGTTAATAAAATTAAAACTAAATTTATTAAAAAAATAATTTTAGTGTTTTCTTTCATAAATGCAAAGACAGTTGATAAACCAAGTTTCATCAAAATCCGAGGGGTCAAGGGAGATATTTTGGTCAAACTGTTGATTTGACATGGAATGACTATTGTCATTCATTAATCCAATTTTTATGACTTTTTAATATAACCAAATAAGTAAAGTAACTGAAGAGCCAATTCTGAGCCAAAAAAAATTACAAAAATTGGCCCATTCATTACCACTCTCCCCTATAATAAAGGAATCCATAAAACATCACTGAAATTAACGTTAATACAATATGATGTATGCATTTTGATTTTTTGCGAGTCCCATGCATCACGCATACATTTTAATTTCTTATTTATTCAATTTTTAATGTGGGAAAAAAAACATGTCTTTCTAAAATAGAAGTTAAGGTCTTGTACCTCATAATTATCAAAGTATTTAATATCTTTAATTTCGGTAAAATTTAATGGTTTAAAACACATGTAAATGTCCCATGCACCACATAAGAATCGTCCCAAATATAATATAAAGCAAAATAACAGTTCAAAAAAAAAAAATCTGCAAACGAGAAAAGAAAATCTGCAACGCAGTCTCTAACTTTCTGCTACTGGGCTTTTTGTAGGATGTAGGGTAGATGTGCCAGTAAATGGGCACCCTTAAGGAATTTCTTTAAAAAATTTTTTATTAATAGTTATTATATTCCAGTTTTTTCAATATTATATTAACCTATCAACAATATTTAACCATTCTTATAGTCTCATTTCCCAATATTAATGGTTGAATCCATATCAACTCAGGCAGGAGGGTTACCTTCATAGTCTCAGAAGTTTTTGAATTGAACATATGTTAAAATTTAATATACCTGTATATATTTGTTTTGTCCAAAAAAATTCCTGGCCCGAGATACAGGCAACCAAAGATGACATTCCCGGCACCATTTCTCATTCGCGATTTTCGATAAAAATTTTAAAGCGATCTATCTCTAGAACGGTGCAAGATATATTGTTGTGGTTTTTCTTATTTTAAAGATAATATTCTTCTGTTTAAAATGATATACCCAATTTTGAAATATGTATTCAACTTTTCTTGTGGCAGCCTTTTGAAAAAAAAAAATTTATCAAAAAAAAAATTTATTTCAAAAATGCCAATCCCAAAAATTTTGATTTTTTTGCTGTTGATCAATACCATTGGGAACTACCTTCACTGAAAAGGAGAACTACTTTTGAATTTAACAAGTTTTAGAAACATTTAAAAAATTCAGAGAATTTTACAGGAACTGTATATATACAGTTCTAGTAAAAGTCACTGAATTTTTACTTATTTCAGGGCTTGAAATTAAATTTTTCCTGGGAGGGGAGTCTCCCTACCAACATTTATAAATGGAGGGGAGTTGAGCTATTTGGGAAGTAGAAAAAAATCTAAAACCCACTGTTATTTTACGCTCTATTTAAAGATTTACATTAATTATTTTGTCATGTCTGTATTAATACAGACATGACAAAATACCATTGAAGGAATTTAAATCAACAACTCAGAATAATTATGAAAAATGTTTTTTATTTAAAAAAGTAAGAAAGATAAGCTTTTAGATAGCCTATTTTTTGACTTTCAACCAAATATCATGAGTCCTTAACAATAGGATTGTTAAATGAATTTCTGAATTTAGATTTTATTCCATTTTGGACCCTAAATCTTCTTTCACAAGATAAACTTGTGACAGACAGCACAAGCACAACATTTATAACTTTGGAAGTTATCGAAAATGTATGGTTATACTCTCTTAAAAAAATTTCAGAAAACTTTGCAATATCTGACATGCCTGCATTTTTAACTACTTGCATGAACAGTGTATATTCAGAGATGGAATCATCAATATCCATTTCTGAACAAAACTGTTTTATTATATCCTTAATGGAATTATAGTCAAAACTAGGGATTGACCGAATCAGCAATTTTGCCGAATACCGAAGCTTCGGTCAAAGTGTACACCGAATATTCGGTATTCGGCAACCGAATACTTAAAAATTTTTAATACACATTTTTGCATATATTATCTTTTTTAATAAACTTTAATTAAAATTAAATTCTTAATAATTTAATTCAGTTACATTTTTATTCTTAAATCTAATTACACAAAAAAATTTAATGACTTCTTTCAACTCACAAATTCATTAACCCATCACTTATTTTTTATTATTTTATCACTAGTCAATATCCAAATTAATCCAATGAAAGTATTAAACTATACAGGCTATTATTAAGGATAAGAATTCTCAGAAAAACAAAAGTTCATTCAAATAAAAAGAAACGATGTTGTCATTAAGCTGATTTACTGATTGTCTAATTATATACATATTGAATTGGAATGTTCTCAAATACAAAAGGTATCATATCAATTTGTACATTTAACTATTTTCTGAGAAATTATTGATACATATTTATATTTTGATTAATATTTATCACTGTTGTGATGAAGATAAATTTGAGCGATTTTAATTTTAATGGTTATAAAAGCTATAGGATAGACATAGGAGTATACTTATTTGATGCATGTATTTTCTTTAATATAAACCTTAGATATACAGAGATGAACTCTGATATACTTATTTGAGGTGTATATTAAAGAGAATACACATTAAATAAATTTAAATTGAAAAAACTAATGTAGAAATAATTAAAATTAAATGGTAATGGAAAGATGCCCATATTCCTTACTTTTTTTTTCCTATATCGTAGACAGTTGTTCTGATTTCACCCCTATATAGACTATTTTAGGAAAGAAAAAAAAAGTTTTTTTGTAATTAAAAATGGCCTTTGACTTGTTTTTGGTAGTGCAGCTGAACTTTGAACTCATGCACATAATACTGAAACTCACCATTTAGCCTATTCTACTTCTAAGTAAAAGAGAATTCTTCTACTTCTAAGAAAATACTTATCTGCAATTATTCGGCCGAATACTTCAAAGTATTCGGCCGAAGCCGAATATTCGGTTTACATGCAGAATCACCGAATACCGAATCGACTATTCGGTATTCGGTCAATCCCTAGTCAAAACCAGATTCCCTGGTATTTTCTTTGTTTAAAATTTGAATGCAAATTTCAGGGCTGTGCGAAGCAGGGGACAGTCGCCCTGGGCGCGGAAATTGAGGGGGCGCTACATTTATATTATAAACCTTGTTTCTTTTTTTTTTTTTGGTAAAAAACAATTACATATTTATATATTGTTCAGTTTTTTCAATAGAAATACTTTCATTTATCTTTTAAAAACTTGTTTTAGGTCTTTATCTTAGTCTCTTTCGTTAACTTTCTCTTTTCTGAGTCTAATTTTCTTTCTGTTCTTGTGTTGTGACAAAAACATACACTGTCAAAATGGCATGGGATTTCCAACCGGGAATACAAAATGGCTATAAACTGCTATACTGTACTGTTAGATACACTATTTTGATTTTCTCCCCCATTTCCCAGATTTTCTTTGCCAAAATGTAAGTGTAATTTTCTCTTATGTCATTTAGCTTGATAGAGTTCCTGAATTAAAATTAAACATAAAGTTCCAAAATAAATGCGGAAATATATATTCAACAGAATTTATTATTTCTGCACTTTTCAATTTTGTGAACATATCACAAAGAAAAAGTGTGCATTAGGGGGGGGGGGGGGGGGGATTTGAAACTTTGCCCCGGGAGCATATTTCTCTTTGCACGGTGCTGGCAAATTTGAATGCTTGTTCAATTAAAATCAAAAGTTTGAAATGGAAACTGTTGATTTAGTTCTTCTACTACATGAGAAACGTAGGTTAACTTTAAATTGTCAAGTCCTAATTTCAATTAGTTGCAAAGATCAAATTGTTTGGTGTTTCTATATCTGTTTGATTGGAGCTCGCAATTTTTCTTTGATGTGCATCACAAGATCTTTGCGATCCTTCTAATCTTATTTTTGTTTAGTACTGAATCTAGACCAATTTGACAGAGCACAGCACCCGGTGACACTTAATGTCCTTTTGTGGCACAACCTCTTGGATATTTTTCTTTTTCTGTCACAGGAAAAAAACATCGTGAAATATGCCAATCGGGCATAGGGGAAAAAAATCGTGAATTTCCTTGATCGGTCGAGGGAATATCGTGAAATTCGGCGATTGGCCGTGGTATAAATTCACGAAATTCATCGATCAGACGCGGGATAAAACTTTGAATTTCGTCAGTCTGTCGCAAAAAATAACCGTAAAATTTGCAGGTGTTTCTGAGTAAAAAGAAAAAAAAAATGAAATTTGCAGCAAATTTTCTGAAAGGTTACAGCAGGGGATGGGAAGGGATTGGAAAATCCTCCCCAGGTGCTAATTTATTTTGTTGTTAGGTCGAGTAAACTTTTTTTTGGTTCGGTTTCATTTCAGGTTGTGTAGATTCCTGTAAATTGGATTCGGATTAAACCCAATTTTTCAAAAGTTAGTTCAGTATATTATTTCAGATTAAAAACTATACCTATAATAATAAATATAGATATTTGTGTGTGTGTGTGCGCTAGTTTCTAAAGAGACCATAGCATTTTTGACGAAATTCGTGATCCTTTGATGAATTTCGAGGTTTTTTTCGCGATCTGATGAAATTCACGTTTTTTTCGTGATCCTTTGACGAAATTTGCATTTTCCACAATCCTTTGCCAAAATTCGCATTTTTTCCACGATCCTTTGCCGAAATTCGCATTTTTTTCCACATTCCGTTGCCAAAATTTAAGATTTTTTTTGTTATTCTTTGATGTTATATGCGTTTTTTCGCGATCCTTTGATGAATATTGATTTTTTCCCCGCGATCTGATGAAATTCATGTTTTTCTATGATCTTTTGACAAAATTTGAGTTTTATTTGCAATCCTTTGCGACAAAATTTGTGATTTTTTTCTCGAACGATTGATGAAATTGATTGTTTCGGCGACCATTTGTCGAAATCCGCGATATTTTTCTGTTTAACTAATGACCTTTTATAATTTTCGGAACCTAATGCCTTAAATTTTCGGAAAATTCGGAACAGAATCACCTCTGAATTCGCCAATCGGTCACGGACACTTGTCAACTGATTTGGAGGAAAAAAAATAATGAAATTTGTCTATCGGTCACGTGAAAATTAGTGACTTTCAACGATCTTTCGCGGTAAAAAAAACCCCGCAAAATGTGTCAATCGATTGCACGAAAATATCGGGAAATACGCAAGCAGTTCACGGGAGTTGATTGTAATTTCAAAATGCAAAAATTTCAGAAAAATTGTGAGTTTCTTGGGCGGGAGCCACCCGCCCACGATATTCTTTTGGACGGGATTTCAAAAGTTTGGGCGCGATTCCCGCCCTGAAATTCAAACCCTGTTATTTGTATCATGTTTGTAATGGTAAGCCTAATATATCTCCAAAACAAGTTGGAAAATGCAATATCAAATGTGACAAATGAAGTGCGTTCATACTATAACTAGTTTTATAAACATTCAGATCTTGGTGCAATAAGTGTTACTCTTGAGCGAAAAGGCATGAATACAAAATTTATTATGATTCTATATATTAAATTCAGTAGGTAATACGGAAGTAATATGAATCCATCTTAAAAAGGACTTAATCACCATAGCAACCTAGAATCATTACTTATCATGGTATATCACTGAATCAATTACCGTAATTTCCGGCCTATAATCCGCAGCGGCGTATAATCCGCAGCCGCAATTTTTAGCCCTTATAAAAATATTTCAGCAGATAATCCGCATTGGTGTATAATCCGCGCTATACGACAATTACTCATTGCTTTCAACATTCCAAAGTACTACTAATAAACCACCTCCCTATTTATTTAGTTGCTCTATTTAAATGATAATTGTAATAAAATAATTAAAAATAATTATAATAAAATAATTACAAGTTATAAAATACAAATATTTTTTTTTCATTGAATCTTATATCTAAAGCATTGAATGTCTTGTGAATACAGATAATTCTGTTATAATTGCTGTTTTTAAATCATCTTCCGCATTTTAAATAACGTCCTGTTTAAATTCTGCAGTGTTAAATAACAGGTTTTCTCTTAGACATTATAACTTTCAACGTGATATACCATCAAATAAGTTTTGGTTTTTAATATACGGGTTATTCTCTGCAATAGTGCAAAAAGTGCTTCCCAGCCATATAAATGCTCTTAATTTTATTACATTTTTATTTATTTTTATTTTTATTAGAAGATCTAAACATAGTTTATTAGGGGCAGAAATAAAATTTAAAAATAAATAAATTTAGTATTTAAAAATGTAATATATATCATGCAAACATCATTCCCTCACCTTTCCCCCACCTGTACTACCATATTTTATTGCCTATTTCTTTCCATCCAAAAATAAAAATAATTAAAAATACCCTAAGCAAAATAAAGTTCTTATTTGATACATTACAAAAAATAATAAAAATATTAATTTTTACTATTATTATATAGTCTACTCAATCAATTATATGTTTCCCCATGTTAGACCATCATTCCCTCACACATTGCTATTATCTCAAATATCTACCACTAATGAGCAGTAGCAGTCTAGCATCCTTCACAGAGAAGAAGCTATTTTGAGCACTTGTCAGTCCAGCAACATAAATTGGTGGTGTAAGATTTTGTTAATTTTACAGAATTTTTTTTTAGTCAGTATATCCGGAAGCGTTTTTATTAGCAGTCATTCCCTCACACAGAATATTAATTTTTTTGTAAATATCAAAAATTTTAATTTTATCATACATTATATATTAAGTGTTTCTCTTAAAGGAAACAGTTTGGATTTCTTCATAATTTTGCATTTTTCCCCTACAACTAGTAAAAATGTGTTATTTCATCATTCCCTCACTTGTCATTCCCTCACATTTTTTATTTTATTTTTTCCACAAATTTTTATTTTATTTTTTTTGTTAAGTCAAATTTTTAAAACAATTTCTGTTGCTATTAAAATTTTCAATAATTGACTGATTTCTTACCATTTATCTAATTTTTATGAAAATTTACATATGCATCATTCAAGTCAGACTGCTGGCCAAATTTGCAAGTATTGTAGAGAACAACCCATACATTACAAGGACATAATTGTATTTTATTATTCTATCCATAGAGGGCAGCAGTAAAACCGCGAAATTACGATACGATAATGATTCATTCGATTATTGTGTGGTGGATTCCCATTGGCTGCATCGTAATATCAATCATTGTAATTAGTAAAACTGCCGTAATTTTGGGCAGAGCTATTTCATAAATGATTGAGGTTGCAATTTTTGAAAGGGATGAGTTGACAAATGCTTTGTTCTTCATAAAAACATGTTGCCAAAAGGCTAAAAAAAATAAAATCATAATCGGAAGCAACTCCCACTAGCACGTTCACGTCAGATGTGAACCAATCACAAGCAACTCCACGAACGGTCGATAGCAGACAATCGTTTGATAACTGTTTACATTTTTATTTTATGACTGCCCTGAGCTTCTGTTTAAAAAAGTTTTCAGCAGATAGTCTGCACCGGTAGATAATCCGCACTTAAAAATTTTGAGGTTTTTTCACAGATAATCCACGGATTATAGGGCGGAAATTACGGTATTTGTTATAGGATTTTTAAATAGAATGAAGAAAACTTTTATTAATATCTTTTTAAGTTTTAATTCAATTTTCATAACATTTAAAATAATACATACTTTATTTTCACTACCGAACATTGCATAGTAAAACAATCTCAATAGTAAATATCAATTACACAGCAATACAACAATATTAATGCAAGTTAGAGTTCAGACAGACGGGCAGAGAAACTGAATCCTTAAAGACAACTACGTTGGAAAGTGTTAAAAACACCTAAATAGGTTGGAATTTGACTTTTAGAAATTTATATCAATAGACGGAAGCATACTTGAATACTTTCATACAACCCTGTATTTTACTTACTATCTTTATGCATGCCACTATTTAGCTAATATTTAATTAAGACAAACACACTTAAAACTGTGAAAACATACTTCCAGAGTTTATCATCCATAGCCATCTAATTCTTTAGTGTGGACCTGTATATCATTTTGAAGCACACACTAGCCCCACCACATGGGACTAGTGTGGAAGTGTGGACAAAAACAACTTTTTAAAAAAAAATACATTAATAAATAACTGTATTGCCAAATAATTTAATATACCAACCAAATCAAAGATAAAATACAGACCTGCCAACCTTTGAAAATGAGAAATCGTAGCATCCAAAATTCAAGTGAGTCTAGATGTTGGTTGGTTGCTGTTTTTTTACACTGTAAATTGGGTTAAGTCTGATTTCGGTTCGGACCGAGTTTAGATTCCTGGGGGTTGGGTTAACCTGATTTTTGAAAAGTTAGTTCTGCATATTCTTTCAGATTAAAACCTATATGTATCATAACAATAAACATTGATTTTTGTCTGTGTGTGATGTTTTCTGAAGAGACCACAGAACAGGGGTGATTGTGAGTACAAAAATAAATAAAGCAGAAATTCATAGAAATTTTTTTTAAACTTACAGCAGAGGTGGAAGAGAAGGGGGTGAATGGGAGATTTTTTCATGGCGCTAATTATGTGGTTTTTTTTTCAGCGGTCCTTTCATGAAATTTGCATTTTTTCCGTGATGTTTTGGCAAAATTAGATTTTTTTTATGCGCTCCTTTGACCAGATTCATCTTTCAGACCTGCCAACCTTTGAAAATAAGAAATCGTAGCACACAAAATTGAAATTAATCTGGAGGTTGGTTGGTTGGTTTTTCATGTTACACAGCCATCTTTTGACATTTGTAAAAAGGAATAAGGTTTCAGTTTCAACTCCATATAGTAAATTTTTTCCTCTGAAAATTATTTTACGATTTTTAGAGTTTCTTTTCGTTTCACAGTTTTTTTTTTTTTTTTTTTTTTTTTTTTTTTTTTTTAACATTCGAAAAAGGAGCCAGGTTCCAATTTTTTATCCCAGTGCAGTAAATTTTAACGAAATTCGCGATTTTTTTCCACGATCATTTTAGGATATTCACATTTTTTCCCCCCACAATTCCCATTTTTCTTTGTTAAAATCTGCACTTTTTATCACTAAACTTTTGACGAAATTTGCGTTTATTTACCACAATCCTTTGACGAAATTAGTGTTTTCTTTCTGTGATCTTACGATGAAATTTGCATTTTCTTACTGATCTTTTGACGAAATTCACGTTTTCTTTCTGTGATATTTTGACAAAATTCATGTTTTTACCACAATCCTTTGACGAAATTTATTTTCTTCTGCGACCAATTGATGAAATTGATTTTTTTTTTACACAGTCATTTATCGAAATTCACGATAGTTTATCGCAAATCTTGCGATTTTGCACACTACTTCAAACCTTGCCCTACAAAAGACTCCCCCCCCCCCACCTTTCAGAAATTCTTAAAATGGCAACCTTGTTCCTAAGGAAGAGAATTCCTGTATAAATATTTAAAGAAACACGATTCACCCGAGGTTAATATGCATAAAGAGTGTTTTATGTTAAGAAGTTTGTTTTGCAGCCCAGATTTTTTCCCATGAGCATTTTTTAATGACCAAATTTTCGGACTTATGGGCAATTTTTTCGGAAATGAATACTTTGAAATTTTAGAAATTTCGGAACAGAAACATTACTCCTCAAAAATATGCTCTTCGGGTTAAAAATCGCAACTAGAAACAAAAAATTCGTTTGTGTTTTTTGAAAAAAAATCTTAGTTTGAGACCGATTTTCATAGCATCAAATGGATTTTTTTCGGCGTGTTTTTTTTTTTTTTTTTTTTTTAAGAAAATCATAGTTTTAGACCAATTTTTGTAACATCGTAGTTTTTAGCTCCAAATCGTAGAAACTACGATTTTTTCGTAGCAGTTGGCAGGTCTAAAAATAGCAAATTCTTGTAAAAAAAAAATACTTGAAGTGAGAAAAATGATATTTAGTACATTCTTTTGAAAAAATTATAAAAATTGTCCACACTAGCCCCCTTTCCCCTATATAATTTGTATTTGTAATTTTTATATTAATATTATCTCTCTGTAATTTGCTTAATAGAAGAATAGTGTTTTGTTAAGAAAATGTACGTTATGAACAGGGCTGCGGAGTCGGAGTCGTGGTCGGAGTGATTTTTCGGTGAAAAGAGTCGGAGTCGGAGTCGCTAAAAATATGCCGACTCCGACTCCGAACTTTTGTTGAACAATTTGAAGTAAAATAAAAATTAAACCAATTCTGCTTAATTTTAAATTTACGAACTGAATTATTATTTTATTTTTTAACTCTATACATTAATAAATATTTAGTTATTTTTCAGTTTATTGACACGTTAATGAGTAAATATAAGGCAAAAGGGCGGATGTGATATTTTCCCTAAATCAGTCATTAAATTGATTCATTTACTTACTTCTTCAGATCATATATGACACTAATTGTACAATAATTAAATTAAAGTGAGTTTTGAAAGTTTTTTGTTTCGTTTTGTTTTTTAGCTCACAGGCTATCAAAGCCTGAGAACTTATGTGCTCGCCAGTTCTGTATGTACGTGTGTACGTATGTAACGCGATAACTCTTGATAGAAACATCCCAATTGCTTCAATTTTTTTTTCTAGTTTCATTCTGATAAGGCGCTTCCCTGATTAGTTTTGGGGATTCATTGGTTAAGGATAAAGGGGAAAAAGGGGGGTTAGTTCACCCCTCTTAATTCAAATAAATGGGTTTTTCATGCAGAATTATTCGATTTGCTCCGAATTTGGTATACCGGTTTATTATGTTAAGGAGCTTCCCTGATTAATTTTGGCGGTTCATTGGTTAAGGATAAAGGGGGAAAAGGGGGGTTAGTACCCACCCCCCTTCATTCAGGTAAATGGGTTTTTCATGCAGAATTATTCGATTTGCTCCGAATTTGGTATACCGGTTTATTATGCTAAGAAACTTCCCTGATTATCCTTAACCAATGAACCCCCAAAACTAAAGGGGGAAAAGGGGAGTTAGTCCACCCCTCTTAATTCAGATAAATGGGTTTTTCATACAGAATTATCCGATTTGCTACGAATTTGGTATACCGGTTTATTATGTTAAGGAATTTCCCTGATTAGTTTTGGGGGTTCATTGGTTAAGGATAAAGGGGGAAAAGGGGGATTAGTCCATCCCTCTTAATTCAGATAAATGGGTTTTTCATACAGAATTATCCGATTTGCTACGAATTTGGTATACCGGTTTATTATGTTAAGGAGCTTCCCTGATTAATTTGGGGGTTTCATTGGTTAAGTATAAAGGGGGAAAGGGGGCTAGTCCACCCCCCTTAATTTAGATAAACGGGTTTTTCATGCAGAATTATTCGATTTGCTTTGAATTTGGTATACCGGTTTATTATGTTAAGTAGCTTCCTGATTAGATTTGGAGGTTCATTGGTTAATTATAAAGGGGGAAACGGAGGCTAATCCCCCTTCACTTATTTCTTGAGGGGCATTATTCTTTAAAATAAGAGTATAATATACAATTAGTTTGAATAGCCTGTGAGCTCAATGCCATCAGTTTAGCTGGGCACTTTTCTTTTTTATTTATTGTCTTTTGTAAATTAAGTCCAACTCAACCCTAATCACATGTCGGTCCGACTATCCAACCCAATGAAGGAATCTATCTCAGACAAAAATTTTACCTCTATAAATTGAAATTTTACCTCTGTCCATCCGTGTTCGGGTCGGCTCCGAAATTTATATTTCAAGTCAATCCAAAGCGAACCGGAAATAAACCTGAACCCTAAACCCGATCCGAAATGAAATAAAATTTAAATTTTATTAGAATTATGAAAAATAGCCATTTCTAGCAGCACTTTTATCTCTTGTGTAGGAAAAGGAATAAATATTTACTTATTCGACTTTATAAGTTAAACAATATTGTGAGCTTCCTTTTGAAAAATGTGGTCAACCCGACCCGAACCCGCAATAATAATTATCAGACTGGCCCACAACGAAAAACATTTAGCGCCAACTCAATAACTCAATCCGAACCACCGTTCGAATCGGACCCTAACGAATGAAACAATCTACTTCAAATAACAATGGATCCTTTGTCCAACTTATACTACCTTATTTTTCAGTATTTCAGCTAAAAGAGAATATGTGAAAAATATGAAATTGATTAATGCCGCTATCACTACAATATCGGACAACTGAACTCATACAGAATTTTTTCTCATTAAAACAAAAAACTGCTGTTTACTTCTTGAATATTTCTTTCTCAAAACTTAGACATTCTTCTATTTTTAAGCCCCAACTAGAGTCTTTCCAAGGGCCGTGTTGCACCTGACCCGAATCTGAAATTTCTACTGAAAGCCAACCCGAAACCCGACAAAAAGGAATTCGTCAACCAAATCTGAAAATAGAAAAAAAAATCGTCAATATGACCCTAATTCGAAACGAAAGAAAATTAGTTCATATTTTATAGAATAAACAGTTATGAAAAACGCCTACAATTTTATCTTTTTTGTATAAAAATGAACTCAAATACACTCATTAATATTCAAATATATAGATTTTTCATTTGAAAAATATTCAGTTCATATTTTCTTTTGAAAAATCAGCTAAAATCAAAAGTGTCAAAACCTGATCCGAAGCATTTTAAGTCTATCTGGTTCCGGCTAAATTTGGTTATCCTATCCGACGGAGGACCGTAATTCTAACCTACTGTAGAAAAAACAATTATTTCGTATGTTTTTTAAGATTTTTCTATTTTCTCACTTATTTTCATAATTACTCCTTATTCATCAATTTTTTACCTTCCCCCCAACCCACCGAAATCGGCATTACTTTATTTAAGATTTTATTAGTATAATGTAGATGTAGATAATAGCATTTACGTCTATGAATGAAGGGCGACGACAACTTACCAATCTTTCACATAAAGTGCGATCGAAGCACTATTTTCTTTTACTCATTCTGTTCAAAGTTCAAATTGAAAATATCTTTGTTTTTAAAGCAGGCATATGTGTTCTTCTCGCGTAATTTGGTTTTAATTTGCAGCTGACAAGATAGAAATTCTTTGTTCGTATCTGTAACTTCAAATTATATTTAGGAAAGTGAATCTTTTTAATTGTAAAATAATTACTATTTTTATTTAATGTATTGCATATTCCGAATCGAAATTTATAAACGTTCGTTATACGGCGGTTATAAAAATAAAATATTAGAAACAGGGTTTAGGTTTCAACAGGGTTTTTAGGATTCAGGACTGTATAAAAAGATTATTTAAAAGGATAGCTTTTTAAAAATTAGTGGCCGAACTCAGTATAATCTTACTCTAACTCAATATAAACGTTTAATGAATATAATCTTAATTAGAGATCAACTGAAAATTCAGTTTCATTTTCGGCTCAACATCTGAGTTCAGCCAAAAATTCGTTTTCGGCGAAAATGCTGCTGGAAATTTGGTCGGACTGAAACTATCTGTATTCCAAAATTCTCGTATTTTCCTTAGGAAATTTTCAACATGACTCATTGGTTCGAACTGTATTGACTCATATGGGACACTCTTAATTTATTGCTATGAACTTCACTGTTTATAATTATCAGTCACGACTGACTCAAGATGTGAGTACAAATTAAAAAACAAGAAATGCATATATGACTAAAATTTGAAGACGCTTTTCTCTTGCTCGTGAAAAGCTGCAGACTTAACTTTAATAGAATTTTTTTGTTTGAAACAGAAGTGTTTCAAATATTCTTTGAGAAAGCTCTAGTAGAACAGATGATCCTTTACAAAAGATAAATCGAGGTATGTATACGTAAAAGATTTCTTAATTAGATGAAATTCATAATTAGAAAATCATTTCGTGTCATTGATGAATGACTAATTGCATTTTATTGTATATGAAAATAAAAACGTTTGGTCAGAGGCACAGAGGGCCAACTTGGACCACAGATATAATTACACCTACAATTAATTAATAACTATGTATATTTATTATGTGTTAATTACTTAAACTCTTTTTGGAAATTTTCATTTTCGGCCGAAAATAGAAATATTACCGAAATTCGGTTTCTGTTTCGGTTTCGTTCGATCCTTAATCTTAATCAATATTTTATTTTGAACACTTTTTTCAATTTGCATTATCTATATATCTCCAACAAGTAAAAAATCAAAACGCATTTCAATCTTTTTGAGAAACCCTGTGTGTATGCCGGAGTCGGAGTCGAAGAGTCGGAGTCGATCGTTTCAAAAATCCAGGAGTCAGAGTCGGAGTCGGTCATTTTTCCTTCCGACTCCGCAGCCCTGGTTGTGAAGGGGGAATTGTTGGAATACAACCAGCGATGTCGCGGATCTGTTATAGCGTGTAAATTACGCAAAAAATCAGAGACAGGATGCAAAAAAATAGCTCTTACGCGTCCCACGGGATGCGTAAATTCGTCAAAAAATCACAGGAAAAAGCCAATTTCCGTCAAAGGATCGCAAAAAAAGCACAAATTCCATCAAAATATCACGGAAAAAACGCAATTTTCGTGAAACGGCTGCGAAAAAATAGCGTATTTTGTCAAAAGATCGCAAAAAAATAGTGAATTTCGTCAAAAAATCACTGAAAAAGTATTTTTGTCAAAGGATCGCGAAAAAAAGTGCAAATTTCATCAAAATATCGCGGAAAAATTAGCGAATTTCGTCAAAAAATCGCAGAAAAAAGCCGATTGTCAAATGATCATGAAAAAGCGCTAATTTCATCAAAATATCGCGGAAAAACGCAATTTTTGTAAAACGGCCGCGACAAAATAGCATATTTCGTCAGAAGAGTGAAAAAAAAAAAAAAAAAAAAAAAAAAAAACGAATTTCGCCAAACAATCCCAGAATAAAGCCGAATTTTGCCAAAGGATCTGGAAAAAAGATCACATTTCATCAAAGTATCGCGGAAAAAACGCGAATTTAGTCAAAGCATCTAATGCACCTAAAAAATGTGAAAACCAAACTTATAGGTAGAACATTCACAAAAGGAGATTTAATTTTTTTTTATGAGATTCTTAAAAATACAGCATGATTTCAGTGTACTTTGAAAATGTATTCAGAGGGTGGACCAGTGACCCCCCCCCCCCCCCCCCCCGTTCTTACTGCATTGAAATGTCTCCCACCTTAGGAAGATTTAGGATTTCATGCTTATTAATGAATTAGATGTGTAATTGAATGGCGGACTTGCTTGCCACAGCCAAAACATATACAAAAAAGTTGGTTAATTCTAACCATAACTTTCATACACTTTTCGATGGTGCAATGACGATACACGAACAGACAGACATTTTGTATAGGCATGTGTTTTGGGATCGCTTACCCCTAAAACGTGCAAATTCGTCGAAAAGCAGAAGTAAAAAAAAAATTCGATTACAATACTTTCCTCTATTAAGGATAGCAGGAAGAAAAAACTGATGAGGAGAAAACACAGTTTTAAAATTAATATTTGCATATTTTCATGAAGAAAACACTTAAGATCAAGAAATTTTATATGACATCGCAAAAAAGCATTTACTTATGACTTTTTTGAGAAAATAATGATAGTTCTTCTAGATTTACC
Source organism: Maratus speciosus (assembly GCA_963932465.1). Classification (NCBI taxonomy): domain Eukaryota; kingdom Metazoa; phylum Arthropoda; class Arachnida; order Araneae; family Salticidae; genus Maratus; species Maratus speciosus. The sequence continues at coordinate 207,539,301 of OZ010787.1, forward strand.
GCCATTTTGATTTTATTTAAACCGTGTGGCGATTTTACCTCGGGACAGTAAAATATGTTGTACCTTGGGACATGTCCAATGGTACAAGAAATACATGGTTCGTAATAATTTGGATAAATAAAAGTATGTTTATTACTTATTTTACAGAAAATTTCACAAATCATGTGAAATGCAATAAATAAAACAACTCAACTTCATTTTGGATCTTGAACTTGAGTTTCATTCTCTATTTCCTTGAAAAAAAAAAGCTTTTGTTTGTTGGCATAAAATTAGTTATTGTTATTGTACAAAATATTGTATTAGTTATTGTACAAAACTATTGATGAGTTACATGCCTATTCCCTGAATTATGCAGTATGTCCCAAGGTACAACAGGATGTTGTACCTTGGGACAGTTTGCCTTCCCTACTTTAAATGAATGGCATTTTTTTATTTTCAAACTGTCTGAATTTCTAAAATTATATTATAGAGAAATATGTTGATGTATTGAAATGTTGCCTTTAAATTTTAAATCTGATTATAATCATCGAAGTAAAAAATTAAAATGTGAAAATTGTCCCAAGGTACAACACTCTCCCCTAATGAAAGCACCCATTCATTCAACAAAAAGTAACCTTTTACTTAACATAAGTATTTTTTTTTTTTTTTCAGAAAAAATATCTTTTTGATAAACCCGTCTTACCCCTTTTTAAAAGAAATGTGAACATTAGTGATACTTGTTAGTGGAACTTGGTATCTTCTACTCTCAAATAAGCAATATTTTACAGTTAAAATTGTATCTTACATTTTTACTTTTAAAAAAAGAAAATTTCTCTTAAGATTTTTTTTAAATATCTTATTTGAGTGCAAATAATGCTAGTTTTAATTCATTATTTAATTATTATTAAAACAATAATTAATGCATTTATTTTATCTTTTCCAAATAAACAAGTTTCATTTATTCCTTTCAAATATGAATTATTATTGATGGGGACCCGCTTTTGTAAAAAAGCGACCCAGATTTTTGGAAATCCTGGGTCCCCGGGACCCATGATTTTTCAAGTACAGCGACATCACTGACAACGTCCATTTGCCATGCCCTTTTCTTTCAGCGCATGCGCATACAATAACGTTCCTCCAAATCCACTCTACGAGCGAGATTATTCAGTTCTGTTAAAAACATGTCAGTGCTTAGTCACACTTAAGCTATGTATATATTTTTGTCTTCATGTTAGTATTAATAAATGTTTATGTCAAGCTATTCTGTTAACTCTGTGTGCCCCCGAAACCAACAATATAAATTAATTAAATGAAGCCTTTAGCCTTTAAATGAAGCCTTAGCCTTTTCATTATGATTTTCACAGAAAAACAGCGGAACTTTGAAGCATTATTTCCTGCTTCCTGATTGGTTTGATTAAAAGTGTCAACAATAACCCAGTTTTATGAAACATGCAAGGGGGAATTATATAAAAAATAATTAAAGCTAAATATTTATCAGTTACTTTCTTATGAACCAAAAACACCAAGGGGTGTCCATTACTGGCGCATCTATCCTATATTGCTGGAATTTTGCATGTTTTAATTTATTTCTCTTATTTACAATTAAATTTAGATTCACATTAGGAAATGTGACTCTGAGAATGGTTAAATATTATTAATACATTAATGTAATATTTTTTTAAGTAAAATAATTGTAATTAGAAATTTTTGTTAAAGAAATTCCTTAAAGAAATTCCGTTACTGGCACATCTACCCTATTTTAGAAAACAAACATAACAATAGAATTTCACACTCACAATGGAATATATTTTAAAAACTGAGCAGAGCATTAGAAAATCAATATAAAATACATCAAAGAAAACACTGTATAATAAGGTAAATGGTACGGTGCTCAATGCTATACATAGAGAACAATTTCTAAACTCTTCCTCTCTAAGATAATTCTTCAAGATATACTTGAGTTTTATAATAATTGTCTATGACACTATACAATAATATATCGCCATATTTCGAGAATAACTATAGATTCATACAGAAAATCATTAAAATTTTATATGACAGACAGATAATTACAAGTCTAGAACCTCGTGAATGTGTCAAGAATAAAATATAGATTTAAGAGATGCAAAAACATAAATGTTGATAAATAAGGCAAGACAGTTTATAAAATGCAAAGAAAAAATAATAACGCCCAATCAAAAACTTTAATTCGTGTGTTCATCATAAATGCAAATGATAAACACTAACCAAAAAACTCAACTTGTTCTAAAACGAATAGAACGTGTAGAAAAATTTGCACAAGCATTAACATTAACAAATTCAGAAAACTAAGCAATAAAAATACATACCCTCCACAATTTATCACAATAAGGACTAGATAATATAATTCCAAAACTTCAACAGACTTAAGCTCGTAGTCAAAAAGAACAGAATCTTACACAATTTCCCGCACTGCAGTTTGTCTCTAAGTTGTCAACTTGTCAATTACACCATTGGCCAATCAAAATTAAGCAAGCGATGACACCAAGGAGGAAAGATAGCCAGATGCGGGTTGAGATGAGTTTTTCAGAAAACAGGAATACAGGTTTACCTGGAAGTTAGTGACCTACGTCATCAATGACGTAGGTCACTAACTTGGTAACTTGGCGATATTTTGAGCTTGGCTAGCGAGTGGCGCAAACAAGGTAACTAACCTGCCAGGTAAACACGAGGGGAGCGGACTTGTTGATGACTGATTGTCTGAGTTTCTTATAAAATTTAATCAATATTTCCACGTTCTCTTTAATTTCAGGTAAGAATGCTTATTAACATAATTATATCATTGTTTTCCTTGCATTTATAATGTATGTTTTGTTAATTTCTTTAATCACCCAGCACGTGGTGCTGTTTGCCAATTTTCTTCAATATATTTTTTTAATTTAATGTTTAGCTTATTTTATTACTATTATTAATTTCCTACATGGATTACTAAGGAAATTTTAATTTAGATTTTTTTTCTTTCGTCTGTTGCTAATGTTTTTAATCTGTTTATTAAGTGTTAGGTACTAGAATTTTTTCCAGTCTACGTATAAGTAATTGCTTATTTTTACTAATAATGTGACTAATCTTTATAATCTTTTAGATTTTATTGTAAATTATATTATTTTTCGTGGATGAGTGACAATTTTATCCAGATATTTTGTTACATGTTACTAAAAATCTTAAAATTTGTATTGTCAATGAAATCAGCTACTTTTAATGTCATTCTTGTTCCTTTTAAGATTGATGCAAAAATTAGGACACATCAATATCAGAGACATAAGAAGTGAGGAGTATAATGGTGTGTAAAGCTTTGTGCTCTTAAATTTTCTTTGTGGTATAACATCATTTGTTAAATATAAAACAGTAATATGAAACTATAATACAAGTTTAAAAATTTATATTTGTATGGGCAAAATTCCCACTCTTTCGTAAAGTGCTTGTAAATCCTTATTTTTATTTTGTCATTTCTAAAAGCCCTTATAAATACTTTATTTTTCACTAGTTGTCTTTGATAGTGCTGTTGCACTTTTTAATCTTTTTACTGTATTTAATGTTTATTGGAATCTTGCGAGTTTTAAAAAACGGAAAAGAATTCCTCATACGTTTGAAACTATAGCATTAAATTTTCATACAATATATGTTATGTTCTTTTTCTGAACTGTATATGCTGGTAGATGGTTTCCAAGGCTACAGGCTTAAAAACTGACAGGTTGTACATGCAAGCATAAGTAAGTGTTAGTATTCCCCACCCATATTTCATTTATTCATTATGTATTGTCTTGTGCATGTTGTTAACAAATGTATAAAGAGAAAAGCATACAACATACGGAGTGTCTATTTCACCGTAAGATACGACTGCCTTAATGATCATTCTATTTAACCATCATGCGCAGTTTGTTGCTGCGCCTGACGGTTACCTCTGGCATCTTGACAGTATAGCTTGGCTTGGCATAATCGCTTTTTCTCAGGTGTGGGAAAATGCATCATTTTACTCGCCACTGACAAGTGAATTTTCTAACAGGGTGAGTGACTTTTCAGGTAGTCTTAGAAAACTGCAAACTATAGAGGTATGCCAAAAACGTTTTTTTGTTTAGTATAGTTAGCTATATTTTTCAACTTTCCTATTCATTGCAATGTAAACATGGTATGAAGTTCTACTTTAGGCACAGATGTCATATTCGCCCCATATTGGCGCGATTTTTTTCGGTTGCCAATTTGGCGAAAACTTCAACAGCATAAACAACATAATCCGGGTTACCACATCAAGCAAAATAACGACACTTTGGCGCAAGTTAAGTACCTGTTGCCTATATGATATTGGCGACAGAAAAAATCGCGCCAATATGGGGGCGAATATGACATCTGTTCCCTACTTTATATTAAACTTTCATCTTTTGTTTATATTTCTTAATTTTATAGGAAAAAAAATATATGAAAATGCATTGTAGTAATAGTAACCAACTGTTATTGAGTTGTGTAATTTTATCAACTGTACGTTGCATTTTACTGGCTGGTGAAACAAATCCTTAACTGGTAAGATTTTCTAGAAATTCTCCACCCCTGCTTTTTCTACAATATAAGTAACCCCTTTGAACACCTTTATATCTTGCGTAACGATTTTTCATTTCTCCAGCTCAGCAATGTGTAGCTTTGTTGCTGTTTTGTTTGCGTCGCTTCTCATCTCATTCTTCTGTTTCTGCTTAGCCTTAGATATTATAGAAACTTCAATAAAGTAAGTTTTAAAATATTTATTGTTTATGGTAGTAGTATATGAAACGCTGTTGAAAAAATGACTTTTCCAAACTTAACATCTATCAAAGTGATTGTTGTGTAACAGAAAAAAATAGCAAACATGACAGAAAATGCGGCATTTATAAATGCTATTTTTGCTTCATTAAAAAAATTAATTATACTACCGTGGTTATACTAGTAGTAATGCGCAAAGTTTGTACAACTTTTTTAAAGCAGTTTTTTAGATATAAGAAAAAAATTTGTATGATCTCAGCATCACTTTTAAAATAAGCATGGACTGTATTTTTAATTTTTTATTAAATCTGTGTTCTTTCAAACTTTTTCTTTTCAGTGACAGTTCCTGTTTTCCTCTTCCTCCATCATCAGTATTATAGCAACTGCAAGTATATTAATTGAATGAATATTGTCTTTGCTGTATGGTTTGATGTTTCACATCATATCATTGACAATGCTTTCTCCTATAGATGTTGGCTGAGGAAATGAAAAAGATCTAGAGTTAGGAATGGCGACTTTATTCTAATTCAACATTCTACTTCAGCATTACTTAAAAAAGGTATAATTTTATTTAATGATATTGTTTATTAAGTAATCGGCTGTTGTCATTTTTTATATTGCTTTTCTCTATTAAAAAAGTTCAAAGTGGAAAATGTTTCGTGCAAAAGCCCCCGCCCTAGAATTTCATTGAATATTTCATTAAGTCTATATTTTGTTTTGTCCTGTTTATAAATAATATTTACAATAATTAAAATATTTATGCCTAAAGGGTATATAATACAGAATTCTGGTGAAACAAGCTTATTTTCAGAGATTTCCTTGTTATAATTCAAGTTACCAGAGCCCACCCCACCCCCCCTAGTTTAAAAAAGGGTGGGGTGCTGCTAGTGCAAAAAAGGGCAGTGTTTTATACTTAAGGGCATTTTATTTATTTAAAAACATAAAATTAAATAAATAAATAATCAAAAAAATATTGGTACTTTTCGGTTAGCCGGGCGCCAGTGTTATATATACATATATATGTATATATACATGTATGTATATATACTTATATGTATACATATATATGTGTTTGTGTATATATACAATATATGTATATATATATAAATGTGTATATACACATATATGTATGTATATTCATATGTATACATCACTGGCGCCCGGCTAACCGAAAAGTACCAAAATATTTGCACTAAACTTTACAGTCAGTTGAAATAAATAATTGGAAATAAAATATCTAATTAATAATTTTATAGTTTTAATTTATGTACTGTTGTTTATTTAATTTTTAGCAAATTATAACATTATTTTTTATTATGAGGAAAATTTTGGATAACTACAAAGTAAGTTTGGTTTATATTCTAGGCCTGTGTGTGTGGGGGGGGGGGCAGCTCACTCAAAGGGCTGAAATGACTTGATAGAATTTTATGTCGAAGTGCAGTGATGATGCCTGCCGACCAGTAAATTCTCATCATCGCTGGTCCTTGGGACTATCGACTAATAACTTGGGGCTAATTTTTTGGATTTTCAAAGCCACTTTTAATATTTAAAATTCAGGGGCCTCTTTTCAAGACAACAATGAGGAAGTATTTATTTTGCCAACAAATTTTTTTAAACAAAAACGAATAAGGGCTAATTTTTTGGATGAGGGGCAAGGAGGGTGCTATTTTGTAAATCAAAGGGCAGGAAGGAACTGAAGCTGTTCACCCCCTGAAGCTGTCTAGAGAAAACTCTGATGTTACAATTTTTTTTTTTTTTTTTTTTTTTTTTTTTTTTTTACCATTAATATATCAATATAATGCCTCGTCTTCAGATGATTGTCATGACTGGGCATTTTATTACCTTTAAAAACAAAGATAAAAAACAATACCCAAAATGTTTCAACAAAATAAGATGCACATTTAAAAAAAAAAAAAAAAGATTCTTAATGAACATGAATAATGCGTATATTTCAAATCTGGGAAATTTGTTTTCAGCGTGTCATTAAGGGGGAAAAAATACTTTTACAAAATAACACACTCATTCATCTTTTTTTTTACACATGAAGATACCCTTCTCTTGTTTTTATACATTGTTTTGGACCCTTCACAAAATTATTAATCCCCAAACAAGACCCTTCACAAAATTATTAATCCCCAAACAAGACCCTTCACAAAACATTTTATCTCAAAACAGGACCCTTCACAAAATTATTTGTCTCTTAAATAGACCTTTCACAGAATTTTTTCACTTTCAAATTGAACTTTTCACAAATTTAGTCATTTAAAAATAAAATCTGGCCTGAAAGTAAGCAGTTGAACTCACCAAAGAGCATATTATTTAGTTTTTTATTCATGAAGGATAGAACATGAAGACATCGATAATTTAAGATTCACAAAATTATGACTAGAATTTTCACAAAAATAAGAAAAACTTCACAATTTCACAAAAACAGGACCCTGTGAGAAAAGTCTGGACAGACCACTGCTTTATGTCTCTAGATTTTCTTTGATAATGTAATTTTGATCGAATTTTATATATTATTTTGATGTCTTATGATAGTAAGCTTGGTTCACCACTGTTAATTGGCAGAAATTTTGCTACTGGGAGATCAAATTGAAAAATTGGGTTGTGTTAGAATATGGTTTGGTAAATCTGGTACAGTAGACTCCCTGAAATCCGCATATCATCACAGAGATGTAACAACAAAATTGCAGAATTTTTTTACTTTTATATCATTCTGTATGTATTTTAATATGTAATTCTCGATAATATGACTGAACTGATAGCTTTTCACGAAATAAGTATAAATTTACTTCTAAAAAGAATTAAGATTTTGCTGATATCACTGGTATTACAATCTTTTTACCAAATATATTTATGTATTAATCAAGCTTCTTTGATTATTAATACTGGCTAAATTTAAATAAAACTTCCTTACTTTATGATTTTGATATGAATTAATATGGTATCTAATTTATAGGAAAGTTTATTGTTGAAAGTTCGTCAAGAAAAATGTGTTTCATCTTTATTATGCATATTTAACAGTGTATTATTACTTACTTACTTGACCTTTTAGTCCAAGAGCTGTTAAACATTTTAAGGAAGGTATTTGAGGCACCCTGAAAATTTGTGCAACACTTCTTTTGTAATGGCTGAATACAAAATCGAATGTCTGGCTGAAGGATCGTGGCCCAAAAACTGTGCCAGACACGTGTCAAGTGCCATTTTTTGACTACCCAAAAAAAAAAGGTATTTGAGGCACGCTGAGATTGAGACAGAATAATATTTATACTTGGAAAAAAAATATTTTGAAAACGACAGACACTTTAGTCAGCCCAAAAACTGTGCCAGACACGTGTCAAGTGCCATTTTTTGACTACCCAAAAAAGGTATTTGAAGCACGCTGAGATTGAGGCAGAATAATATTTATGGAGGAGCTAACTTCGATTCAATCTCAATTCTAAAAAAAGTAACTGCCATCGTAATTGTTTTTACTGTGACCTTTTGACTTTTCAAAATATGAAAACTGGTAATTTTATAGAGAAATGTTGAGAAACAAGCTGAACTAGACGACAGTTTTTAAATCGAAGAATTATTTTAAGTGCTATTTAAAATTAAAATTGTTTGGTTAAAGTTTTATAGGATCAAAAACTAAGCATAACAATCTAACCATCTTACGCTGGCACATACTTGACTATTTTGTAGTGTGCAAGTGCAGATGCAATCTTTTTTTTTAATTATTATTTATCTATTTTTTTATTCAAAATTTACTATTTCAATAGATTTATTTCATATTTTGAAAAAATCCTTTTACCACTTATTGTTGCCAATTATTAAAAAAAAACAAATAATATTTCCAAACATCTTTCAGCAGAAAAATATAGTTACATGTGAATATTACAACAGAAAGAAAACTTTAAAATAATTAAGCTGTTGGAGAGGATGTATTTTTTATTAAAAAAGAGTCATAAATGTACCTAATCAATACATAAAAATGTGTATTTTCACATTATTTTTGTAACTACAATTCAAAGTACATAATTTTTTTTTTTTAAATATTGCATTAAATTTGTCTTTTGTTCTTTGCTGCTACCACATGCCAATGACTCATTATAATTATGTCAGGAGTGAATTCGCTGTACTGTTTTCATTTAATCACTTATCAAAAGAATTAAAGATTATAGAATTCTGTCTCAACTTTAAAAAGTTAATAAAAATTAGGAAAAAGCATACCCCTAATGCTTGATAATATGAATCTCTCCATACAACTTAATAGAAATTGAATTACGACTAAATAAATGTGTGCTAGGAAGCAGATATGCAAAAAAATTGTTTAGACATGTTTCATGAACATGTCAAACAAGTAGGCTAAATTATAAGAACATTATTATTTTTATTTTACAAGCATGCAATAAATGTTGAGCCTTTATCAGTCCGGAACTCACTAAGTATGAAGATAGATGGGTCATGGGTGCCTGCAAGCAGGGCAATTACCCCGCCCTGGATTATCAAATTTAATTAACCAGGTTTTCTTTTTTTCTCATGATTTTTGAAAAAAAAAGGAAAAAATTTTTGTTGGGTGATTTAAAATGATTAACATTAAGACAATAAGGAACTAAGAATTTTCCCTGAATCCCCTGTGGAAGACAATTTTTAGTTTTGTTTTCCTCTATATGTTTTTGTATTTTAAACCCCATCACTTTTTATGTGATGTAGTTTGTATTTCTATTTTTGTGCTTTTTATTGTTTTTTAAATAAAGATTGATGAATTGACAAGGTTCTGGAATAAAGAACCGCAGACTGACTTAGGCCACATGGACACACACGTTTTATAAGCACGCTTAATATAAACCTCCAGACCCACATTGTTTAACATTTTCTGTAGTTTCCCATGACAATGAAAGGATGAAGTAGAGAGGATAGAGGTGTCCTTCAAAAGCGTATTGAAATTATATGGAGTATAGACGGGTCATGGGTGCCTGCAAGGGAGGGCAATTACCCCGCCTTGGATTATCAAATTTAATTAACCAAGTTTTCTATTTTTCTCGTGATTTTGAAAAAAAGGAAAATTTTTTTGTTGAGTGATTTAAAATGATTAACATTAAGACAATAAGGAATTAAGAATTTTCCCTGAATCCCCTGTGGAAGACAATTTTTAGTTTTGATTTCCTCTATATGTTTTTGTATTTTAAACCTCATCACTTTTTATGTGATGTAGTTTGTATTTCTATTTTTGTGCTTTTTATTGTTTTTTAAATAAAGATTGATGAATTGACAAGGTTCTGGAATAAAGAACCGCAGACTGACTTAGGCCACATGGACACACTTTCATAAGCACGCTTAATATAAACCTCCAGACCCACATTGTTTAACATTTTCTGTAGTTTCCCATGACAATGAAAGGATGAAGTAGAGAGGATAGAGGTGTCCTTCAAAAGCGTATTGAAATTATATGGAGTATAGACGGGTCATGGGTGCCTGCAAGGGAGGGCAATTACCCCGCCTTGGATTATCAAATTTAATTAACCAAGTTTTCTATTTTTCTCGTGATTTTGAAAAAAAGGAAAATTTTTTTGTTGAGTGATTTAAAATGATTAACATTAAGACAATAAGGAACTAAGAATTTTCCCTGAATCCCCTGTGGAAGACAATTTTTAGTTTTGATTTCCTCTATATGTTTTTGTATTTTAAACCCCATCACTTTTTATGTGATGTAGTTTGTATTTCTATTTTTGTGCTTTTTATTCTTTTTTAAATAAAGATTGATGAATTCACAAGGTTCTGGAATAAAGAACCACAGACTGATTTAGGCCACATGGACACACTTTCATAAGCACGCTTAATATAAACCTCCAGACCCACATTGTTTAACATTTTCTGTAGTTTCCCATGACAATGAAAGGATGAAATAGAGAAGGCAGAGGTGTCCTTCAGAAGCCTATTGAAATTATATGGAGTATAGACGGGTCATGGGTGCCTGCAAGGCAGTGCAATTACCCCGCCTTCGATTATCAAATTCTTGTTCAAAATTGATCAATCTGTATGATCTTATCATTGGATAAAGCTAGCTGAGTACAGTTAAAAGACACGAGAATAGTGCATTTATAGCAAGGGCGTAGGAACCGGGGGAGCTGTGGCTCCCCCTGGAATATTTCAGACAGGCTCAGCTCCCCCGGGAGAAATTCTCGCACCACATCTGTTTACGATATATTACTGAATAAAAAAAATCAAATATACTTTTTCTAGGAAATTCACACAATAAACAACAAAGAAAGAGAGGGGGTAGTGAGCACACTTGTTTGTGCCTTCACCCTTTTTCTCATTGTTTACAACCCTCCCGATTTCCAGAAAAAAATGGGGTCTTATATAGGTCTACTACAAATTACCTGCACCGATAACATATTTATAAATAGGAGGCCTTTAAAATTGATTTTGAAGAGATTTGTAAGCAAAACAACAGAAAGCACTTTACTTTTTGGTAAATGGAAGTGGGAGAAGCCTTAAATTTGAATATTGTATTCGGGATCGCACATAAATTAAGTTTCTATGTACCAAGTATATCTATTAAAAATTATTTTAACTGGATTAAAGAGTTGGTGATCTTTTGATATGCTTTTATTTTATACTCCTGTTTGTGAAACGTGCAATACTATGAAGGAACCCTCCAAAATGAACGAAATGATCCGTGCCACTAGCTTTACGCAATATGCCCCGGCTCCCCCTGTTTGTACAAAGTTCCTACGCCACTGATTTATAGTTAGATAATCTATTGCATAGATAATATCCCAAAGTGTTATTTTACTTAAGGGAGAATCTGCTGTATCTGGGCCTATAAATGAAAATATTGTTTTAATGTAAATATTTAAGTATTTTGTAAATAAATCTTCAATTTAATATTATTTGAAGTATTCTAGGGACTGATTCTCAAACTTTTTACATCTTGTCCGGCACCTATACCGGTGGTGGCAGCTTATCAATTAAGGAGTATATATTTTCATGTGTGTTGGATTAAAATCGGAGTGATAATGGCTACAGATGTATTCAATAGTTCGACTAGGTATCTTCAAGCCTAACTTTTTGTGCAGACTCAGAATGGTATATATTTTCGTATGTGTTGGATTAAAATCCTTTTCTGGGCTTAAACTTTTTTCTCCCACCCCCTGAAGTCCAAATTGGACTAACATTTTATTTATTTATCGTTGTAAAAATAAAAGTGTGAGGTCTAATTTAACACCCTCTCTTCCCCAACTTTCAAAACTTTAACTGAAATGTTTTGGGGAGGAATGTAGGAAGGGATAAAAATATTTTATAACTTTGTCATCGAGAGAGCGTCAGTTGGTGTAATTTAGTTAGAATGGTTAGGAACAAGAGAGTGCTCTTTTTGCGGCAAATTTTATTGTTATCCACATTCAATATATTTTATGTTCTTGCTAGTAGAGTGCCTTAATGAATAAGTAGTGGCCACATATACTCAGACTGGAAGTTTTTGTCAAAAATATGACAAATTCTAGAACTTCGCATTACTTGCATCGTCGTGTATGATTAGACAAGAGATTTTAGCATGTCACGTCAGCTGAGAGTATAGGGCAGTTGCAATTGACGTCATGCTGCAGGTCACACATTACAAATAGGCATTTCTGATTGGTGGAACTACCCTGACCTCCACTTGAAATACAATGACTATCAGCTGATTGCAACTTCCCTATATAGAAATAAACACCGATAGGGATGAAGGGCATTTGAATTCTGCTTCCATGATGACCAAGGCTCATTCATCATTCCAGTGAGCCTAGGGTGCTTCTATATTTGTGTGCGACATATGGGATATAAAATTTGATTGATTGAAATGACTTTGAACGAAAAATTAATAGCCAAACATCTTAGAGACCATTATCACCAAACTAATAGATTAACTATTCTCACTCGTCTAATCGAAATCATCCAAATATTGCCATTCTGGGTTATTAGTTTGGACAAAAACTTTTTGAACACGTGTCCTGCGCGTATGTGTCCACTCTCGTATAGACATATATCATATAGATCTTCGCCAATCGCACATTTTGGCCAACTGTGGTTAGAGGGTCTCTATAACGCGACATTTCTATTTCCACTAGACTTCTGTTCTAACGTTCTTCAGAACCTGTTCTAGCGTCCTCAGAGCCGTTCTGATTGGCTGGCCTGATTCAGATGAAGTGGCTAAACGTCCGAGCACCGTTTGCATATATTCGGATGTTTGTTTTCAGCTATTTCGTTTCTGATGCAACATAAGTTTGCTTTGAATAAATTATTTTCCATTTTTAAATGATGAAACTGCTATTTTCTACTTGAAAGTATTCAAAAATACCTGCATAAAACAAACCTCCTTCATTTCCATACTAAAACTGTTTTATTATTATTATTTTTTTTTTTTTCAAACCTTTTAAGATTAAGACTGTTTCATAATTTTTAAATGTTATTTATATTAAAAATTATAAAATAAAATATATAATTTATATTAAAAACTCTTGTCACTTATAAAACACTGCAATTGCAGGGGAATTCGCATATCTAAACCATGAAAAAAATATAAAACCAGGGTTATTTTTGATTTATTTATTTTTGTAACCCTTATACTAAAAATAACCCTGAAAAGTATTCTTTTTTCAGCACTGAATATGGAATTTTTAAATATGTTTCATGGAGGTATAGGAGGATTCAGTTGCAAATTCATGGGACAGTTAGAAGGTATGCCCCCCCCCCCCCCCCCCCGCCAAAAAAAGAAAAAAGTTTCTGATTTTATATTTTTTCATGATTTAGATATGCAAATTCTCCCTGCAACTGCAACGTTTTATAAGTGAAAATGCGTTTTTATTATAAATTATAAATTTTTTAATAATTTTTAATATAAATAACATTCAAAATTTATGAAACAGTCTTTATGACTCTATCTTAAAAGGTTTGAAAAAAAATGGTTTTAGTATGGAAATGACGGAGGTTTGTTTTATACAGGTATTTTTGAATACTTTCAAGTAGAAAATAGCAGTTTCATCATCAAAAAATGAAAAATAATTTATTCGAATCAAACTTATCTAGCATCAGAAACGAAATAGCTGAAAACAAATATCCGAATATGTGCAAACGATGCCGGGGCGTATGACCACTTCATCTGGAGCTGGCCAGCCAATCAGAACGGTTCTGAAGGACGCTAGAACAGAAGTCAAGTGGAATTAGAAATGTCGCCTCTATAACATGATGGTGACTAAGCGAAATAAAATTTTATTAGTCAAGACGATTTCGGGCAAAAATTAATCACCAATATCGTAGGCAATTGCCAATATTGCTAAGTTAATATTTATTGACATGTCGAACTCGTTCCACGTTCTGGCGAGTTTTGTCAAGTTCTGGAATATTGTTTAACATAGTTTGGACAAAAAAATTAGCCTGAGCAACCGCCTTGTGCGTATATCGCCACTGTTTTATAGGTGTTGGTATTGTTTATGACAGCCGATTATGGATTATCTACACGACTGATAGAGGCACGAAGGATGAGTGCCTTTCGTGGAGATCTTTCTAAGGGAACCTAACCCGTAGTTACATAAGGTTCGAAGAAAGCCACGGAAAACTCCGAGCGATTAGAACGACGAGCGTAATTGGGTTTGAAGGCAGCACCTCATCTTTGTCAAGTGGATCATCTGAATACAGAATTCCCCTGTCATCTAGAATTGGCTAGCTGCATTTCAAGAAATAATGCGCGGATTTTCATCAATCTTCAGATTCAGTTACACGTTGGCATAAGTTGTTGTAAGTGAGATTTTGGTGTAAATCGTGCAACAGGTGGTGCGGCTATGCTGCATTTTTCAAGATTTATTCGATTTTAGACATAAATAGATCCTTATTAGGGTTGTGTGTATACTGCCGAACGTGCTTCGCTTTTATGCTTTTTGAGTTGTGAGTTTTGGCGGCGGACATATAAGAGGGTAGGTGTCGAAATAAATTATTTGTTTGAAAAATGCAGTACTTATATCTCTATTTTAAATGCACACAATTTGACAAACCTATACCTGTAGAATCCTCATGATGAGCATAAATTGTCATTTAATTTAAGCATTGGGATGGCGTATTTTGTAGAATTAACATGCATGTGTGGGTGTCATTTATGATGACCGAGGGATATAGACCCGAGGGATATAGGAGGGAGTCCTTCTAAAGGAACCTAAACTGTATTTGCGCAAGGATATGTAAGGCCTGAAGAAGACCACGAAAAGCTCCGAACTATTAAGCCGACGGGTGCGTCTGGTTGCGAACCAGGGATGATTCTGTTCCGAATTTTCTGAAATTTTAAGGCATTCGGTTCCAAAAATTAAAAAAAATCAGTCATCAGTCCGAATATTCGGACATAAAAAGATCGCGAATTTCTAGATTGAATAGTTATAGAATTGAATAGTTCTAGAATGTCAGCGTTTGGACAAAAATTTTGGCGAACATGCGCAAACAAAATGAACTGAGGGTAAAACAATCTTTCCCGGCAAAGCGAATAGCCGCGAAGCGTTGAGCCTTCGTCCAACGACATATGCTTAAGAGCCGTAACTACGCAGGTCAGGCGAGATCAGTGTTGATTTCAGGGGGGGGGGCATCTCATTGCTCCGGGGGGGGAATGTTATCCCCCGGAGCAATGAGATATCCCCCCGGAAGATTTGAGATTTTGCGTTTTCAATGGTCAAAAATTGCAATTCCCTCCCGGAACTCTATAGTGCCCCCCCCCCGGAGCTGCAGAAATCCCTTCCGGAGAAAAGTGTCTGAATTCAACACTGGGCGAGATGGTCCGCGTGCACCCGCTAGCATTTGTGTCCCATGGACAAAACCACGTGAAGCCGCTAGGAATAACCACTGTCATCAAGGAACATGCACTTCCCCTCGCATGCTACATGACCTGAGCACCATGCACCATTGAATGTCTGATCATCACGAACAACAAAACTCCCAGCTTCAAGAGGGGAACGGTTCTGAGTTTGACCCTAGCCTCAGGTTGTCCGCCCATTCAAAAGGAGACTGGCCTGAGACTGTAAACCCGAGGTTCCCCGGTGCGCAGTTTCCGAGCACTCAGATGCTTCTCCCCCGTGCAATGTGCCCCCTATGGAAACCGTAGATGCTATGTAGTGATCCCGGAAGTCCACGGAGCTCCCCTCCTCCGAGCCCCGTAGTTGGTCTATCACTCGGGAATGGGGGATATTCCATCTACGTCGTGATCACGTGGTCAAGGTAAAAACTTCTAGCGTAAAGAAGGGAAAACTCCATAGACGCAATGTGACCGACCCACCAGCCAGTGTAACAGTTCATGGGGAAAGCAGTAGTAGCTTCCTTTCTTATCTGTTAGAAGTTCTTTGGGTAAATTACCGGTACCACGTGACTTTTTTCAGCCTCGAACCCAGATTGGAATATAGTCCATAAGTTGCGTTAATTCACAGCCTCGAACCCAAAGGGAGAATAGGGTCAATATCCTTGTGCTACCTGGGCAAGAGATCCTGCCGTCCTGCATTGCGTTCCTGCGCACCGTGTCGACACTAGAGAGTCTCTGAGTCTTGCTCTACAGAGTGCACAATGCTTCACTATTCGCCGGCCGCTATCAAGGAGGCTGAGATTCGTACATATCCAGCCACGACCAACAACAAAACAAGACCAGTTCATGACTTACTAATCACCGTGTAAAGATGATCCGCTTCGTGTGATGTTTTAAAAGTCATGAACTGGCCTTGTGTATCGTTGGTCGCGATCCGGTGCCTCCGTCAAGTTGAAAGCTCTTCCGGCCTCCAGGTTCTCTCCCCCACTCAAGGGGTCGATTACGGACAACCGGGAGGGGACGAACTTCGTACTAACAAAGACTTATCTTAAGAGATTAGGTATGAGAGAAGCGACATATGCGGTATCATATTTGGGATAGGATTATGGTACTTCGTTAGTTTAAATCTTACGCTCGTTCGTAGGATAGGCGTACTTACGATCTATCTTAGGGCACCGCAATCTCATTGATTCTGATTGTGAAAAAAAAATTGCCTAGGTTTGCAATAGTCTGAACATCAAATATCGCCATTCTTATATAGGGCCATGCACAGACTTCTCATATAAGTAGACTCAGAACTGGTAACCTTTTCTTAAGGCATACATCTCTGCCCACCGTTACGTGATGGTGGGTATGGGTGCAAGAAGTCCATCCAAGACAAGACTGAAAAGTTTTCTGAGTACTATTAAAATAACCAAATGAAAGTGGGTTAGAAGTTTTCTATGCGTTGCATTTTGGCTAAAAATTGATCTCCTGGAGTAAAAGAAAGGGATTAAAAGTTCTTGATGGTAAAATTGCTATTATTTAAGTATATAAAGTAGAATTTAGTATCAATCAAAAATCTCTACAAGACTGAAGTCAGTCCTGAGACTGAAGGTCTTGTACCCATGATGATGGGCAGGGGAAGCGCGCCAAACCGATTTTTCTCCTGCAAAAGTCTACTCGTTATTTCCCCTCCGGATTCTGGCCGAAAGTTTATTGCGTCAGCATTTCTCGAGTTGCCGCACTTTTGCTTTACTTTATATTTTCCGGCCGTGTGTACTTTTAACACAAATAAACTCCTGCAGTAGTTAACAGCACGACAGTTCGTAGTTTCACTTTCGCTTCCATATTTACGGTTATTTTATTGCGAGAATGAAATCTGAAAGTTCATTTATTATAGGAACCGATTTTAATTTCTCGAAAGAATTCACGAGCCGCCATTGTATGGTGCACCATTGTTCAGGTCCGAATGGATGATTCCTTCTCGTTTTCCGATTCCAAAAACTGATTAACATCGTCTTCCGTTGACACAGGAAACGCAGTCAACGAAAAGATAGGAAGCCGTAGCCCATCACTTGTTCTAGATCTCGATCAATTTTTCACAATCATCTTGATCTTGTTTACAGTGCTTTTGTAAGAGAATGCAGACATAGGCACAGAGCCCATCACGGGCTCTGTGCCTATGTCTCCATTCTCTTATTCTATGTCTCCATAAGTTTTTGTCCAAAATATCGCAACTCACAATACAGAACTTACCATACATGGATAGGCGTAGCGTCGGGGAGGAGGTGGCGCATGTGCCCCCCCCCCCCAACCATTCTGCACCCCGGGATCCAAAACAGAAGGCGTAGAGGGCGCCAAATGAAGATTTTTTTGTCGTTAGATACAAAAATGCATATATATCTGGAATTTGCATAAAAATGTCTTGCGACCGGAAAATCCAAAGAGAAAACTGAACCAAATGCATTAAATTTTAACAACGGATAAAAAGTATCACCTATAATAGAAGATTGCATATGAATTAGGAAAAAGAACTGTTCATTTTCTCATTACAAATGTACCATGTCTACGACTTAAATCATTAAAAAAAAGTAAAATTCTTAGTAGAATCCTTAAATAAAAGAGTGTAGCATTTGTAGTGGTTCAGTGAAAAATCTCGCATAAGGCGCCATGGCTAGTAAAGTCACCCCTTGCAAAACGCTGTCCTGTTCCGTTTGGTACAATTCTTTTTTGCATTACTTTTGGTGCAATTCTTTTTTGCAACCGACCAAATCCATTCTTAAAGGAGTAGAACTTGGGCGACTGCCCGTGATAAAAAAAAAAAAAAAAAAAAACCCTCACCCAGCAAGTTATGGCTAGTAAAAGCCGCAATTGCCCCTGCCTTTACTCTCCCAAATTATTTTTCTCGTCCTTTTACCATAGGCGTAGCGTCGGGGGGGGGGGGGGGCACGTGCCCCCCAACTTTCTTCACCCCGGGCGCCAGAACAGAAAACTTAGGGGGCGCCAAATGAAGATTTTTTTTTTGTCTTTACATACAAAAATGTATAATGTATATGTATGTATATCGAATTCGCATAAAAATGTCTCACAGCCGGAACATCCAAAAGGAAAACTTAACCAAATGCATTAAAATTTACAAATATATAAGAAGATTCATCTATAACAGAAGACTGCAAATGAATTAGAAAAAAGAGCTGTTCTCCAATTCCAAATATACCATGTTTACGCCTTCTATCATTTAAATCCCTTCCTGTGTCAGGCGAATCACTAACATTTTCCAAGGTCAGTCTCAACCCCTATCTTCTGTGTGAAACTGACCCTCACCGATAATTGCCAAACGCCAACCGATTTCCCTGGGAGGGGAGTGCAGAGGAGGCATAGGCATATGCCCCGGACCTCCTGGATTTCCTGGGCGCCTCGCGAAGGGGACGCCAGATGAAAATTTGGTTTGCCGTTTTATGCAATATATATATGTGCGTGTGAAATTTGTGTAAAAAATATTTTCTAGAGGAAAATTCAAAAAGAAAAGCTGAGTAAACTGCATTAAAATTGTCAAATAGATAAAAAAATTCGCCTGCAATATACAAGACAGCAAATGAATAACTTCATTCTTTCTTTTATAATTACTTTTTTACATGCATATCACCGCATCTGAATTTAGAGATGATGAGGGTAGGTGACTGGCTGGGACAATAAAAACCAAGTGGTCGAAAATTCACAAAATAAAAAGTAAAAACTTAATAATTTTGTTGTTGTTGTTTTGAGTCGCACATAAATTTGAAAATTAGCATTAGGTTCAGGAAAGTATCTATAAATAAGAAGAGTTGGTATAAGTGATAATTCCACAAAACTTGTGTAGATAGTACAAGAAGATATTTTACAATACCGGAATTCATTTTTATGCCTACAGTAAATCCTGTTTTTTTAGTTCCTTAAACGATGTGACTCATATCACTATGACATTAAAGTGCCTGAATTGTAATAATTTGTAATGCTACAAATAGTAAAATCTGGAAAAATGAAATCTGTGTATAATGGAATCTCGTCTTAAATGAAAAAAACTACATGGTTCCAACAGAAAGAATACCAACAGTTATACCTGCTAAGACGGAAACCCGTATAAAGCGGAACTAGTTCCGATTCCTTTCGATTTTTTACCGAGGTTTTAGTGGATAAATATTTGACAAAGCTGGTAATATATTTCAATATTACGTATTTTATTGTTAAGTATTTTACTGTTACGCATTTAAAATTTTAAAATAAGTCCACTAATAGAAACTTCCGTAATTTTCTCCTTGTAAATTTACTTTGCAGAATAACGGGGGGTGGGGGCGCCAAAATCCATGTTTGCCACGGGTGAAAATATAGCTAGTTTCGGCCCTGGAAGGAGTGCACAAAGTAAAATGCTTTAGTAAAACCATTTAAAAAGAAAAAAAAAAAAAAGAGTATAGCATTTGCAGTGGTACAGTAAAAAATCTCGCACAGGGCGGGCTAATAAAGTCGTCCCTGCCTTTATTCTTCAAAATGATTTTTTTTTCTTCTTTTTGCCATTTCTAGGCCTTTTGCCACCCTAGGCGGAAGTTGAAAAATGCCGCTCAGTTCCTTTTGGTGCAATTATTTTTTGCATTACTTTTGGAGCAATTGTTTTTTTGCAACCAACTAGATCCAGTCTTAGAGAGACGAGGCGAGCTTGGGCGACTGCCCGTGATAAACAAAAAAGGGCGCCATAAATAGTAAAGCAGCTACCCCTGCTTTTACCTTACCAAATTACATTTCTCGTCCTTTTGCCATTTCTAGGTAGATGACAACTCAAAAATGTCGCCCCCTCTTTTACTAAAATTACTTTTTTTACATCCAGATCCGGCCTCAAAGGGCGCAAGGTCGGGCAATTGTCAACGGCTAAAGACTAAGAGTTGAAATGCAAAATAGAATAGTAACTCCCTTTTTTTTTTTTTTTTTTTTTTTTTTAAGAATATAGCCCGGGCCGAAACTAGGAGGGGTGCAGAAAGGGCATATGCCCCAGGTGCCAGAAAAAAGGCGAAGGGGCGCCAAATGAAGATTTTGGTGTCGTTTCATACAAAAATGTGTATATAATACAAAGAAACTCGCAAACTAATGTTAAACCTATGGGAGCGTTCTTTTCAAGGATTTTTCCCCCTTAGGATAGTTTAGATTGATCTTTAGCGTTGCTGTACTTTTAGGTTTCGAAACCGGTACTGAAAGTGAAAGTAACTTTATAAAAATAATCTAAATCCAAAATCGAAAAAGTAAACACTAACCCGGTTAGAATTCAACCTCAGCTTTTCTAAGCAAAATAAATAAAACATAAAACTATTAATATGCAATCGAAAAGAACGCTCCCATACGTTTAGCATTAGCGATCCAGTTTCTTCGCGTGACTAGTGTAGGCTCTTAACGCTCAGGCTAATGTTAATCCTATGGCAGCGTTGTTTACATATTTTCAGCTCAAATTTTAATTATTAAATGATTTTTATTTTTTATGATTGTTAATTATTTATTTATTATTATTAT
Organism: Maratus speciosus; assembly: GCA_963932465.1. Lineage (NCBI taxonomy): Eukaryota > Metazoa > Arthropoda > Arachnida > Araneae > Salticidae > Maratus > Maratus speciosus. The sequence continues at coordinate 207,560,359 of OZ010787.1, forward strand.
TATTATTTGCATAGGGTACCTGAGGTCGATAACTTTTATTGTGCGTGAGGAGATTGGGGTGGAGGGGGAGCCAAAATCCATGTTTTCCCCTGGCGTAAAAAAGGCTAGTTTTGGCCCTGAACGTTCGATTGATATAAGATGTACTCAGGGCCAGCGCTTTAGACGCTTTGTTGGTGGGGTAGAGAACCTTAAATTGTGAAGTCAAATTTCAGTATTTGCCAACTCATTGAGAAGTAAAAATAAATAGTTCTCGACATTTGCCAACCAGTTTTATAATATTACCAAGTTACCACAATTAGAAAATGTAATATAGTTCTTATTTGTAAAAACCTTAATAATATTCCCAATTATATTTGTACTTTTTGCCAAATCTATCAGAAATAGAAAGTGTTTTATAGTTTTTTATTAAATTTGTAAACAAATTTGCCAACTAAGTTTGTAAATTTGCCAAGTGTAATAGCATTAACAAACGTTTGGAGGGGGGCTCGCCCCCCGTCCCCCCCCTTTGCGGGAGCCCTGGTTGTACTTATTGTGCAAATTATTAAAAACATTCATTAGTCACTGTTTTAAAAGGATATGTGATTGTGTATTATATACATGGGATTTTCAGATAATTAATGTGAAATTTATATTCACATATTTTAGGATTGTGATTTGTTGACTTTTACAAAAACGATAAATGGTAGTAATTTTCATTTTTTTTTTAAAGATGCAATTAAATTTAAACCTCTTTAGTATGTAGCATTTCACCCACTCTCTCTTCCCCAAAAACAAAACGCTTTAGTTCTCAACCATCAATGGACTTTACCCATGTGACGTCTGCCGCGGGTATACAGAAGAAAAACACCAATAGGCGCGAAGAACATTTTAACATTGCTTCCCCTTCGTCCAATAAGCAGTCTCTATCGGAGGGTATCTACCCGCAGAAGCGTTGCTGTTGCCATTCGTGGGTAAAGTCCATACGGAGCAGGACAATCATTGATATTTGGTCAATATTTGTAAGTTGATCGGTAGAAGAAAATTTTTCCTAACTGCAAAGCTAAATACTATTTTTAATTGTGTCCAGTCACCCACGTAGTTTTATTGCAGTGAGTAACATGGTCACACAAAGAACTTCTTTGACCTCTGAACTCGTGTTTCCCTCTTGTGCAAAGTGAGATAGTAGGAGAGTCTCTACCTAACCGCCCCCCCCCCCACACACACACATACTTGTTTTGATCTAATCTGGTCATTTGTGGGAATGTGCTTGTAGTTAAATGTTATTTTTAAAAAACTGATCAGGAATGAATGACCCACGCAAAAACAAGCGCGATAAAAAAGTAGGAAATTTTTATAGAAAACTCAATAAAAAGAGATGTTACGGAGCACGCCATGCTGATTTTAAATTCATGCAAGTCTGGCTTCAGAAGGACGAAAATGGAACAATAGGTAAGAATATACAGAATTGTTTGTTTTAGTATATTGATACGTTTTCAGAAAGAACAAAAATCCCCACTCAAAAATGTGATTATTTTTGACACATTCATAAACTCATTTCTATTCCTATTTGCCTAAAAATTACAGATGTTTAAGTGTCAGATGCTTAAGAATCGAGTAACGTTCTCCCTTTTCCTAACGTTTTTCATTATTCAAAGCAGCTTGATTTAAAGCGGATTACTAAATGGATCCATCTTGTAATTGTCAGCCTTCGAATTCGGAAATCAAAAGCCCAACTTTGATGTTATTTTATAAACAAATTGGAGTTTTTTAGAAAAGAAAAACTTCATTCTATTTCATAAAAGCATTGCCATTGCAGGGCTGCCACTGCCAAATGACACTGAAAATAGCTTTAGTAGCCTCCAACGAAAAAAATAATAGCATTTGTTCGGAAATAGTAGCCAAAATAGTCGCATAACCATCGCTTTAAAAAAAAAGGGAAGAAAAAATGTATCCATAACAACTGAAAGGACTTTGTGAATGTTCACATCTTATTTCACAGTCTATGCTTCTGCTCAAATCACTGAATAAGGAATAGAGTGATTTATTCAAATGAGAGAGCAAGTTATCCAGAAAATAAGGCCCTATGTTTCAGTTATGAAGTAAGTAAGCCTAGTCCTTCAACAATAAAAATTATGTACAGCACCAGGAAACATAGCAGTAAAAACATCTTGCAGATTATCCCCGATACTTTTTTCCATCAGGCCTTTCATTTCAAAAGTTTCTTGGAGAGAATGAAGATTTGAGAGGCAGGGTTAGAAGTAACTTGTGGGATATCGCAAATCCCACACAAAAAATGAAAATCCTGCATAATAAAAAAGTTCGTTTGGATGGAATCTTCCATATTTACTTCTTGCACTGCAGGCGTACGATTCGTAAGTGATTTCTTTTTTTATTTCGTGAAAGCCACGATTTTTTTTCTTCGGGAATTCCAATAAAATCAATTCATCAAACAGTCGCGAATTTTGCCAATCAGTAGCGAAAAACATCGCAGATATCAACAATTGGTCGTAGAAAAAAAGTTTTCCATTGGTCGCAGAAAACTTGTAAATTTCCCCTAAGGATTATGGAAGAAACTCGAAAATTTTGTCAAACTGTCGTGGACAGAAAAAAAAAATACCCGCGAATTTAAACAAAAATTGAGCAAAAAAATCAAGAACTTCCTCAGTCGGTCGACAAAAGGAAGACGAATTTCGACAAAAGATCGTGGAAAAGAATCTTGAATTTCGTCAAAAAATCTCTGAAACAAATACCGGATATCAATTTCGTCAATCGTTTGTAGAAAAATCCACGAAATTTGGCAAAGGATAGTGTGTAAAGAAAATAGTGAATTCTACGAAACGATCGGCGGAAAAAAAAATAGGAATTTTGGTAATTCATCGGAGAAAAAAGCACAAATCTCCTCAAAGGACCATGTAAAAATATCTTGAATTTTATCAAAGGTTGTGGAAACAAATGGCGATTTTCGTCATTCGATCACGGAAAAATCACAGCAAATTTCGTCAAAAGAATGCACAAAATATTACGAATTTCGTCTAACGATCAAGAAATAAAAATTGTAAATTTTGTCAAATGGTCGTGGACAAAAAGACGGCAGGGGTGATTCTGAGTTTAAAAAAATATATATATATCTGAAATTCACAGCAAATTTTCTGAAAGGTTACAAAAGACGAGGGAAAGAGGGGGAAAGCTCCTCCCGGCGCCAATTATGCGTTCTTTCCGAGGTCCTTTGGCAAAATTCACGTTTTTTCCGCAATCCTTTGGTGAAATTCGCGTTTTTCCGAGATATTTTAACATAATTCGCGTATTTTCGCGATCCTTTGACGAAATTCGCGTTTTTCCGTGATCCTTTGATGAAATTTGCGTTTTTTGCGATCCCTTGGTGAAATTTGTGTTTTTCGCGATCATTAGACGAAGTTTGCGTTTTTTTGCGATTCCTTGCAGAATTTTGCAGAAAAATCAAGAATTTCGTAAGTTGGTTTTGAAAAAAAAATCACGAATTTCGACAAGTTATCGTGGAAAAGAATCGCGAATTTCGTCAAATGATATCTGAAACAAACAGCGAATACCATCAATCTATCACGGAAAAAATATATATCGCGAATTTCGACAAAAAAAAAGGTGGAAAAAAAATTTCGCCAATCTGTTGCAGAAAAATTCTAGAATTTTGCCAAAGGATCGCGGAAAAAAATCGCGAGTTCCGTGAAACGATCGCCAGAAACAAAAACGCGAAATTTGGCAAAGGATCACGGTAGAAAAATTGTGAGTTCTACGAAATAATCGCCCCCCAAAAAATCGTGAAATTTGCAATAAGTCATAGGAAAAATTGCGAAATCCCCTTCAACGATCGTATTAAAAGATGGCGAAAAGAAATAACTATTTTCGTCAATTGCAAGAAAAAATCTCCCACTAATTGGGGAAAAAGTCGCGAATTTTGCAATTCTTCGCGGAAAAAATCACAAATCTCCTCAAACAACCGCAAAAAATATCGTGAAATTTACCAAAGGTCGTGGAAACAAATGGCGATTTTCGACAGTCGGTCGTGAAAAAATCATCGCAAATTTCGTCAAAAGAATGGACACAAAGTTGCGAATTTCGTCTAACGATCACGAGAAAAAAAATCGCAAATTTTGTCAAATGGTCGAGGACAAAAAAACGCAAATTTGATTCTTAAAAAAAATTGAGAATTTTGACAAACGATCTGGAAAAGCATCGGAAATTTCATCGAAAGATCTCTGAAACAAATAGTAACTACCATCAATCGGTCGCGGAAAATATGTATCGCAAATTTGGAAAAGTGATAGCGAAAAGAAAAATAAATTTCGTCAATCTGAAAAATTTGCGAAATTTGGCAAAGGATCGCAGAAAAAATCGCAAAATCTCCTTCAACGATAGTATAAAAAGATCTCAGAAAGAAAGAGATATTTTTGTCAATCGATTGGGGGGAAAATCGCGAATTTTGGAATTCGTCGCGGAAAAAATCGCGAATCTCTCCAAACAATCGTTGAAAAAGTGCGTTTGGGAAGATGACTTTACAAGCGCTTTGAAGAAAAAGATTGAGTATTTTCAGTAAAAATAGTCACTTAAATCCGAAAAAAAGTCGCCTGTTTTCTTAAAATAGCCGCTTTTTAATGGTTTTCGGCCTAAAATAGTCGGCATAGTCGACGGATGCTTAAAATAGTCGCTTTCAGTAGCATTTTAATAGCAAGTGCAGCCCTGCAAATTGTATGTTAAGAAAAATCGGAATTTTATGAGAAATTGAGTCGGCCGGACCGGGCCTGATTTAATTGATTTTTCCACGGGCCGGGGCTTGTTTTTACTGATTTTTGTATGAGCCGAGCCTGGCCATAAACTGTGAAAATATAAATGGGCCGGGCTCGGGTGGAAGTTTTAATTTTTATGCCGAGCTGGGCCCGAGCCTTGAAATTGTGGTCCGTGCAGACCTCTAGTGAGCCTCCCCAAGGCTTTGCGAAGAGGGGGCTAAAGCAGCGGTCGGTCGCCCCGGGCGCAAAATTTATGCTGCGAACCACAGTTTTACTCATTTTTTGACTGCCGATCATTTTCCGGGGAATTTCTTTTTCCCTCTTGATCATTTTTTCCCCTGTCGCAAAACATCATGAACTCTCTAACAAATAAGTGCAATTTTCCCTTATGCTATTTAGTTGTTCTGAATTTCTAAATTAAAATTAAGCCTATTGAAATTTCAAAATAAACGCAAAAAATTTATTCAATAGATTTTATTTATGTTTCTGCACTTTTTCAATTTTATTACACCCATCACTAAGAGAAAGATTTTTTGTTGTTGTTGTTGTTGGGTGGCGCAGAATTGTAAATTCGCTTGGGGCGCAGTTTCACGGCTTGGTGCCCCCCCCCCCCCCAAAATTTCTGGTCACGCTACGCCTATGCCTTTTACCATTTCTAAGTAGGCACCAACTGAAAAATTCCGCCTATGGCCTTTTACTAAAGTTACTTTTTTTAATATCCAGATCCAGCCTCAAAGGGCGTGAGGGCCGGCCAATGACACTAAAAACTAAGGGGTGAAATATATGCAAGATAAAATAGTAACCCTCTTTTTTTACAGTATAATATTTGTACAGGGTCAGGGATGGACATTCATAAACTCATTTCCATTTCGAGTAGCATTCTCTCTTTTCCTAATTCGAAGCAGCTTGATTTAACCTTTTCGAGGGCGGTGTCCTTAAAAAAGGACACCTAATTTTAATTCCAAAACTGACAAACGGCACCAAGAATATTTAATTGAAATTTTCCTATTGTAATATACGTAAAAATAAGCAAGCTCGTATTTTGTAATAAATTCATTTATAAATTCCAGTGTCAGTCCATTATTTCACCAGTTTATAAACAGCATTACTGCGCGCCAGTAAGGGTTAAAGCGGATTACTAAATGGATCCGTCTTATAATTGTCAGCCTTCGAATTCGGAAATCACAAGACCAACTTTGATGTTATTTTATATAAAAAAAAGGTCTGAATTTTTTAGAAAAAAAACCTTATTCTAAACAAAATCATAAAGCGAAATGCAATATTTCAGTTTGATTGTAACTTTATTCTATTTCATAGACTCGATAAATATACATAGATGTCGGATAATCGGGAATCTACTGTACCATGATTATGTTTTAAGAAAAGGGTTTCTAGTGCGATATTTGCTTTCAAATCGTTGTAAACTTCAATAAAAAAATATATTTTTTTTTCCTCCTTATTATTAAAAACAAGTCTAATATACTGATGATAAAACAATTTTATTTTTGTAAGATGGATTAATGTACCCATTATCATAGAGATTTAAAAAGGAAGCATTATTAGATTAATTTTTTTTTTATTAAAAGTAACTAATATTAACCTCATTGTAATCCCTGATAATTTTATGAAGAAATGTTTCTTATAATATTCTTAAATCAAGATGCAATGCTCTGACTCATTTTTAACTGTAAAGACATTAAATTTACAGGCTTGACTATTGAAGCGATTTTGAATTGAATAACGTTTTCCATTTTTTTTTATAAATAAATTACTTCTCTAGTTATAAGCGATTTTTATCACGTGACGGCAGGTTTTTCCCCTTTACCAGTGCTATTGCGTCTTGAAATTCGATTCAAAACACCAACTTTGACAGTATTTTCTGAAAGATGTTTCGACTTTAACAAAAAATGGAAATAGCCATTCGATTGCATAATTTCTGAATAAGAACACAAATATATTTTTTTTTTGGGGGGGGGGGAGTTGTGCAAAATTGAAAATTTATTCCGGGCACAGTTTTTACTTCGCACGGCCCTGGTGCCCCCCCCCCCTCCCCCATCCAAAGTTTCTGGTCACGCTAAGCTTATGCATACATGCTTAAACAAGTAAAACATGTAAACAAACATTAGCTTGGGAATTTCCAAGCAAATATTTACAGATTTTGATTCTGTTTCCCAGTGCTGTAATTACCGCACGATTCTTTCGCGACATGAAAAACCTGGTTACCCGAATTTTTCTCTCGCCTCTTACATCTCTGTGCGCCCTACGAGAAAAATGTAGTCCCAACTAACAACACACACAGACAGACGTTTACCAACATTAATAGTATAGACTAGCTGGCTTCGCCCGCTAGCGGGCCCCTCCTTTTTTTTAAAATCTCGAAGCGAACGAACCTCGAACCGTGTCCCTGCTGACTACGGCACCGTATAGCAGGCGTGCTGCGCACGCACTGCGTGGCCCCTCCTTTAAAACGAATCTGTAATGTATACGTAAATCTTGAACCGAGTCACCGCTGCCTACGGCACAGTATAGCAGGCGTGCTGCGCGCGCACGCACTGCAAAAATCTTATAATCCACATCCCAGGGTTTTCCAAGGATATATCACATGAGGGGTGTCTACAAAATTTAGAAAAATGCTTCCCTTTGGTGGAAAAGTGGGGGGGGTATGGACACTGGAGTTGCATATTATGATTAAGCGGTCACAGGCTTTTCGTACGATATATCACATGAGGGGCGTCGGCTAAGTTTAGAAATGTAGCCCCCTGGAGGGGGAATGGGGGGATGGACACTGGAGGCCCATAACATGATTCAGTGGTCACAGGCTTTTCCAACGATATATCACATGAGTGGTGTCGGCAAAATTTAGGAAAGTGCTCCCCGGTAAGGAAAATGGGAGGGGGGGAGACACCGGTGGTGCATAACATGAATAAGCGGTCACAGCCCTTTCTAACGATATGTCACATGACGTGTATCATTAACATTTCAAAAAGTGCACTCCCCGGGTGGGCAAAATACGCTCCCCCTCCCCCTATTTTTGATGCCGCCTCATTTTTAAAAATTTTTGTTATGTGCTATGATCTATTTTAAAGTTTCAAACAGATCGCCTTGTTATAATTCCTAATTTCTTTCACGCTCCTCCCCCTCCCCCCCCCCCCCAAATGTGATGCGCTATTATTTTTTATCATGTTTTATAAACTATCTTAAAGTTTAAAACAGATCGTCTTGTTAGATTTCCTAATTTTAACAAAATCATGTTCTGTTAGTTCCACATTCCACCACCACTGTATTCTTAACAAAACTGTACCTGAACTAAACTCTGTTAAACAACTTATCAGTAGATATTGTTACTCGAGGGGCTTGCGGTCTTAAGCAAGAGTTTAAGATATTTGCTGAAATTACTATTCTAAAATAGCGGTAGCTAAACTTTTGACATTTTTATATTTAATAAGTAGCATTTATCTCAGGACTCCATAAAAAAAACACACCTAAATGGTAAGAAACGCTATGGTTTTTTAAAAAAAATTCTAGCATCCTTCCCCCTCCCCCTATGGTCGTGCCATTTTTTTAAAAACTTTTCTTACGTGTTATAAACTATCTTAAAGTTTCAAACAGTTTCTTGTTTAGATTGCCTACTTAAAATGAAATCGCAGTCTGTTAGTTCCACATTCCACCACCAGGTAGCACACTCTATTTTTAACAAAGGTGTATCTGAAAGAAATACCTTTAAACAAACTATCCGTAGATGCATTCGTCAGGCGGTGTCGGTCTTAACCAAGAATTTAAGATATTAGCTGAAATTACTATTTGAAAATAGTGGTAAGAAATGATCCAATTAATGATGTAATGATAGCTGATATAATTAGTCATCACAATCTTTTTAGCATATACTTTTTCTTCTTCAACACCCCCCATTTTTTTCTTATTTATTTATTTATTTTTTGCTGTAAAAATTGGCCCTATCAAAAACTTGTCAACATAAAAGTTGTAGATAGTATTAAGAAGATTTATAATAAGTTAAAGTGAATTTGATATCTTAAGAATTGATGAAGTTATGATTTTTTTTCTAAATAAAATCCTGTTTTTTTTTTCGCCCCTTGAGCCCATTTTTAATTTTATCAAAAATTTGTGATACATAAATTTTTGGCCCTTTCCCTAGAAGTAATAATAACTTTAAACTGATTTGATATGTATTATAACTAAGAAGCTATGGGTTTTTTTCTTTTTCACAAAACCCCTCCCTATTTCCACCCCTTTGGTCCAATTTTGCCCATTAACGAACTTGACCGAGGTTTTCTGCCCATTGATTTTATATATCAGTTAGGAAGAGATTTGTGCAGAATTGTGGAAGTTATAGTGTCCATAAAAAAGTGATATAGATACATAGATATATAAAGATTTGAACTGCGGGTGGTTTTGGGTTCTTGGGGTCATGTATCTGCAAAAATTTTCAGAAATTCCAACATGGGAGAGAATGTAATCAGTAGTATTTCTTACGAAATCTACCTAAAAAGGAATAATTCGCAGCTATACATTTTTATGAAAAAATGAAAGAAATTTACAGAAATTAATATTTATATTCTGAAGAATCGAACAATGTTTTTCAATTTCCTATAAAAGGTGCATATCTTAAATTGTAATCGATTACTTCCGCATAACAATCTTTTGTGATGAGCCCCTGAAAATTAGATTAAATTAGATATTTGACACTATTATCGGAAAGATTTGATGCTTTTATAGAAAAAGGTAAAACACTGCTCGATTGCTTTCTATCAGAATATGGCAATCATTTCTGCTTAGAAATGAAAAGGATTTCATAAATGTGCAGAGCAGAGCTTTAGCAAGGGCAGCGTTCATGATACAAAATAAATAGAAAAATCACTAACATGATTTTTATTCTCGTACGCAATAGAAGACAAAAAAACCTCGAACAAACAAAATCTTGCTAGCTAATAACAGAATATATTCTTTTCAAATTAGATAGTAAATAAATAAAAAAAAAATTATCCTACTGTCACAAAAGAAAATCGAACTGAAAGCAAATTCATTGTTCAGTCTCTTGAGTGGCGTTGTATCAATGCACGCCGACATAAATTTGCAAATAATATTAGAATAGAAAAACGGGATTTCTGTTTTCCCTTCATTTTCATTCTGATCAAAATAGCATTAACATGATTTGAAATAGAATAGAATACGTAATTTTGAAGGAGGAATTTTTTTTTTTCTATACATGAATAAATAAAATTTTTAAACAGAGCTGGGCTCCGGCGCAAATTAAGCCCTGGTTCCATCTCTAGCAATTTCTTCACAATTAGTTGTTTGATTGTTTTTTCTGACTTTTTTTTTTTTTTTTTTTTTGAGCCCCCACTACATTCTGCTTTGGCGTTCTTAGATACATCATAACTGGAAATTGCATGAGCTATTACATTTTCACTTTCACTTGAGCTAGATGATGAAACTGCATGATCATTTGGGACAATAAATTCAGAACCGCTAGACAGTGGTTCCCAACGTGGGGCGTACGCCCCACAGGGGGGCAATATGACTTTTCAGGGGGGCAATTTCAAATTTCTTATTAACAAAATTTCTGTCATTTTTTTTTCCTAATGAGAGGCCCTAGTCTAAAAATAGAAATAATAGAGGAAAAAATTTGAAAATAACTGAATAAAAATTAATTTTTGAAACTTCAAAATACACTGACACCGGATTAGTTATGAGATTTTTTTTACATATTTTTACACTTTTATCTATTAAAAAGGACACTTAAATTTTTGTGGTTGTGATATTATTTTAGTAAAACACACCTCTTTTTATATTATTTTTTTAAAAACTTTTACATCTATTCATAGTACAATATACCCCGTGAAGGAACTTCCACATATGAAATTTTGTAGGATATATCTAAAATTGACTATTTGGACATGTTTAACCTAAAAAATAGCCCCACCAGTGGCCGAGAGGTTCTGCTCTTGAAGCTAGTAGACGGGAGGTGCTGGGTTCGATCCCAATCGCGCCCGTCGGCCTAATCGTTCGGAGTTTTCGTGGTTTTCTTCGGACCTTGGATTTCCAAGCATAAATACAAGTTAGGTACCCTTAGAAAGACCCCACGAAGGGCACTCCTCCCCCCCTTAGGGTCTATATCCCTCGTGTTGATAATTGGCTGTCAAAAATCAACCAACCTAAAAAATGTTTTGAATTAGCTAAATGAGGAACTACTTTTATGAAATTAGAAAGTAAACTTCTTATGGTTCTTCTGCAAACCACATACACAATATATAAACATGCTTCATGACATATCCATTTTAAAATTTAAAATCAGAGAAAACATGGTGTCTAAATAATAATAGTGGGAAAAAGAAAGCCCGCTATCAAAGAAGCATGTTATGAGGGGAAAGAAAAATAGTTACTTAAAATGGCATAAAAGCGCGAATCCTGAAATGTTACTTGTGAATTATGTTATCCAGACAGTCTTGTTGATAAACAAATATCACTTTTTCTTAATGAAGTACTAAAATCCATTATAAAATGTACCAATTCTATCAGATGTAACACAAAATGTGAGAGAGATTTCAAGAAATTTTACGAAGATTAAAATGTAGACTATTTATCACTTTTAAATTTGAGGTAAGATGAAAAAATAAATAAAACTTTTGAAGATGTAAAGAAGAAGATCCATGAACTCATTGAATAATAGAGTTATGATAAAAACATACTTGTTATAAAAAATATGATTTCGATAAATTAAAGAATATAAAATCACTTATCAGTGTTAATGCTATTTTCGAATTCTTCCAGGAAAACAGAAGTTTATTTTTGATATAAAATTAAGATTTATATGATAGAGAAGTGAAGGGGGGACATCATGATTTTACAGATGCTTAGGTGGGGCGCGGCCAAAAAAAGGTTGGGAACCATTGTGCTAGATGTATCACCTGCTTCTTTCTCTATAACATTATTATAAGTTTCAGACCCAGAATTGGAATCAGACATCTCTTGCATCAATTTTCAGCTTTTAGATTTTACTTAACTGTTCATTTACAAATGGCATATTGTTGAGTTTACAAAATATTAAAAACAATTAAGTTAGCAACAAAGAATGAGATTGAAAATTTACATTAAAAACCTGAGTAGTTACTTGCTTTTAATATTATAACATAGTCTTTTTAAGTCACAAACTCATAGGTTGCCTGCAACTAAAAATATTTATAGCAACAAGTATAATGCAATGATTATTCCATCTAGTGGAAGAGTCATAAATTAAAAATAAAGCTTATTTTAAGAATTATTGCAGGTGTCCCATCCCACCCTAGTCTCCCCTACATAAATTGATATGTCTAACTTAAACACATATAAAGCAGAATGAGTTATATTTAAAGCATTCATTTGGACAATTTATTAAAATATTATCAGGATATGAACACAATATTTGTTCTTAAAAATAATTTTTCTCACTGTGCTTCTCTGAAACAAAATAAAAAAAAGTTATTGTTTTTTTTTATTCATTTAGTGGAACATAGTAAGCCAACGAAATAACTACCAGTTTTACTTATAATTGATGTGCATAAGACACATACTAGCAATTTAGAACTCATTGAATGAACTAGAGCCAGTCATGTGCATATTCTTGTCAAAGCTTGTTCCAGAAAAGGTGGAACTGAGGGAAATAAATAATGGGGGATTTTCTCTTGAGTCACACTCAGATTAAGGTCCATGTAACTAAGAAGCAGTTTGTTAGTAAAATGATTTAGTTACCTCACAAAATGCATCATTTTTTTTTTTGTTCAGTTAAGTTCATGTGACCACACAGACAAAAAAAAATGTTTATGTGTGGCCTATAACTGATGATATAAGTCTTTTATACTATACAGAGATACAGGAAAGGTGTGTAAAATGGAAGAACTCAGACATGGACAGATTTGTTTCTTATGTGGATCAGCATAATTATCACAGAACTGCAAAAAATCATGTAAAGAATTGAACTTGTTTATATTTCACTTTGCCCTATATTGGGGGGGGGGGGGGTAAAGTGATAATTTTTTACTATTATGTTACATCTTTAATAATACATCACAGAAATTCAAGAATAAAAATTTGAAAAAAAAAAAAAAGTCAAGTATTATAAATTGTGTAGTGTAAAATTTCATATAAAATTTCGGAAAATTGCAATTGTCTTTAAGTACTTCACTATGCCCCACATTTCCCTACTACAATTTCTATTTTACACAAGCAGTTCCATAAAAAAGCAACTTTTTGAATTAAAGAAAAAATATATATATTATCATTTGATACGAGTTTTTACTGCTTTTAAATTATGTCACATTCTAATATGAGAATGGAGAAACCTTTATCATAAATAATTCAAATAGCTAAAAATATATACATAATACATAAATGAAGTATAATTAATAGATATGTATGTGATCAAATATTGATTTTTCTTCTAAGCGATATCAGTTTTAAATTCATTTAATAAATGTGAAATGAGATTTAATAACAAACGCAATATGGAAATGTAAATAAAAACATATGTTGGTTTTATCTGGTCGAATTCGAATAAAACAGTCGACTTGGAACAAAACGAATTTATTAATTTTACATAAACAAAATACGTTTGCGCCAAAATAGCGATTCCTAACAGTATCTATCAACCCTAATACCTTACTGTTGCAGCCCAGTTGCCATATAGATTATGGCAACCTCTCGAGGTAACTAACCTACCGGGTAAACCTGTATTCCTATAATGTAACGGACTCGGGTTGAGATACATTAGGGTCGTTTTTTATTTTATCATATTTTCCTAGTCACATAACACAGCACATGAAATCCAAAATTGTGCAAAATGCATTTTTATGGATGACACCAGATAGCTCGAGATTGGCCATAAATGCGCTCGAGTACGCCATCTGGTGGAGAAAACATATAACTTCTCGTTCAGGATACTGTCGTGCAAGCACATTGCATTGCATGTATTTTTAATTTGTTCAGAATGATTATTCTTTTGCACAATTTCAGATTTCATGTGATATTTGTGTTCTGTCTTATAAGGCAAAGTAAAAATTATCGGAATTTGAATATCTAAAACTTTCAAATGTATTTACAATAAAGAATTATTTCAATGACACTTTAGCATTAGTTAAAGGGACATTTTCCTGTACCGAACGCTGCGACCAGCGCCTCTATAGGCCGTTTTCATTCCCAATAGATGTACGTCATGGTCACGTGGTCAAGGCAAAACCTTCTAGCGTAAAGAAGGGAAAGCTCCGTAGACGCAATATTAATCCCCGCTAGCCAATGAAACAGTTCATGGAAAAGCTTCCCTTCTCATCAGTTAGAAGTTCTTTGGGTAAATTACCTCTACCATAGATTAACATACAAGATGGGACATTCCATAGAGCGTAATGGTAATGCGATTGCGATCGTAGCGCCTTTAGTCACAATGGGGAAGAAACTCCCCATCCTTGTAAAAATTTTATTATTGAGTATATACCTAATTGTGATCTTTCTTTTTTTAATGTTGCATGTTTACGTTTTCAATAGAATCTTACACCAATGCGTGAACATAGAATAGATATTCTATTTTATATATCTATTCTATGTTCATGCACGGATATATGCTCCTTTTTTTTATTTACATGATGAGTGAACGATTTAAGTGCATTGAAAAACAGGGTAAAAATTTCGTCTTGAATGCCCATCTCTAAAACTTCTCAATTCAAACAAAACAAGTTAAACAAAAAATTCATTTGTGAAGACTTTTTTTCTTTCATTCCAAGAGCTGTAGGACATTTTTCGTTTTGTTGCTTTGTAGAAATTTTTCTTAACGCGTCCCCAAAGAGTCAAACTACTTTAGAGAATAATAGGTTTTAGAGATTATCCTCTTAACTTCTTTCCGCAAACTGATTAACTGATGTCCACGAAAATTGGTTTCTTTTACAACTGTCATACATGAAATTTCTTGTTATCAGGTAGGGATACCAAAGGTATGGATTTTCAGTTGCGGATGGCTACCTATATTATGGCTTGACAGAACAGGTTGCACAAAATATGCAACTATCATCTGTTACAATAATGTGGTTTTGTCATTGTTAACTTCACTATGTTGCTTTTGGAGACTTTTGAACAAAAGTGGAAAACGTTCTTTAACAGCTTTCTTGACAATGTTGCAAAATATAAAAGTTTGCAAAATCAATAAGTGTCACACAGAATCGTAATATCTAGGCTGGGATTACGATGCCTCGCTATCTTAAATCTTATTACGCTCGATCGTAGGATGGGCGTTCCTGCAATCGATCGTTATCTTCCCATACAACCAAAGACTGCCTCCGGACGTCCTATATGGTCCTATGGCGTGGATACAAATGAAACGGTTTCACGCTGTAACAGTTACGCGTCACAAATCTGAAATTTGCAACAGGCACGAAAAAAGCGATACAAAAGTAACACTTGTGACCATCACAAATGAAGATAGTACTGAGTGTGTTCAGAAGTGCATTTCGCGCCGCGCGCGCGCTCAGAAGTTTATGCCATGGAGTAGGTCTTATCGAAGAAAGGAATTTTAAAATAATTCAATTATTTCATTATTTTTAATGGTTCAAAAAAGGTAAAACCAACGACTATATTTCTTTATCCTTCCAAAACATGGTTTTCGTAACAGAAATACATGCCTATGTACACTCAGATAAAATCTAAAATAGTCGGGAGAAACATCACATGACCTTCTTTATCTACTTTAGCCCATTTAGAATTTAAAATTAGTTAACCAACCGCACACAAAATCCGCCCAAGCTGCTCAAAAAAATTGTGTGGGCGATTTGATCACGTGATTGTGCGTTGTTTGGTAGGTTGATTGATACAATTTAAGAATTCAACTGGTGATCTAAAAATTTTAACTTTTTAACAATTTTCTTTTTATTCATTTAAAAATAATTTATCAGTTGATTTATATCTTCCGTGATAAATAGAATGCTGTTAGTAAACCAAGATTGTGATATCAACATATGAGATTTGTTTGTAATCTACTATACTGGATGGATTTCAATGGAATTTGCACTGTTAGTTAGACAGTTTTTCAGAGAAGGTTTTAATATATATATTTCTTATTTTATAATTGCATATTTTAATACCGTGTGGATAACAGACCAAAATACATCATAAAACATGAGAAATAAATGGCATTCAAAATTCTGTTAGTATAAGCAAAATACTTACTTATACTTTCAGTAGAAAATTTATAAACATTCTAATCATGCTTTATTCACTGAGAGGTGAGGCGGCCCGGTGAGTGTGTGTGGTGTTTTTGGCGGTAGCTTTAAGCCCACGTGCGCGTAGAGGGTTGTGCTTATAGTGTGGTGAGAGTAAGTTTTTAGTTTATCGTAATATAATAGTGTTAGTGTTTTCGCGTATTATTGAATTTGTGTGTAGATAAATTTAAGTGTGTGTTGACAGTCTGAGCACTTTGGACTGGTCATCAGGCACGGTTCTGTATAATGTCGGGAACGGAGGTAAAGATAAAAGAAAGCATAGGTTTCAACAGTGAAGAATACAAGAAATATAATTGGAACGATGGGAGGACAGCCAAGCAGCAAATTAACATGATACCGAATTTAAAAGACTATATCATCATTACGGAAGGTGAGGAGGGCGGACTCCATAAGTTAAACCCGATCCAGCTAAAAAAAGAAATAAAACAAAGCTTTGAACATTACAAGGAAATTGATACGGCTAGATACACCAGGAACAACAAGATGCTAATTACAACGAAGAACTATGAATGTGCCAATGAGATTGTAAACAGAGAAAAAATATTTGAAACTAAAGTGAAGCATATTCTAATGAATGAAAATATAACATCTAGATTTTTAATCTTCAGAATTGATACCGATATAACATTAAAAGAAATCCAAGAAGAGATTGAAGACGAGAATCAAGTAACGATCCAAAATATCTGAAGATTTACAACGAGATATGAAGGTCGCACAGTTCCCACGGGAACAGTGCTTATAACCATATACGGACATGTCCTACCAGAATACATCAAAATGTTTTATATGTGACAGAAAATAAGTTTATTTGTAGACAGGCCAAGAAGATGCAATATTTGCCAAAGCTTTAACCATGGAACTAATAAATGCACAAACGACAAAAGATGCAAAAGATGTGGGAAAAATCACCCTGAGTTGATATGTAAAGAAGTCGAAGTCAAGTGTGCAAATTGTGAGCAAAATCATGAAGCAGACGACGAGGAATGCGAAATAAAAAAACGAGAGGTGGAAATTCAAAAATTTAAAAGTGAAAATCATATCACGCTGGCTGAAGCTAGACGGCAGTTCAACTTGAAAACAGCTAAAAGTTACGCGGCTAAAACAAAAATAAACATCGAAAAAGTGAACGATGAAAGTAATTATCACAAGTTAGCTGTACTTATGGAAGAGAAGTTCAACAAAATAATGGACATAGTAATGAATATGTGTGAAGTTATGGTGAGCTTACAACAAAAATCAGTAAATGAAGTCGAAAACGGGGTGGAAGGAAATGAAAAAGAAACGACAGTAAAAAGTAAAATTGGAAAAAGAGATATCATGGGGGAGTTCTATTCTCAGTTAAGAGAGAAAAAATTAAAATTAACAAATGAAGCCCAGGAAGGTGAAAGATTGCTGTTACAGGAATGTCTAGCTCCAGAGATTGATAAAATGTTGGTTGATACAGAAAATGGATAAGGGTCATGGACTGTTCTGTGGTACGTCGTGTGGTGCTAGTGCTCTGTCCATTGTCAGCTGGTGGATCGGTATCTGGATTTACTGGTACGCTGGTTTTTGGGGTAAGTGTTGATAATTTTTGTGTGTCTTAGCTGTTCTGTGTTCTTTGTGTGTTTTTTTTTTGTTATTGTTCATGGACACTTTTCTTTGTCAGTGGAATATTAGAGGTCTCAGGTCTAATTTACCCTGGCTTCGTACCGGGATGTTTCGCAACTGTATTGTTTGGGCGTTTCAGGAAACGCTTCTTAGCAACAATTTTAATTTATCCTTCAGTAATAGGAATTTATTTCGTGCTGATAGGCCTAGTAGTTTATCGAGGGGGGGAGGTGATTTGCTGCTAGCGGTGTTAAAGCGATTACCTGTGGAAAGACTTCAGCTACCTAGGATTGGCCGGGATCACGAGGCGCTTGGGATCAAAATATGGTACAAAAAAAGGTGGATCGTAATCATCATCGTCTATGCACCGAAGGGATTTGCTGATATTAGGTGGTTGGAAAGCATTAAAGATCTGATCGGCCATGATTACATTATTGTTGGTGACTTCAACATTAATTTCCTCAATTGCAAAATAACCCTAAAGCTCATAAAATGATGAATTTGATGAATTGGATTATTCATACGGATGCCATATTAATGAATTTAGATGTGGTTACGAGATGTAGGGGTGGAGGTACGGGGTCATTATTGGATTTGACAATTGTGTCGGACAGTTTAGCTCGGGGCTTCCAGGTGGATGTTTTGTCGGATCCGTTGGGTTCGGACCACTACCCAATCAGAATTTTCGAAAGGTTTAGTGGTGGTGGCGGTAAGAAAATGTACTGGTCCCAGGTCAATTGGCATAGAGTTTGCTCGGCTGTAGATGGTTTGGACGATGAGGTTTATGCGGAGGGGATGGATAGGTGGTCAAAGGATATCGCTCAGGCGTTGATTCAGTGCACGGAGAGGTTCCCAGTGAGTGGGGGTAATCTTCCGCCTGGGTGGGGGATTGTCACCTGTAGACTGTTGGCTCTGAAAAGGCTTTACCACAGGAAGGCAGTCCGTTTAGGTCAGTTGGACTTATGGTGCAAATACAAGTTCTATAAAGCTAAACTGAAAAAGCAGATTAAGAAAGACAATCAGAAGTTTTGGGATTCTGTTACCAGGGACGCTGGAAGGGGCCCTCACATCTACAAGATTATCCGAGGGATTAACAATTTGAAGGAGGAGGAGGCGAATATGGACTTCAATTTTCAAAACTGTCCTCCTGATGCGGTTTCCCAAGCAAATTTGTTTGCGACTATATTCCAAAATTCTCCTATCCTTCATGACATACCAATTGACTTCTCGGGAGATGATGAGCTGGACACAAGACTTACGATGGACCATATGGAGAGGATAATCAGGAAAAGTAAATCTACTTCACCTGATATAGACGGGATCAAAATGAACTTTTTTAAAAACCTAAAAACCAAGGTGTTATCTCAGGTGCTGGAGATGTATAATAGGATTCTCGAGACAAAAAAAATCCCTGAAATCTGGAAAGAAGTCATCATGCTGCCCATTAGAAAACCAGGAAAGTAAAAAAACGACATAAGGGGGTATAGGCCAATTGCCTTGAATGTGACCAGTAAAAAAATATTTGAAAAGATGATATTAGATATTCTGCTCAATTGGAGCATGAACAACAAAATATTTCATAGAAACCACTATGGGTTTATTCCGTTCAGGGACTGCGAAGCTGCCGCGTACAGAATTTACATGGATATTCGGAGAGGACGTCAAGCCAAACAGAAGGGATTTTTAGTGGCTCTGGACATCAAAGGTGCGTATGATAATGTATGGTGGGACGGTCTACTTCTTAAACTAAAAAAATTGCGGCTTGGTGCTGATCTGTGTATTCTGATCCGGAATCTCATGCAGGAGCTGAGGATTCGGGTTAAGTGGAGGGGCTTGTTCTCGGTGCCATTCATGTATCTGAGGGGCTTATTACAGGGCAGCCCTCTTTCTCCTTTTCTTTTTGCCATTTACCTTGCGGATATCTTTGAGATTTTTGACTCTTGTATTCACTGTGTGATCTATGCCGACGATATTTTTCTGTATGGGTTTCATGACAATGTGGATTGGTTAAGGGACATTTTACAGGAGAATCTGATTAGGACTATCAATTGGTTGCGTGCGTGGAATCTTGAGGTGAATCCAAATAAGTGCCAAATCATGAAGATAGGGCGGTGGAATGAGGAAGTGGAGAAGTTTAAGATTAAAGGTCAGGAGGTTGACATTTCAGAGAAGTTAAGAGTTTTAAGGGTGTTTTTAAACAGTCAGGGGAATCTTAAGAACCATATTGCCATGCTGAAAGAGAAATCTAGTAAGAGGATGAACATGCTTAAAGTTATTGCTGGCAGGAGTTGGGGTACTGAGACCAAATATCTTTTAAAAATCACAAATAGTATGATGGGATCTCTTCTAGATGGTAACCCGAGGATTCTTGCGCACTCAAACAAAACTGAAAGTCGCCAACTTCAAGTGATTCATAATGTGGGCCTTAGATGGGCGAGTGGCATGCCAAGGTGGTGTCCAATCCCGGTGCTGTTACAAGAGAGCGGGGTCTGGAGTAGCCACTCAAGAAGAGAATTCTTGGCTGTAAAGAGGAGTATTTCTGAACTTAAACATCTGATGTGTTGTCAGAGGATTTGCTTTACAGGGAACAGAATATCCTTAGTCGGCATAACACGAATGTTAACGAAATGATCACGTACAAGTGGGGGACCAAGGTGAACGAAAATTGTAAAATTCATGTTAATGCCTGGCCTTTCCAAAATAAAGATTTCCCTGAGGAGGTTATTAGGAATTCGTTTGGCTGGTTTTATCAGATGCATAGAGACAAGGCGATCATCATTGCAACAGATGCTTCAAAAGAGGAGAACAAGACTGCGATTGGAATGGTCAACCAACATACGGGTAATCGGATGGCGTTGAAAATTCCCAATATCAATTCGATTTTTACTGCAGAAGCGATTGCATTATTGGTTGCCATTAAATATTATATGGTGGAGGGTGGGAAATATATGTTTTTCACGGATGCCAAAAGTGTCTTGATGGCCCTAGAGAAGATCAATCGAAAGTCTGTGGCGGTTATCACCATGCTAAGGGATGAGATCAACAGGAAGAGGATTGATCAGTTTCAGATGGAGTTTATCTGGGTGCCTGGACATAAAGGAATTGAAATCAACGAGTGTGCAGATGAGCTGGCCAGGAAAGGCCCGTATAGCAATATTAGTATTCCATGGTTTTCTCCTGAGGACTGGATGAAGGTTGTGAGAAATAACAAACAGAGGGAGTCTGTTTGGGATTGGAACCAATATAGGATTGATCATTCAGGTCGTGGTTGGGATTACGCTAGCATAGGGCATCCGCATCAGTGTCTTAGGAGGGAGAGTGGTGTAATTTTTGCTCGGTTTCTGACAAAAACTGTTCTTACTCTGGTTCGTCATAAGAAGTTTCTGGGTAGTGGAGATGCAAAGTGTGATTTGTGTGGTGGAGAGGAGCAAACTGAGGAACACTTGGTTTTGAGATGTAAGAAATTTTGTAGGATTCGTGATAAGATTTTTGGAAAGTTATCGATGTCGAAGAGTATGTCGTACGAAGAGATCTTTGCGGCTATGGGGAGAAAGGGAGATGATGAGTTGGTTTTGTTCGCACAGTTATTGAATGAGATTTATCGTCACTGTCGGAGTTGGATCGATGCTGCTGTATAGGAGTTAATCTTGTCAGTGGTGGTACTTCGTTGTGCCGGTTTGTTTAGTTTCTGGCGTATCTGGATTTTGTAGTTTATCTTGGTAGTGGATTATGACAGCTATACAGAAATAGAAAGCTGCTCACCGGACCCGAGAGGGTCAAAAACAAACAAACAAACAAACTTTATTCACTACAAAACTAGACAGCAAACCTATATATATTATCTCTTTAAAAAATATATGTACAGATATTTTTAGTTAAAATAATCTACGACTATTACATTTTATTTTTATAATGTTCAAAGTACAATATGATTTCCAGCCTAGTCTCGATAAAAATTCACTACTAAAGTACTCAAAAAAAAAAAAAAAAAAAAAAAAAAGAAAAAAGAAAATCAAGGAATTATCCTACGCGCAAAAGGATATTTTCGCACAATATATATTATTTTTTCATTTGGATTTGCTTAATGTTTATATCATTATACATATACATACTATATATATAATCACTTAGAAACGAAGCTTTGAATATGTAAAAGGCGTTCAGATGTAAAACTTTCATCTCGAAATACCTCATTTTCTCACATTTAAATAAGTATTTTATTATTATAATAAAAATACACGTGCCTCTGTATAATAAAAATAAAAAATATATCTTCATCAAAAATATCTTATTCATTATGAAAAATATAAAACAACCAATAAACAAAACAAAAAAAAGTATGATACAATGTGGGACTGGATGGATTCGAACCCAGAATCCCTAGACTTGAGTTCACTGCCTTATCCATTCAGCCATCTAGCACACGTTCCATTTGCAACTAAATATCTTTTTAATTAGCACCATAATTAATCAAATTCATGAACACGTACCCATCCATGATATTGACCCACTCCATGTTCCTGTCTCCTGAGCTTTCGCGCGTGCAACTTGAACACACTCAAAGTAACAAAGAGTGTGTTCAAGCGGTACGCGCGCGAGCTCAGGAGACAGGAACATGGAGTGGGTAAATATCATGGATGGAATAATAACACGTAGTATGTTCAGGGACAGATCATGGATTTGATTAATTATGGTGCTAATTATAAAGATATTTTGTTGCAAAAGGAGCGTGTGCTAGATGGCTAAATGGATAAGGCAGTGAACTCGAGACTAGGGGTTCTGGGTTCGAATCTTTCCAGTCCCACATCGTAATGATAATTTTTTTTGTTTTGTTTATTGGTTGTTTTATATTTTTCATAATGAATAAGATATTTTTGATGAAGATATATTTTTTATTTTTATTATACAGAGGCACGTGTATTTTTATTATAATAATAAAATATTTATTTAAATGTGAGAAAATGAGGTATTTCGAGATGAAAGTTTTACATCTGAACGCCTTTTAAATATTTAAAGTTTCGTTTCTAAGTGATTATATATGTATATGTATAATGATATAAAAATTAAGCAAATCCAAATGAAAAAATAATATATATTGTGCAAAAATATCCTTTTGCACGTAGGATAATTCCTTGATTTTCTTTTCTTTTTTTTTTGAATACTTTACAAGTGAATTTTTATCGAGACTAGGCTGGAAATCATATTTTACTTTGAACACTATAAAAATAAAATGTAATAGTTGTAGATTATTTTAACTAAAAATATCTGTAAATATATTTTTTAAAGAGATAAAATATATAGGTCTGCTGTCTATTTTTGTAGTGAATAAAGTATGATTAGAATGTTTATAAATTTTCTACTGAAAGTATAAGTAAGTATTTTGCTTATACTAACAGAATTTTGAATGCCATTTATTTCTCATGTTTTATGATGTATTTTGGTCTGTTATCCACACGGTATTAAAATATGCAATCATAAAATAAGAAATATATATATTAAAACCTTCTCTGAAAAACTGTCTAACTAACAGTGCAAATTCCATTGAAATCCATCCAGTATAGTAGATTACAAACAAATATCATATGTTGATATCACAATCTTGGTTTACTAACAGCATTCTATTTATCACAGAAGTTATAAATCAACTGATAAATCATTTTTAAATAAATAAAAAGAAAATTGTTAAAAAGTTAAAATTTTTAGATCACCAGTTGAATTCTTAAATTGTATCAATCAACCTACCAAACAAAGCATAACCAATAACACATAAGCAGAAAACGCACAATCACGTGATCAAATCGCCCACACAATTTTTTCTCGAATTTTTTTGAGCAGCTTGCGCGGAGTTTGTGTGCGGTTGGTTAACTAATTTTAAATGCTAAATGGGCTAAAGTAGATAAAGAAGGTCACGTGATGTTTTTCCAGACTATTTTAGATTTTGTCTGAGTGAACATAGGCATGTAGTCCTGTTACGAAAACCATGTTTTGGAAGGATAAAGAAATATAGTCGTTGGTTTTACCTTTTTTGAACCATTAAGGTGCGTTTTCACTGGTCGTTCTAACGACCTAAAAAACCTCAGCTACCCAAAACCTTAACCTAAGAGCGTTTTCACTGGTTTACAGATAAACCATTACGCCAGCCAATCAAAGGCAAGTTTTTACTGCGCAAGCGTCTACAGTCTACAGATCGATCAGCTGTCTCAGTTATAAACAACACGAGATAAAAAATAATTCCTCTTGTCATGTTAGTAGCAAATATTTGATGTCAAGCACACAAGTTGTATGTGTTCAATAAAAAACAAAAGCAAACACTTTGTATAGAGCATAATCGCAAATTTTGACGGGTTTTCGCCGCTAAAAGGTCTTGAAAATAATGTCTCACAAATCAATGTCTATACAAGCTCTTGTTATGCATAATAAAAAATCAACGAAACTTATTATTACCTTGTGGATTCAAACAATAATTTTTTAAATAATGACGCTCGTGAATCTAAAGATTTAGAAATAATCCAGAAGGTCATTATATCTGTCAGTAGTTTTGATACCATATAGCTCGCATCTAAAATTATTTTTTAGCTTTTCTCATGTCAAATTAAAAGCCTAAATATGTGTTTCTGATGTTCATTTCAGTGCTGTGCTCATTATTTGTACATATGTATTTTGTGGCAGTGCAGGTATACACTGAAATAAATAAAATATTGTTTTTATTTAAAAATTACTGTGTTAATAAATCATAATGTTTTAATGATTAATTTTAAAACTCGGAGGTAATTTTTCACTTCAGAGATACAGTGATGAGTGAAATACTTTACCCAAAATTATTATTGTACATGAGGCTGCTTCAAAGTACATATTAATTAAATATGTGTTGGTTGATTCCTATATTATAAGTACATTATCGTATTAGAAGAGTTAACAAAATGTGTAGTGCCTGCCCTGGGTAAATATTTAATTTTATCATTTGAAGAGCTCGATTGATAAAGATGTTGATACTTTCAGAAAATCAACTAATAAATTGGATAATTACAATGTTTTTACTGTCAAATGCCTCTTTTATCAATTAAAATCTCTGTGAGTATTGTTTTTTTTGTTTTTTTCGAATAGTAATTTAACAGATGGTAGAGGATCATTGATTATCTTCAATCACATGATCAACTCTTTTCCTTTTTTTTTTTTTAATGTCATACACCATACACTGCTTTTATCATCTAAGCTCTTCAGTTATTAGCACTCTATAAAAATAATCAGGCTGTATTAATATCCTGTGTTAGAGGCAAATAATTTGATTGGCGATGACACTGATATTTAAACACAATAGATATTTCTCTTATTATATCATTACTACAATTAAAATTATCCAATGTAGGTACACATCTACTTTTTGTATGTAAAAAAAGAACTTCACAGAAAAAGGGCAAAATAAATTATAGATAACCATAATAAATATTTAAAATTGTAAATTTTAATTTATAATTTTACATTAGGGGTCAATGGCAGTTTTTTTTCTTTCTTGTGTAGGTACCCGTTTTTTTTAATTATAGATTTGAGAAAAATAAACTTTTGTAACAAAAAATCTGGCATTTAAAATTCCTTTTCCCTCCCCCTCTTTCTGAAGTTTAATTTTCTTGTGAGTTTGTTTTGTTTACAAATTACCCTCATCTTAAATCCTTACAATTTTTTCTGTATAGTTTGAAGTCACTTTTATGGAAAATAATTTTGTGAAGAGTTTGTTTTTATTTAGGAGAATTTTGTGAAGGAGTCACAATGTTTGCCTTGAGCAATTCCCTGGTTCTGTCAGTAGGTCATAAAAAGGATACTTCAATGTTAGTTGGGTGTAAATCTTGCAATATTTTTTCCTTTCAGCAATAGACCCTTTTATTTTTCATTTGTGTGACTTAGAAACAACGCCTTGATGCTGAAATACATATTTTGGTTTGTTGTATTTAATTTATTCTTTTTTTTTTAATGAAATGAATGAAAATTTTATATTTCAAAAGAAATTAATAATTCCTGTAGGAACGATATTTAATGATTTATCTGATGTGCTTGGCTGACATAAAGTGCCCAAAAGTGTTGTGAATGTGTCTCAACAGGATCAAACGGCATAACAAGGATTACACTATTCAATATCTCTCCATCCATAACATGCAAATAAAACACATTCTATTATCTCTCAGCTAGTTTAAAAATTAAAATATGAAAAAAGTTGTTGTGTTGTTACTGGACAAGTATAAAAGTAAAAATAGGGTACTTGCGTTTATTCGGGCCAGGATATTTATTTATCCGGGCCAGGTAAAGAGATTTCCAAAAATGGTTGTCAATTGCCAGTTTTGTTTATCATTGTCAATTGTCCATGTTGTCCAAAATGGTAATTTAATACAAAATATCGTTAAAAAGAATAAATAATATAAAAGCAAACTGGAATAATACAAAACAGCAATTTAGTATACATCTATTAAATCCATAACATCAAAATGACGGTTTTTAGCAATAAATGATATTAACGATGGTAGTTTTATTTTGAACGATTAATTATGCTCACCAGAATGAATATAATATATTATGTCTATACATGTATATATATAGTATGCTATATCATATTATATAGTTATATGTATATAAATATTTTTGTCATCGCCTTTAATATGGCAACTATATAATATGAACTTAAAATGAAAATAAAGTATATAATAATAAGAGGTTACTGTAATATTTTTGGCACAGTGAGTATGACCTGGACCGAATAATACACAAGTATCAAAAATAGCTTTTTTTCTTTAACCACCACCCCTAAAGCATTCAATATTTATAAAAATCATGTCTAATTTTAAGACTGCAAATCATGTTGGTCCAAAAAACTTGTTACAATACATGAATTTGGCATGATTCTAATTATTGAAAATTCACCGGTTTGATTTACACTTGATAAGAAAGCATGAATTGCCGAATTTATTTAAAAAAATTACACTTGCTCTCTATTTTTTTTTTTTTTTTTCAGATATGACAACAGGAAAAGGGGAAAAAAGCATTTTTAAAACTATGTATTCAGAATCTTTAAATTGTTTTCTTAACTTATAATTTACTTAACATTAAGCTATTAATTGATAAAAGCAGATTTTAAAAAAATACATATTACTCATTATTTTTTATTTACATTTTATTTTCTACCATTAAGAGTTTTAAAATATTTTGTTGTTACTATTTCACAGCCAGTTGGCATATTTTATTGGTGTGTTGTTTGGAGCATAATTAACTCTGTTGTTGTTGTAACTTGTAACCATAAAGAATGTTTGATGATTTATCACCTGTGGCTAACTCAAAAATGCCATAAAATTCATTTCTTATATTACAATAAAGTTCCTTAAAATATTATTATCGTCAGAAGCACACTTGTGTACATATTTTTTATAATTATGGACTATCAAGAAGTGAGTAAAAAATCTATTATATAATTCTAGCTTGACATATTTACAAGTTAAATAAAATAGTGCAAAAAGATTAATAGTTAAATAAGTTAATTAATAATTAAAAGACAAATTCAGAGTTTAATGATAATACAGCTCACACTTCTTAAAAAAATACAAATGAATTCTACTAAAGTAAACAGTGGATTTAACAAGAAAAAGATATTGAATTGTGTTCAGCAGTGACGAGCTGAACAATTTTTGATGCTCCAGCTCTGCTCCTGGATAAAATACTGTGGCTCCGGCAACTTCTCCGACTTCGCGCTTTTGAGTTACAGATTTTAATTTACACATTTAATTTTTTGCTCACAAATTCTTTCTCCCTTCTTTACCTTCATTTAAGATCTGACAAAATGTATTTTTCTTCTCATCAAACTTGAAATGCATGTTCAGAAAATATGACATCTTTTAGCTTTTACTTTTAAACTAGAAAGTTTGGTGGAATTTTAAACACAAAAATCTTAAAATTCTTCCACACTTTTCAAACAACCAAAATTGTACAACTACACTTGTAAACAACAGGCGGCCATATTTGTTTTCAAATAGTTTTATCACTTAGCTCAAGTAGAAAGAAGAAGTGAAGTAGTGTTACTATGTTTTTGTGAGAAGTTTTCCATCTCTAATAAAACAAAAAGCTCAAAAAATGATATTAAAATACTGAATAACGATGTAATTAAAATATTTTAAGACTGAAAAAAAAAAAGATTTAAAGGAATATTAAAAACTAAAGGAGCGTGGGGCAGGGGAAAATTTAGAGCTCCAGCTCCAGGGAAAACACAGCTCCGGAGCGCTCCGGGTTGTGTTTTCCCTGTGCTCCAGCTCCAGGTCCCTGGGGTTCGGTGATATATATCGATGGATATATATCTTGATGTATACATGATATATATCCGATATTTATTTTCAAAATATCATGAAGTTTGATATTTTCAAAATATTGCATATGATATTTTCAGTCAAAACAAGTGTAAATGAATTTTTTGATATTTTCAGTCAAAAAAAGTGTAAATGAATTTTTTAACTGTTATTGATTGTGTCATTCTGTAGTTAAGAACTTTTGCTTTGGCAGGCTGTTTTTAGCTTCCCCACCTTCTGTAAAAAAGTCTTTTCCAAGCTTTATATTTCAAGCTGAATTTTTAAATCTAGAATCTAGAACTGATAATTATGTGAGACAATATTTACTATAAAAGCTATTTAAAGATAAACTGTAAAATTTAGAGAAGTTATTTATAGCTTCATTAGAATCTTTTCTGCTTTTGGTTTTCTTTAGTTTAAGGCTGTTCTTAACTGCTCTGCTCAACATGCACAAAACATTTTGACATAGTTAAAAATTCATTTTTTAACGGAAACATATAAAATTGGAAAGCCTGGCCATGGAAATGATTTGGAATAGAACTGTTTTTCCATTTTTGGATCCATCCATTACCTATTGAGTTATAAGCAAATTCGATCACGTGACAAACCCATTTTTCACCCGCTCTTGAGTGCTCTTTCTCCCTTCGCATGGAAATTCGGTTCAAAACGCCCACTTTGACACTCATTTCTGAAAGATCTATTGCGTTTGCAAAAAAAATGGAAAAAAACAGCTCAATGACATAGTTTGTACATAACAACATGCTACAGTATATAAAATTCAAAATAATGCTAAAATCAATTAAGAGATGGCAGCACTGTACAACACTGGTATTATTCATACTTGGAAAAATATCTCACCTGCATCAGAAGAGAAAAATTTGCTAGAAGCAGGGTATAGCTTTTTTTTTTTTTTTTCCATGAGGGAGGGGAGGGAGTGTATTCTAAACATTTTATGAATCTAAGGAGAAGAGGAATTAAAAGGTATTTCCTCATTCATTGGTTTTGTGAATAATGGAAAACATAATAATATAGTACTTTTGTATTTGCTTGTCTTCTAGATTATAAAAAGGAATTTTTTTTTTAATGTAAAAATAATATACTTCCTCTTCAAAGAAGAGGATGTCTTCAATCTAAAGAAACATGTTATGATAATTTAGATATCTATATATCTATTATTCTTATTTATAAAATACTATAATATGAAAATATTTTAAATGGTATGAAAAATAAATACTGTAATGAAAGAAATGTTTTAATTCTACATTCAAGGAAATTTTTCTAGAAGAGTATAGTCTTGTTTTAAAAAAATTCAGTTCTTATACTTAAAAATATGCAAAAAAGACTTTGCACTCCATCCATTTCTTTTTAAATTATTAAGAGTTGCAAAATTTAATTTCATTCTTCTTAGTTTTTTTAATTCATCAGTATGATCAATAGGTTAAGGCTTCCATCCTTTCATGCAAAGACACTCACAAGCTAATGTTAAACCTATGGGAAGATTCTTTAAAAAAATATTATTTACATTTCAATATATATATATATATATATATTTTTTTTTCGTCATCAGATAGCTGTAAATTTCTACATTCGATTTTTATTTTTTTAATTTTGCTTGCAGTTTTTTTTTTTAATGAGGACATTTTTACATTTAGAACAGGTTCCTAAAGTGAAAGAAAATTAATTAAAAAATCTGCAACCAAAAGTAAAAAAATGGTGAATGCATGATATATTAATATATTGTACAGCCATTTATACATGTCTGCAAATTCTGAGCCAACATTTACATTCAGCGCAAAGTGGTATCCATCGAAAGGAAAAGAACAGAATATTTCTGTCAATGCCACATGCTTTTATAATTTGTTTTCACCTCCACATTTATAAATATTCTGTTCTATTTGAGTAGTCTAATAAAAAGATGCTTTAATATTTTTTTTTTTTTAATGCTTGCTTATATTAGCATGTTTTCTTAAACAATAATCGGTTAGCCAGGTGCCAGTGTTATATATGCATAATATATATATATATATATGTGTATATATACAACATATGCATATATGTATATATAACACTGGCGCTGCGGCTAACCAAAAAATACCCAATAATCTAATTTTATATTAAAGTCTTTATTTTAATCTAAGCGATTGTTCTAATTTACATAATTGATAATTACTAAATCCCTTAAAAATTAATGTTTTGAATCAGAAAACATTAAATTGAATTTACTCTTACATTGCAGCACATAATAGAACATAAAAAAAAAATTTAAGCAAAAAGTGACTTACTTTTCATAAAGATAGGCAATAAAGCAAAATATAGGTAATCTTCAGCAAAATAAAAAAGAAGCGTAGCTTCCACATCCATGCAGAATATAAAATGTGTTTTAGCCTGCAAGTTTGCATCCAAAGGACTAAAGATTATTTCTAACCTAATAGTCCCCCAGGCACATTCCAACGGGCCAACACAGAAGTAAGGAACCAACAAGCTGCAACTCTATTAGAAATTAGTTGACTTTGCTGCTTTCTGTACCGATCGTCAAAATGTTAGTGACAATAACTGATGCTGCTGATGAACAGATAATACTGCTTAACATCTATTCACACCATCCTTGTTGCATTTCTATCAACTGTAGCAGCTAAAGCAACTAGCAAATTAAAAGAGAAAATAATGTAATACATGCATACATATAATATTTAAAAAATGAAAGACAAAATGTAATAAAACAAATATTTGATTCAAACGTTAAATGTTGATTTTTTGTTAAAGTACTACTCAAAATCAGACATGGGAAACTGAAAACAGCTGACTATATATGTATTTGTTAAAATAGTATAGGGTGTAACATTAACGAAAACCTCATAAAAGAATTTTATCCTAAGCAATGATTTAGTATAAAATTACACATGCTTTCACTTAGATTAGGCCTAAATTCCATCAACTGCCATGAGACTTTAAACTACATTTAAATACAAAAACAGTTATATTAATCCTTTAAAAGTTGATTGTCCGGTACAAATGTCATATTTGCCCCATATTGGCGCGATTTTTTTCGGTTGCCAATTTGGCGAAAACATCAACAGCATAAACAACATAATCCGGGTTACCACATCAAGCAAAATAACGACACTTTGGCATTGGCATCAGAAAAAATTGCGCCAATATGGGACGAATATGACATCTGTACCGATTATCCTACCTGCACATACTTAAAATTGTTTTGGTGGACTTTAAAATCTTTCTGCAAAAGATTAAACTTATAAAACATACCTCTAATTATAAAAATGTTTGTCAACATAATTTTAATTTATGAAAGATTACCTTACCTCCATTAATTTTTTTCAATATTATTTGAAACATACCAGTTTATTTAGATACCTTATACAATGTGGCAGTATTTTTATTTAGGTTTTTTTTTTCTTTTGCAAATAACATGCTTTAAAAATCCCTGCTTTCAATCTAAGTTTTAAAATTTTCCTAAAGATAAACAAAGGCTTCACATTTAAATTTCTCTTTTTTTCTGCATTTATAATTATTAACAAAACAATAACACTACAAAGCAATCGAAGAATCAAAATTTAACAACCCTTGTTTATAATTTTAAGCTACTTTCTAATTGACCAATCAAAGTGTATAATTACAAATTCAATCATATAACTTTCAGATTCATTAGCACACTTGGAGAATATCAAACAATTTCAATACAAAGTTAAGGGAGCATTAATTCTGATCAAAGTTACAGGATTTATGGGTAAACTCTAGTGGAATAAAACTTAAATGCCTATCATACTATGCCTACATACAAAAACATTGCTCAATTAGCAACAAACCACACATGAAAATGCATACAAATTCTTAGAAATACCCAGACAAAAAAAAGCTATACATGATTTCAATTGATTTAAAATCTCATACAAAGTTATAATCCTTCATAGAATTTTCAGCATGAATCCAAGAACAAGAAGTAAGGAAATGCATTAAAAATAAAATAAAAAGTAGAACAGTCAGAGTTTTCTTTGTATGGCAATGTTCACAAGTAAATCTCAGTAAATGGGTAAAGAGCAACCTCATTTGCAATTGAATCTTTCTTTCTTAAAAGAGAATAGGAGAATACGAAATACAGAGGCTTATTTATTTTAAAGTTTATAAGCTTTTCTACATCCTTGCATAAATATGCATAATCAAGTACTATTAACAAAACTGAATTGGAGCTTGCCTTTAACTAATTTTCCATTTAAAAACCGATATGAGCTACAGTAACAAATAATTCTTAACACAATTATTTTAAGTGAGCAAAGAGATATTTAATTCGAAATTGATTAGAAATAGTCTATCAAATAACCAATTATAATTAATGAAGCATGTAATTAAATTTAAGAAACAAATATTCATATAAAAAAAATACTTTTATTCTTTGTACTGTTAACTTTCAATAAAATTTTGAGAACAGCGTATTATATCTTCATTATTACCCGAAATAAAATCCATAAACGAACTATATAATTAGTATTTTAATTTTAATAAAATGCATCTGAATAATTACCAAAGACAGATAGATATGTATCCTTCTACAAAGGTGCAACATTTCAACAATCCTTACCGATTACTATTTGTTAAACGAAAACACATTAATAAAAGATGGTATATCCAACACAATTTAATAAAACGTACCATATTTCTCGAATTACAGAACATAGATTCTTGTTTGATGCAAAAACAAGAGTAATTCTAAATAAAAACACCGATGACCGATGTGAAATATAAATATTATTTTTAATACCATATTAAACCACCGCCATATTTAGCGAAAATCTCTTTTCTAATTGGCTGAGCTTAGGTTAGCCGTGCTTAGGATTGAACAGAGAGCATTCCTTCAAAATCACGTTCTAACGACCTAAAATCTTGTGCTTAGGTAAAAAGTTAGCTAAGTTAGACCTTGGGTAGACCAGTGAAAACGCACCTTTAAAAATAATGAAATAATTGAATTATGTTAAAATTCCTTTCTTCGATAAGACCTACTCCATGACATAAACTTCTGAGCGCGCGCGCGGCGCGAAATGCACTTCTGAACACGCTCAAACTGGAAGAACCGTCGTGAGCATTTTTTATTTTGCCGTCTATGTACTCAAGAAACATTATTTTTCATTTTATCTGCTAAAATTAGTGAGGTAAGCCCTGAATAATTATTATTATTGCGATTAAAATAATGTATCTAGTATTTCGTAGGCTCTTGTGTCTTCAGTTGTTTAACGTAGTATTGCATGGTAATGTTAAGAATTATTTGGTTGCATGTCTATTTCTGAATATTGCAATAAAATAATATATTGAACAAATAGTTTTTTTGTTTAGAAATATAGCGTAACGGTTGCTTAAAAAGATTTCATTTGTGTAAATGTGATTAAAATCTGAAAATGTTGAAGAGTTTGTTTAAAAATATATTAAGATTATAGTTATAACTATTTTGTCTGCAGTGATAACTAGAAATTTCTGATTGCAGAGTTGTATCTAACATTTAAAAGATTTTAATATTGTAAGAATGCTTTTACCAATTGGGAAAGTAACTGCCTTTTTAATTATTTTCAGTAGGCTTAATTATGAATTTTTTTAAATACTGATTTAATAAACTAAATAAATTTATTTATTACACTGATGCTATTTTCCATCCTGAACATACCTTTACTTCACATTATATGTGTCTGTGATCACATTTAAAAATATTGTTTTGACATTTAAAATGCTGCAGTTTATAGTACAAATTATATTATTATTGTTTCAATATAAGAGTAATTTATGTTCATATATTCCTAATGAAATTTTTTATTGCTACACATATGTGCTTTTTACATATATTGTTTGTATCAAAACTTTTTTTTTCTAAAACAAACATGACTCGAAAAAAAATTGACATTTTGACAGTCTGTGTTTGAATGTATTTATTAATCTATTTTTAACAAGATCCTTTATGTATAAAAAAGCTTGGCAAAAGCCACTTATGGAACTACCTAAACTTTTAAAAAATGTAGTAGTTTTTAGGAATATAAAGGTTAGGAAATTTTATGATTACGTTGGACAATAATAATCGTGCAGTTTAGTCTGAAAGTTGCGAATTTTAATTTGAAGCTGTTAAGCATGTCAGTTCTAAAAGATATAAAACTGAGTAAATGTGCTAAATTATTTTGATTTGTTAATCATTATCAGGTTATCAAATGTAAAGTTAAAACAGTAAATTTATTCATAACTTTTTGTAATCTGTAAATATATCCCTCTCTTATGAACCACTTCATTTTAATTTAGTTGTTAAAGATAATTCTTACTAATTTTGGAATATTTCTAATATAGAATGCCTTGCAGACAGCAGTATAAAGTAAAAATATTTACTGAAAATAGAACTTTTTAACGCTGTTATCTAAAAATGTACCATCAAAATATCTTTTTCTAATTCTAAATGAACTCAGTATCAAGATATTAACTTATAATGAAGTGTAATGAAACTACATGAAGATATCTGTGGTCTGCAAATTATGAAGCCTACTTTTAGAAGTCGAGGAACTGAAGTCGTATATTGGGATTTTTATAACAGCTGGATGCATTATCAGGCAGAAGTTTCTTTTGATATTCTGTCTGTAAATGTAACCTGCTAGTTCTGCGATGTCTTCCATGCCAAGAAATCTCTTGCTGCAACTCTTGTTTTGTTTACAGGTTTGTGTCAGTAGACGTTTCATTCACAATAAGTTAATATGTTGATATTAAGTTAATTTGGGATTTTGAAAGTTATTTTATTCTTACTTTTTTTAGATAACAGTAATAAAATTTTCGTTGTTTTCTTGTAAATATTTTTATTTTATACCTTTGTCTCAAAGTGTTATATTAGAAATGCACATGCTGTCAGACTATAGTGACCTTGGTGAGAAAAGGAAATTTCTCATGCATATTTTCTGGTGACCTATTCCTTATTTTTTTATACACATTAATTTCTTTTTTATATTTATGCAACTAATCTAATACAAAGAAGCTATTTACCTCTTTTTATATACAAACAGAACAGTGGCGTGGCGACCAAGCAATATTTTAAAACTCTTAATAAGCTTTTAAAACTCTACGATCCAGTTTTAGCAGAACATTTGGAGTTCATGTATAAGTGAAGGTAAGATTTAAAGTTTCTTTTTTGAACATTCAACCATTGAATTTTAGAGTTAATAATTTTTCACCACAAACTCAAATAATTGCGATGACCACCGAAAATTTTCACGCCACGCCACTGAAACAGAAGTACTTTGTATATAAAAACAGTAATATATATGTATATAAACAAGAATAAAAGTTCATCTGGTTTGTTTTCATAGGTGTTTATTGACCAATAAATTTCACTTTCTGAAGCCCAAACTGCACTAAGCTTTTTAAAACAATGGTAGAAAAATATTGAAATACATTATTAATTTATCTGTAACAAGTAAATTAAAGTGAATTTACAATTCAAGAATTTAATATTTTCATTGGTTAATAAATAAAGTAGTACCTACATAGTGTGAATTAGCGTTGCATTGAATAGTGATTTTGGCCAAATACCAAATATTCGGCCCACAGGTAAACCGAATACCAATATTCGACTAGCCGAATAGTGACTAATAGGCCGAATACTAGGGATGTAACGAATAGCGATTTGGCCAAATACTGACTTTAAAAAAAAATTATTTTAATTTTTTTTTTTTCAATTTAAAATCAAAAATTAAATTAAGGACTAATTGAAATTAATTTTTTGTTTGAGTGTTCAAAAATCATAACAGCTGAATGTATTTTTTGTAAAATTTTAAATACTTTGATACCAATAAGATAAGATATGACTTTCAAAAATGTAATTCATAATTTTTTATTTAATCCATAAATAGTTCTAGCAGGGTTGGCAAGTTTTTGACATGCGACGGTTTAAACCAATTTTAACCATGGTTAAAACCGTCGTGTCAAAAACCTTTCTGTCAAAAATGTCGAAAAATGTCAAAAACCTAGTTTTAATAAAAGTAATGCCAAAAGAATTATTTAGCAGAGTTAAATAGGCTTTAAACAATAAATTCTAATTAAAACTGCATAAATACATTAAAACTGTGGGGTATAAATTGCAGAAATACATTCTTGAAACTTATTTGCATAGGATATGGTTAATTGCAAATTGATTGTTGCACGATTTTTTTTTTTTTTAAATTCTGAATAAAAATTACCTAACTCTTATTTAATGATTTAGTTTATCATTAATGTATGCCTTTAAGATGAACAGTTAATAAATCCTTAATTATTTGTAATCATTAAAACTAGATCGGATTAATCTAAATTTTGCAGAGATAAATAAATTGCTTAGATTTTTTCATGGCTAGAAGCACAGGGTAATCTATCACAATTGGTATCTAATGAGCATATTTACTTTCCTTAACATAGAGCAAATTCAAAGATTCCCTTCCAGTACTTTTGTACTGGAAGGTATTGCTATTGCAACAAAACCAATTTTTCTTGCTTTCCCCCCTATTATGTTCTTATGGATGGAGTTGTTGAAGGGGTTAATTCACTAATGTGAAAACACCCGCCTGCTAATGTTAATCCTACAGGAGAATTTTTTTTTTATAAATATCTTGTTTGAAATTTCATACTTTTTAATGATTTTTTTCAAAGTATAATTGAAAACCCCCACTCAATAATATCAATTCTATGGTAGAAATTTTGTTTTCAATATTTTTAAATGTTTTTTTTTTCTTTTTTTTGCATTGGATAACTAATGTCGATCTCTACAAAGGCCGTTTTTTAATTTTTCGATTTCGCTTGCAGTTATTTTTATTATTATTAGGATACTTTCACTTTTGGAACAGGTTTCAAACTAAGTTAAGCATTTTTTTTTTTCTTATTGGTATGGTGAATTATTCATTTGTCCCTAATTTTAGGAAATATTCCATAAATAAGATAATTTCATCAGTAAGAGGTGATTGTCAGTCACTAACAAAAATTAATATTGGGATAAAAAGATTAAAACGTCATATTTTATTATTTTATCCTAACATTTCATTCTTTTATCATTTGTAAAATAAATGTTATTTTTATTGTTCTGTGTTTGTACTAAATGAGGGGGGGGGGGGAAATGCTACAGAGGAAATATTTCTGTTAAAGACTGTATATAGGGTAGATGTGCCAGTAATGACACCCTTAAGGAATTTCTTTAAAAATTGTTTTTTAATTAATAGTTATTATATTCCAGTTTTTTCAACATTATATTAAACTATCAACAATATTTAATATAATCTATTTTTATGGTATCATGATTGATTTCATTTGTTATAATGGCTTATTATTACAAAAAGTTTGTATATATATATATTAGTAAGCAGTGCAACCAAGTATGCTGAAAAGCCACTACAAAAATACACACAAAAAATTTGGCAATTTAGTCATAAACAAAGAAATAAATTATAATTTAATATTTGATTACAGTAAAATAAATGCTTAAAACGAAAGTGCGCTATCATTAAATAAAAGCAATGTTGTATCTTGCTATAACATCAATTTTTGTTGTTGTTCTTGTCCTGACCATATTTAAATATTGGTGTTTTTGATGGTTAAAACCGCTTAAAACGCAGTTTAAACCTATGTCACGTCAAAAACTGGTTTTTGACGGCTTAAACCCAACCCTGAGTTCTAGTAATTTATATATATATTTATCTAAAATAGAAACTCATTACCTCTGTAAAAATGAAACTTTTTTTTATTTTAGTAAAATCATTTCACCCCCCCCCCCCCACCCCCCAAAATAAGAACTTGCATGTGTCCTCTGTCTTTTTATATCCTTTCTCATTCAACTCAAACTTAGTAAATTTACATTCTATATGTAAAGAAAAAGGTTGTTTTCTTAAAATATAATTATTCATTCCATTTAAATATAATTACTCTTTTCTGCTACTAAGATATACTTTTCTCTTTTCTTTCTCCCAAAATTAACAAGCCCCTCATAATACTTCCTCCACCCCATATTTCACAGTGAGATGCCTCCTGAAATTTATGTAATATAGTTATTTATAAGTTGTCATGAAGCTTTAAATTCTATTGCAAGAATTGCATTGAGGGGTGAAAAAAAAGTATTTAACGGTAATTAAAGTTCTTTTAACAAAGCTGTTTAAGTATGATAATTAAATTGAGAGATTGCTGTGGCAGTGATGACTTAGATTCTAATCTGTAAAAATAAATCGAGTTGGCTGTCCATAACTTTGGTAGATTTCTTAGTATGTAATGTAAATACCAACCAGTTCTCCTTGAAAAGACTTCCACCGAGAGATATCTCATGTGTAGGTCTATATTCTTGATGGATAGATCTTAAACAAATTCATTACCAGCAATACAGTAGATTTTGAAGTTATGTATGCATATATTTATTCTTGTTCCATGGAATATATATTTTTAAAATATGGATAAGACAAACTACTTTTAACACAAGCAAAAAAAAAAATTACCCGTGAGTGTTCACATTAACAAGATTCGACTGTATTACTATTTGTGCTGTCTTAGAATTCGCAACAATAGTTAAAATGTTCATCTTGAATGTGACATAATTTCTGCCATTTACTGCTTTTAACGCATATTAATGAATTTAATATTTTAATGTTTTTTCTGTTTATAAGTCACATGTAAATAATTTTTTAATTGAAAGGAAACACTATTCTTTGTGATGTTTTTACAATTCCCAACAATTTAAAATAATTATTTTTTTTCTTCTGTACACTGCAAGTTTGTAATGTATATCCTTAAAAAAATAGTTAAATTCATGTATAGTTTTTGCTTCTATAAACTTTTGGTAATTTTCTGTTAGCCAGTTTATGTATATGTATGTATATAACACTGGTGCTCAGCTAACAGAATTTTATTATGCTTTAAACTTTTATCATTTATTTTTTATTTTATTATGATTATATACGTTAAATTCAGTAATACATAAATAATATGACTCCATCTTAAATAGGACTTAATCACCTTGGCAACCTAGAATCATTACCTATCATAGGGTATCATTGAATTAATATGTATGATAGAATTTAATACGAGACTTTCATTAATATCTTTTTATAGTTTTGATTCGATTTTTATAAAATTTGAAAGGACTTGACAAAATTCTGCAACGATTATAGGTATTTATTAAATTTCAAACCATTCAGTGGGGTAGTTTTTGCAACGTTATATGCAGACAGAGACGGGAGGGATCAGACGACAACTATAAGTGCTACATATTTATATAACAGGGATGCCGCGGACGCGCTATAGCGCGTAAATTACGCGAAAAATCGGAGACGGGACGCAAAAAAATAGCTCTTACACGTCCCGTGGGACGCGTAATTTCGTCAAAAAATTGCGTAAAAAAGCCGATTTTCGTCAAAGAATCGCGAAAAAAGCGCAAATCTCATCAAAATATCGCGCAAAAACAGCGATTTTCGTAAAAGGGCCTCGAAAAAATAGCGTATTTCGTCAAAGGATCGCGAAAAAAAGAGTATTTCGTCAACAAATCGCGGAAATAATCGCAAATTTCATCAAAATATCGCGGAAATAAGCGCAAATTTCGTCAAAATATTGCGAAAAAACGTGATTTTCGTAAAAGGGCCGCGACAAATTAACGTATTTCGTTAAAAAATTGCGAAAAAAATAGCGAATTTCGTCAAAAAATCGCGAAAAAAAAGCCGAATTTTGTCAAAGGATCACGAAAAATGAGCAAATTTCATCAAAATGTCGCGGGAAAAAGCCGATTTTCGTCAAAGGATCGCGAAAAAATAGCGTATTTCGTCAAAAGATCCCCCCAAAATCGCGAATTTCGTCAAACAATAGCATAAAAAAGCCGATTTTCGTCAAAGGATCGCGAAAAAAGCACAAATTTCATCAAAATATTGCGAAAAAACGTGATTTTCGTAAAAGGGCTGCGACAAATTAGCGTATTTCGTTAAAAGATCGCGAAAAAAATAGCGAATTTCGTCAAAAAATCGCGAAAAAAAGCCAAATTTTGTCAAAGGATCACGAAAAAAAGCGCAAATTTCATCAAAATGTCGCGGAAAAAAGCTGATTTTCGTCAAAGGATCGCGAAAAAATAGCGTATTTCGTCAAAGGATCCCCAAAAAATAGCGACTTTCGTCAAAAAATAGCGTAAAAAAAGCCGATTTTCGTCAAAGGATCGCGAAAAAAAGCACAAATTTCATCAAAATATCGCGGAAAAAACGCTATTTTCGTAAAAGGGCTGAAACAAAATAGTGTATTTCGTCAAAAGATCGCGAAAAAATAGTGAATTTCGTCGAAAAATCGCGGAATAAAGCCGAATTTTGTCAAAGTATCGCGGAAAAAACACGATTTTCGTGACAGGCTCGCAAAAAAATAGCGAATTTCAACAAAAGGATCGCGGAAAAACGCGAATTTCGTCAAAGTAATGCGGAAAAACGTGAATTTAGTCAAAGCACCAAAAAAGATGTGCAAACTAAACTTACAGGTAGAAAATTCATAAAATGGGATTTTTTTTTTTTTTTTTTTGAGATTCTTAAAAATACAGCATGATTTCAGTGTACTTTGATAACGTATTCAGTAGGTGAAACAGTGAAAAATCCCCCCCCCCCCCACCCCTCCTTCGTACTGCATTGAAATGTCTTGCGCCTTCAGAACATTTAAGATTTGATGCTTATTAGTGATTTAGATGTAAATTTCCCTTCCAAGGAAAATGTCTGATTTCAACACAAATCTATGCTGACAAATAATTCAATGGGAAGTATAATGAAAGCACCCATTCATTCAACAAAAAGTACACCTTTACTTAACATAAGTATTCTTTTTTTCAGCAAAAATATCTTTTTCAATAAACCCATATGGCCCCCTTTTAAAAGAAATGAGAACATTAGGGACACTTGTTAGTGGAACTTGGTATCTTCTACTCTCAAATAAACATTATTTTACAATTAAAATTGTATCTTGCATTTTTACTTTTAAAAAAGTAAAGAGAATTTCTCTTAATATTTTTATAAAAAATATCTTATTTGAGTGCAAATAATACTGGTTTTAATTCATTATTTAATTATTGTTAAAACAATAATTAATGCATTTCATTTATCTTTTCCAAATAAACAAGTTTCATTTATTCCTTTAAAATATAAATTATTATTGATGGGGACCCGCTTTTGTAAAAAAGGGACCCAGATTTTTGGAAATCCTGGGTCCCGGGGACCCAGGTTTTTTCAAGTACAGTGGCATCACTGTATAACTATGAACACTACTAAAAGGGAAAATGGTTACTATTACAACACTATTTTGGGTACTTTGGCTTCCAAAAATAACAGAAATTTACAATTTTTGTTTATATCTGGTTAGAGATTTGCATCGGCCGAAATTTCCAAGGCGCGAACCCTTAAAAGTTCGAGCTTGCCCATATATATTTTTGCAGTTCACGCACCGGCCGGTCTTATATTCAAAATTTTATTTATTCATGTACAGAAAAAAAAGTTCCTCCTTCAAAATTATGTATTATATTCTATTTCAAATCATTTTAATGCTATTTTGATCAGAATGAAGTGAAAACAGAAATCGTGTTTTTCTGTTCTAGTGATATTTGCAAATTTATGTCGGTGTGGCATTGATATGGCACCACTCAAGAGACTGAACAATGAATTTGCTTTCAGTTAGATTTTCTTTTGTGACAGTAAAATAATTTTTAACTGGATGTAATTTATTTTTTCTTAAAAAAAAAAAAAAAAAAAGATATCTAACCTGAAAAGAATATCTTTAGCCAACAAGCATCAACTTGAGGTTTTTTGTCTTCTATTGCTTACGACTATAAAAATCACATTAGTGATTTTTCTATTTATTTTGTATCGTGAATGCTACCCATGCTAAAGCATTATGGCTCTGCTTTACACATTTACAAAGTAACTTTCATTTGCAAGTAGATATAATTGTCATATATTGTTATTCTGATAGAAAGCAATCGAGCAGTGTTTCCCGTTTTTCTATAATTTTTGTAAATATCATTCATTTTTTTCATAAAAATGCATAGCTGCAAACTATCCCTTTTTTGTGTTAAGTCAATTTTCGAATCCTAATCCTTATCATATTTAAACGTAGAATTAGCAAAAAAACACAATTAACATTATAATTAATCAAAGATTACTATTCGGAATGAGAGATAACTAAAAAGTGGAATAGTTGAAAGCTAAGTATATGCTGATAGATATATTTAAAATTTTTATTTTGCTAGAGAAAAAAAAACTGCTTTAAATTTTGCAAATAATGTACAAAACATAAATATGCAGATTGGAGTGACAGGGGAGGAGGCGTGAACGGTACAGCTGTCAGCACCGGTATCACAGAATATTGGGGCTCTGGTACTTTTTTTAAAATAGAAGTTAAGCCCTGCACCCCAGTTATATCCGCTGAAAATTGTTCCTATTTTATCGGCATAGTTTGATATTTTCAAATTTGTTAAATTGGGCCGGTCAGCTTGCTTAACTCTTTTATCAGTCCAGTCACACCCATTAACAAAAATTGCCTTTATTCTGCTGACCTGACCCGTTTGAAAAAATTGCCTTCATTTTCCAGGCCTTGGGTCTTTGCAGACCTCTCTACCTTGGTTTTCGCAAACCCAAAAAATCAGAGTAAAAGTACTTGTATTCTAAATGTAAAATATCTACTAGATTATTCAATTAAAAACGGTTTTCATCTACTCTGTAAAACTGCACATCCTTAACATAGGTAGACTGGTATAGTCCAAAAATAACAATAATAATTCATTTTATAGATACAAAATTACATGTAATAGGTTTAATTTCACTTCAAACTGTCTAACAAAAAAAAGTTGGAGTTGCTTGTTTTTTAGCGACTCTGCCTCTTTTGCTCAAAAATGGATCCGACCGACTCTGCAGCTCTGCTAAAAAGGCAAAATTTTATATTGTAATATTTGCTCATAAAAATGTTTGATAATAAATAGTCTTCATTCTGAAGCACCAAAATGTCAGCCTAGATAATCATAGCGTACATATTTAAGGGTGATGGACAGTAAGATCTCAAACTCCTTCCCTAATGTTAAACCTATACTTGCATAATGCCTTCATATTTTTTAAATATCTCCACGGGAAATTATTATTTTTAGTAACTTCTTTTTTTCTTAAAGTATGCCTCTGTTTTTTGTTGTTGTTTTTTGCTATCAAAATATTTCTCGGGCAGTATCTGCATTTCTAATATATTTAACACTTTGAGACAAAGGTATAAAATAAAAATATTTACAGGAAAACAAAGAACATTTTATTACTGTTGTTATCCAAAAAAGTAAGAATAAAATAACTTTCAAAATCCCAAATGAACTTAATATCAACATATTAACTTATTGTGAATGAAACGTCTACTGACACAAACCTGTAAACAAAACGAGAGTTGCAGCAAGAGATTTCTTGGCATGGAAGACATCGTAGAACTAGCAGGTTACATTTACAGACAGAATATCAAAAGAAACTTCTGCCTGATAATGCATCCAGCTGTTATAAAATTCCCAATAGAAGACTTCAGTTCCTCGACTTCTAAAAGTAGGCTTCACGGTTCACAGACCAGAGATAACTTCATGAGGTTTCATTATAAGTTAACATCTTGATACCAAGTTCATTTAGAATTAACAAGATATTTAATTGTACAGTTTTAAACAGTTTGTTGTTTTCTGTAAATAAAAAAATGAAAATTTCACTTTTATTAAATACGCGAGAATATACTTTTACTTATTTACAAAAAAATTTTCTTGTGGTGTCGTTCAATTATTTCAACATTTTATGAATACAAGTACCTTGCCCCTGAAAGGGTTAAAGTTTTGACTAAGCCCCTAAAAGTTTGTTTATAAAATTTTGTTGAGAAACACCATCATAGAGATTTTAAAGTTATTGGT
The DNA here is from genome assembly GCA_963932465.1 of Maratus speciosus. Taxonomy (NCBI): domain Eukaryota; kingdom Metazoa; phylum Arthropoda; class Arachnida; order Araneae; family Salticidae; genus Maratus; species Maratus speciosus. The sequence continues at coordinate 207,604,166 of OZ010787.1, forward strand.
GGGACTCAGCCAGCGGTGTAGCTGTTATACCTGTTAAAATAGAAACTGAATAACCCTTGCTTCAAAAAGTTGTATATTTCTTTGAATTTTCTTTTCCAAAGGATCTGTGGTCATCAACAAAAGAAAGGGGAGTCTCAATAAAAAAAAAAGGGGCAGTGATAAACATATCAGGGATCTCCTCCGCAGACCTATGACCTTTCGCTGAGCAACAGAATACTGCCACATCAAAGGCACTGCTGTTGTAGCAGGGAGTAGTCTGTTCGCAGCCACTATTCTAATACTTTTATCTTTCTAGGAAAGAAATTCAGCTGAAAATTGTAAGTAGATGTTTTAATACTTCTTGTGGATATGTGAAATATTTGTGTATTTCGAGTTGTGTTATTGAACAATAATTTCCTTAACCCTCCTGTTCACATTGTGATCAAAACAAATATTGATCATAAAACTGCATTGTGTTAAAATTCATGACACAAAAGAATTTCAAATTTAATTGCTACTATATCAGGGTTAAATCTATAATTATTTAAACTTTGGTTTTTAGCATTTCAGTTTTTAAACATACATAAAATATGGAATACAAATAAATATATTAATTTAAAAAGGCAAAAAAAAAAAAAAAATAGTTTCAGCATTTCAGTTTTTATAAGTACATAAAATATGGAGTACAAATATATTAATGTAAAAAGGAGGAAAAAATCATATTTCTGGTACCATTTTTAGTCATGTGGATTTAAAAACAACAGGAAAGTTTTGTAACATGACAAATAATAATATTAATAAAAAAAAAAAAAAACTGATATTCTTCATTTAATAAATAGGACAACATTAATAAAGCATGAATGATTTCATATCTGCTTTAAAACTTATGTTTATAAGCCTTATTTTATTAATATAAGTGTATGTATACAATAAAATTCCTAAACCAGATTAGCCATATCTATGTAACCAGGAGTGTAAAATTCTAGGTGCCAATGGTTGCCACTTGTAAGTTTTTAGTATTGTTTGCCTAATAACTAATAAGATAACTGATAAAATTTAGTGGAAGAATACTTAAGAATTTGGTAAGAATCTGTCCATTGGTGCTAAGTTTTTACACCAATTCTTTATTTATGAAATTGCTTCCGCAAATTATATTTCTATATTGTTCAAGGACATTAGAAAGTGTTTCACTTTGTATATTCTATGTATCGAAATTTTTGTTTATGTGTCAAAGTTGATTTTCTTATTTTTGTAAAAAGTGTCCCATTCCTCCCCACTCTACCCTACATATATTTTGCTTTTTTAAAATCTACATAAACTGACAACAAAAATTTTGAATACTTATGAACATACTAATTAAAGCCCGATATGTTATCCATTCCATTATTATATAGTAGTAAACAATATTCTCCCAATCATAATACAGATAACGTGCATCCCACATAAATAAGGGCATTAATTAAATATATATATACAAACTCTATGCATATAATACTGTTAAACTATTTCTATTTAATCTAGTGCTCGCGATTATATGTATAAAATGTATACAGAGAAAACCGTTTTATTTAATATATATATCCTTGAACTTACATAAATCTCTAAAGGATAACTTTTATTTTCGTCTAACAAAACAAAAGGTCTGATTTACTTGATCAGATCTCTCGCCACATTTTTCGTTACTTTGCATGTTGAGATGAAATTTCTTTCATTTATTGAAAAAGGATCTTCCCGATCCTTTATTCTTTGCCTTTGTATTTGATTTCTTCGCCGGCGTCCAACAACCAAAATCTCCGCCATCTTAAATAATGAGTACTTGTTACGGTCTTGTGACAGCTTGCTGCGGATTTCACGCTGTTGCAAATTTTTATGACAACAATCACAACTTTGTGACGCCAGAAGCTGGAAGGCGTTTCATTTGTATCCCGTTTAGTAGGATTTGTTACTGTGACTCGAGTTGTTACGGGAAGCGTTTCATTTGTATCCACGCCTATATAGAGCTGGGAGGTCCGTACCCGTCAGATCCTGTACAGAGCATAATTTGGACGTTCGCAGGACGCCAGAATCCGGACGAACCATCCACGATCGTCCGGTGTTGTCCGGAGAACATCCGTGTCACCTGTACGCATGCGCAAGAAATTCTGACTTCAACTGCTCTGTCCGTTTGTTGTTGAAACAAAATATTTTTTAAACAACTGTGTTCTATTACTTATTTCTTTTAATAATGATTGAATTTATCCTAAAGGTAAGTAAACTTTCGAATCTTAACTTTTTAGAGTGAACTTTTGAATTTTGCACTAAAATATAAGGCTTTTGTCGTAATCTATACCATGAGACAGGCAAATTTTCATAGAAAACATATAAACATTTTTCATATAAATACTCGAAATAATAATGTTGTATGATCGTAAAACAAACCTTTGTTCATTATATTTATACTGAAATAGTATTATTTTTAAAGATAGATATTTCGTGAGTCACCAAAACATTGTTTATGACCCATTGTTTGGGTGTTGTGTTAGATATAAAAATACATTAAACATTCATTTTGTTGATGACGAACAAGTAAAAATATTCATAAAGCTTTAAATTCAACTTTTCAATCTATTTAACTATTAAATTTATTTATCTTTAAAAAATCTAATAAAAATACTCGTAAAGTATATTTTTATTTCAAGAATAACCTGCTTATAAAATTAATTTTGTATAAGATAAGGATTTTTAAATTTTCTAACTAAGCCTACATGTGGCCCAATAGCAAAGATCCAGTTGGGGCCCCTCTGCGACACTTTAGCAGCTTCAATTTGCCTTCATTTATACATATATACTGTATTAAAAAAGTATATATACTATATACTAGCTGGTTTTTAGCTTGCTTTTTTTTTGGAGGGGGGGGGGGGTGAGAAAAAGATAAAGTACACTGTTTTAATTATTCATTTTAAAAAATGTGTTTTTATGTTACATTTCTGTATTGTTTGTTGTTTTGATGTGTTTAAAATCTGTCTTGCATTTTCAAAGAAAAGATTTTTAGAATAGCTTATTTCATCTGTCTGTTTTTCATTATAAATAACATTTTAGCCTTGTCTGTGTTCCCTCTAAGTCATTATTTAAAGACGCAGCACCTGTCTTTTTAAAATCAGCAAAATACACCCTGCCTTCTTTTTTTAATATAGTGAAATGTACCCCTATTTTTGCAAAAATATCTCATAAAACTCTGCGATGAATCACAGTATTGTAGTATTTCAAAATCCGTGTGCCCTAGAGCTTGCAAAAATTATAGAACTTCCTTATTTCTTTAGGAAAATAGGTTATTCAATCATTGTAATCCAATTGTGTTTTTTTAAATCCATAAAATCATTTAAAGTTAATGTTTCTTTGTTTACCATATATAAAAATCACTTTTTTTTTTAAACAATCACTACTAAACATGTTAATGCAATTTCTCTTGAAAAAATAGTTCAAAATATAAGAAACACTCTATATCTCAAGCTGAAACGTCATGTAGGTGCAAATATTTGCACCTGTTTAGTAATAAATGTTTTTGAATCGTGTAATCACATTGTTTTATTTATTTTATTTAAAGTATTCTTCCCTGTATTTATTTTCCGTCTACAGTAAACACTAGGCCTGGTAGCAAAATTTTTTCAAATTCTTGCTCCATCCCATATATTTTGTTAGTTCTGCAAGCCCAGTAGCAGAAACAGTGCAGCACGGCAGCGGGCACTGTAGATTATATTAAAACTTGCAGATTAATACACCAAGTTAAAAAGAAATGCTGGGGTTAAAAAATAGCTGAAATTTGCTTTAAGTCGCTAGATTTATAGTATTTATTGTATCCTTATATTATATTTTCTTTATAAATGGAAATTTTGCTTACTTTAAGTGTTTTTGTCATTTCTTATGAATATGATAGTAGGCTTATTGAGTCTCAGATAAATTTTAGTTTGCTGCAGACTGACGCAGAAAATTCTGCTTCTGGGTCTGCAAGTGTACATGATCTTAAAATTAAAAGTAAATAATACCATTTTTCAGACATAACATTTTTATTTTGTCATTTTTATTGGTACTTTTGTAATAATTTTAACTGGATGTCTAAACTCATTATTAATTTCAGTACTTCTCCGTTATCCCACCAGTCACTTTTCTTAAAAAAAAATTATTGCCAAAAAATTTCAACAACTAATAAATAAAAAATAAGAATGTTACCATTGAAATTGAAAAGAAAAAAAAAATCAGAAAAGCTCTGTTTACTAATTTGCTAACTATCAATTTTAAACGATATATTTTATAATATATTATTATTGAAAACCGAAATAAAAATCTTGGATATTTAATACATTATTTTTCTTAACTATCCCTCTCGTCTGGTGAATGTTTTGATATCAATTGAAACAAATCTATTATATGAAACTATGCATCATAAAATTTGTTCAATAGTTTTTCCTCTTTAAATATCATTTTGTTTCTGTTTAAGAACATAATTGTTATTTTAATCAACAAAATATCTAATAAAACAGTAAAACATCATTAAAAACAGATATAAACACATTTGACATCAAGTAAATGTACTGCTACAATCATGTAATTTTGGCATTCAATTTTATAGTTTGATGGTAGTTTTTTTGGTATTTCTCCATTATCTTGTCGACTGCTTTCAATAAAAATAACTTTGGTCAAAATAGGATTAAATGCCAAAGATATATGATTGTAAAGTTACATTCACTTGATGTCAGATGTTATTTTAATCCATAATATTATATATGATGTGTTTATGTCATCTTATATGTGATATCTTATATGTGTTTGTCATCAGGGAATTTTTAATTTGACCTTTTTCTGTATTTTTAATGGTGTTTTATTGGTTTACTAATTATTTCATTAATTAACATAAGAGTAAAGCTTTTAAACTGTGGCACTATGATATTAAATGAGAAAGAGCTTGAAAAATTTGTGATTCATAGTTACCTACAATAGATCCATTTCAACTGACCATTACAAACATTCACCAGCCGATAGAGATAATTAAGAAAATAATGTAAACAAATAAATATCCAAGTTTTTTTTTTTCTGTTTTAAGATATTGTTAATTTATTGTTTAACATTATTGATAGCTGAAACTTTAGTGAGTGAGTCTTTTCCAAATTTTTTGTTTTTGTTTTATTTTTGTTTATTTTTTTTTTTTGTGCAGGGGAGAGGGGTGGGTGTCCAATGGCTTCATTCTTCCATTTGTTTACTGTGTATTACAAATTTTAAAATTGGAGTTTGTTACGATAGAATAGTTTTTTTTAAATTTTAATGAAAAGGGTCAAATATCCAAGATTCCTTTTTCTGTTTTCATTAATTTTATTGTTTAAAATTATTGATAGCTGACACCAGTGGCGTACGCAGGATTTTATTTCGGGGGGGGGGGGGGGCTGACTTAAATTTCCATAACGTTCCATATCTTACGAAACACGTTGAATTTTGTTGTAACCGTAAATCATTTTTGACAATAATGGGGGGGTGGGGGGGCGCAGCCAGAGAGGGGAAGGGGGGGGGCAGGGGTGATTCTGTTCCGAAATTTCCAAAAATTTAAGGCATGAGGTTCCAAAAATTAAAAAAAATAATCCGTCATAGGATCGCAAAAAAATCAAATTTCGTAAATGGATCGGGGAGAAAACACGAATTTCGTCAAATAGCGGAGGAAATCCAATTTTTGTCAAATGACCGCAGAAGAAACGCGAATTTCGTCTAATGACCGCGAGGAAACACGAATTTCGTCTAATGGCCACTGAAAAAACGTGAATTTCGCCAAACGACTCCAGGAAAAAAGTGAAGTTCATCAAGAGATCGCGGAAAAAACGCGAATTTCGGCAATTGATGTCGAAAAAATATATTCCATCAAAGGGCTGTGGAGAAAACGCGAATTTCGTCAAAAGATTGCAAAAAAACGTGAATTTCGTTAAAGGATCGTAAAAATATGCGAATTTCGTGAAAAAGACGAAGAAAGAATGTAACTTTCAACAAGGGATCGTGAATAAAATGCGAATTTCGTCCAAAAGCCGCAGAAAAAATCGCGAATTTCGCAAAAAAACCCCCGCAAAAACGCAAATTTCGACAAAGGATCTTGAAAAAAATGCGTATCCCGTCGAAGGGCCTTGAAAAACACGAATTTCGTCAAAAGATTGCAAAAAACGCGATTTCGTCGAAGGGCCGCAAAAAAACCGCATAATTCGACAAAGGATCGCGAGAGAAAGGACGTATTCCGACAAAGGGTCGCGTAGGAAAAGCTAATCTCGTCAAATTATCCCAAAAAAACGCGAATTTTGTCAAAGGGCCACGGAAAATACGCGAATTTCGTCAAAGGACGGCGGAAAAAACGCGAATTTCGTCAAAAAAAGCAAATTTTGACGAAGGTTCAAGGAAAAAAATTCGTATTAAGTCGAAGGGCCGCGGAAAAGAAAGCGAGTTTCGTCAAAAAGCCTGCAAATTTTGGCAAAGGATCGCGAAAAGACGCATATTCCGTCGAAGGGCCGAGGAAAAAAGGAAAATTTCCACAAAAAATCGCGATTTTCGCCAAAGGCCCATGGAGAAAACGCAAATTTCGACCGCGGAAAAAAATGCGAAACTCGACAAAGAATCGCGAAAAAAAAGCTCGTATTCCGACAAAGTCTGCGTAGAAAAAGCGAATCTCGTCAAAGCATCGCAAAAAAGCCATGAATTTCGTCAAAGAACCGCGAAGAAACGCGAAGGCCGTTTTAAAAAACGCGAATTTCAAAAAAGGATCGTGGAAAAAACGCAAATTTCGACGTAGGATCATGAAAAAAAAACGCGTATTCCGCCGGAGGGCCCGGAAAAGAAAGCGAGTTTCGTCAAAAAGCCGCTGAAAAAATGCAAATTTTGACAAAAAATCGCGAAAAGACGCGTATTCCGTCGAAGAATTCCGCCGCGGAAAAACGCGAATTTCGCCAGAAAATCACAAAAAAAACTGTCGATCAGGATCGCGGAGAAAACGTGAATGTCGTAAAAGGATCGCGGGAAAAACGCGAATTTCGTCAAAAAAACGTGGAAAATGCAAATTTTGACAAAGGATCGCGAAAAAACGTGTATTCCGTCAAAGGACAGCAGAAAAACACGAATTTCCTCTAAAAGCCGCGGGGGAAAAAACAAAATTCGACAAAGAATCACGAAAAAGACGCGTATTCCGTCGAAGTGCCGCGAAAAAACGCGAATTTCGCCTGCGAAAAAAAATGCGAAATCAGACAAAGGATCGCGAAAAGTACATGTTCCAACAAAGGCTGCGTAGAAAAACCGACTCTCAAAGAATCACAAAAAAAAAAAAAACTGCAAAGTTCGTCAAAGGGCCGCGGAAAAACGCGAAGGCCGTTTTAATTAAGAGTGTTCTCAAATACAAAACGGCAACTTTCTGACATAAGTTTTACTTTATTTTTGTTCGGAAATGCATGAAACTAGCAGGTCTTAGTTGTTCACAAAATTATGTAATCGAGTTTTTTTTTTCGTTTATTTTGCAAACGCAATAGATCTTTCACATAATGGTGCCAAAGTTGACGTCTTGAACCGAAGTTCCCGAAGAAAGCAGACAAACCAGTCCGTAAAGGGCAAAAATCGTGTTTGTCACGTGATCAAAAATGCTTATAACTCAATAGGTAAATTAGTGATAAAAAAATGGATAAAACAGTTCAATTCCAAATCGCTTCCACGGCCTGTGAATTTCAGAAATTTTTTTTCCACTCAGAATCATCCGTGGGGTAGAGGCACGGGCCCGATTCTGAGATCGCCCCACACCGAATCAAGTTGGAAAGAGTTAATGGGTTTTTTTTTTATATACTTTCATTCAAAAGAAAGTCATTGCAGCTTAAAATCTATAACATTGTTCTCCCCACCACCGAAAATAAAGTCTCCTTCACTTTCTTTGGGTATGCTGTGGTGTCTATGTGGACTAACATGGGACTAACGAGAATGGCTAATCCGCGGTAAAACAGAAATCTAAATTACAAATTTATCTCAAACAATAAGAAAAAAAAATCAGCACCTTTTTCATTTCATTTTCGACTATTTTGAATGGGGGCCTGTCACCACATCAGCCCCTTCCCCTCTTTGGGTATACTGTGGTGTAAATGTGTGCTAATACGGGACTAACCAGAATGTCAGTTCGTTATATTGCAGAAAACAAAGTTGCAAATTTATCTCAAACAAAATTCAACATTTTTTAAAATTTTATTTTCGACTATTTTGGGAGGGAGCTGTAACCCCATTTCACTTCTTTGGGTATAATGTGGTGTCACGGTGTACAAATATGGAACTAAAGAGAAGAGAGCGGCTAGTCTGTTGAATGATAGGGGGGAAATACTACAAATTAATCTCAAACAGAAGGGGGAAAAAAGCATTTTTTTTCATTTCATTTTCGACTAGTTTGGAGGACGGGCTGTAATCCGATCAGCCCCCTCCCCCTCTTTCGGTATGCTGTGATGTCAATGTGCTAACATGGCACTAACATAAATGGCTATTTCGCTGTATGACAGAAGAAAAAAATTACAGATTTATCTAAAAAACTAAGGATTACAGAAAAAATATTACAAATTTTATCTCAAACAAACAAACAAAAAAAAGCATTTTTTCATTTCATTTTTCGACTATTTTGGGAGGGGGCTGTAACCCAATTTGTCACTTTTATATCTTTAGGTATAATGTAGTGTTACTGTGAACTAATATGGAACTAAAGGGAAGGGAGTCTGTTGAATGATAGGAGAAAAATGCAAATTTTTCTCAAGCAGAAATAAAAAAAATTAGCACTACTTTTTCATTTCATTTTCGACTATTTCGAGATGAGGGGGCTGTAATTCCATCAGCCCCCTCCCCATCTTTGAGCATACTGTGATGTCAATGTGGACTAATATGGGATTAACTAAAATGACTATTTCGCTGTATGACAGAAGAAAAAGGTACAGATTTGTCCAAAAAAGTAGGGAAAAACACTTTTTTCATTTAATTTTTGAATATTTCGAGAGAAGGGGGGGGTCTGTAACCCCCATCAGCCCCTTTTCTCTTCTTTGGAGTCAATATGGAGTAATATTGGACTAATGAGAATGGCCATTTCGCTGTATGATAGAAAAAAAATGAAAAATTTTCCCATTTAATTTTTGAATATTTCGAGAGAAGGGGGGGGGCTGTAACCCCCATCAGCCCCTTTTCTCTTCTTTGGAGTCAATATGGAGTAATATTGGACTAATGAGAATGGCCATTTCGCTGTATGATAGAAAAAAAATGAAAAATTTTCCCATTTAATTTTTGAATATTTCGAGAGAAGGGGGGGGGCTGTAACCCCCATCAGCCCCTTTTCTCTTCTTTGGAGTCAATATGGAGTAATATTGGACTAATGAGAATGGCCATTTCGCTGTATGATAGAAAAAAAATGAAAAATTTTCCCAAACAGGAAAGAAAAAACCAGCAATTTTTTCGTATCAATTTCGAAAATTTCGGGGGGGGGGGGGGGGCTGTAGCCCCATCAGCCCCCCCCCCTTGGGTACGCCCATGGCTGACACTTTAAAAAGTGGGTCTTTTCCAATGCGCCAATTATTTCAACCCTGATCGTGAAAGGGATTTTTATTGAAAATAACCATGCGATATTTCTAAGATATTTGTAATTTTATGCCAGAAGTTTAATATGAGTTTTATTTTATTACTTTATTGAATAACAGTTATTTGTTCACTTATTTTAAGTATATATTTGTGATTTAATAAAATAGTTTGAAAAAGTCTGTAATTTTCAAATGTAATATTTTTACAATGCTCACTGTACTATCAATATTTTCTTTAATTTTTCAAATGTTCAATTCACGTGATTTTCATTTTGTGCCAAGTATTATGCTTGGCGACACTGGTGTAAAAGTACCTCCATTTGTTTATTAGGCATTACATACAGTTTGTTAAGATACAAGAGTTTATATATATATATATTTTTTTTAATGAAAAGTTGTCAATGCGTAGAGCTTTTTATTTATTTATTTTTTTAACCCTCGCACAATATTATTATTTTAAGACTTTGTTTATAAAATTATATACACAGACATGAAAATTAATGGTTCAAATTTTTATGTAATAGGTATCTCTAAAGTCAAGAATTTCTTTTAAGCAAACAATAATGTTGATTATTTTCTCACAGCTTGCTAGTTTCTCTCCTGCATAATGCAAAAGATGGGATAATTAATCTGTTAGTCACAATGCCTGTTTGTAACGAGCAAAGTCATATAATTTTATTTTACTTAAACTTGCAGAAGTTTTTCTAAATACTATATTAAGTAATCAAAATAAATATTCCTATATTTAATATATTCCTGCTTAGATTTCCTTACTGTTGCTAGTTTATTTTACAATTTGATTCAAATGAAATTTGAAACCATTTTTTCTATTACATTGTACTTTACTTGACAAAAATTTTATCTTATAAAGCTTAAAAGCCTTACCTTTCTAAAAACTGATTCATTATCTGTATTATATAAAACTAAATATATTTAAAAACATTAATATGTTTGTTTACATCTTGAATTTATTTAAACATAATTAAAAAAAAAAAGATCAATTGATTTAAATCACGATTAAAACTAAATTGATTTAAAATAAATGAACCCTGCGATGGAATAATGGAGAAGTACTATTTCTTTGAATTTGTTTAGGTCGAATGTAAAGATAATAGAAGCTGCTTAATGCCACGTGTGATCATTTATATTAAATTTTATTTTGAATTGATTTGACTTTTGTATCTTCAGTTATTTTATTTATTTTTTGTAGGCACAAACTGTAGGATCCAAAAAGTCCCAGCATGGATAAATGAAGGTTAAAAAGATACTGCAAACATCCAGCAGTCAAAGCTCAGTTCTACATAAAATGTTCAAGAAATTAAATTTCAAAATTGGTAAGTTTTTTAAGTGTTTTTGAATAAGGGTCCATAACAATAAAAATTCATATCAAGTCTATGCATATTTGTATCTCCCTGTTATATGTTCTTTAATTATGCTTTTCTGCAGCAAAATTATAATTGATATTTTTTATTGATTTTTTTTTTAATTGATTATAATTAAATTACAATTGATTTTTTTTTATTGACATAACTACAATTTTAATGTAATCAAATGATAATTATAAAAAAACATTTAACTATTTTTAGTTCAAATGTATCTATATATTAATTAAATTAAACTTTACAATGAAAATATAAACAATTTTTTGCAACAAATTTAGTCGAAAACAACTTTTATAAGTAAGTGAAAATCCATTTGTTTTATAATTTTCATTAATAAATATATTGAGAATCTAAAACTTAAAGTAAAATGTAGTTTTGGTTTAGACTTGGCAGTTATATCAAAACTAAATATATGGGAATTGAAAATTATATATTATATGCATTCAATTGTGGTGTCATTTTGGTTAGAAACCAGGTTTGCCAGCTTTTTTTTTTTTTTTGGGGGGGGGGGGGGGGTGTTAACCACTTTTAAAAAGCTGGCTTTTATTGAAAAAAAGCCTGTTTTTATTTTTTAAGTTGGTTTACAGCTAATTCGTTTTAAATTTGGATCAATTAATTTATAATACATTTATAAATATTTTCTACTGAGTAAATTATAAATTTCTATTAAATTTTCTCAAATAAATAAGTCTTTATAACTGCTAGAAGGCAACTGTGAAGGCATTATGTCTGAAAAAATATATACATAAGGGGCTATGCATATATATCGTTATCATTTTAGGGGGGAGGGGGTGGTCTGGTACATGATATCGTCAGATATCTCTGGGGGGAGGGGGGGTTGTCTTTTGATATCGATATCATTTTTGATCCAACCAAAATTTCCACTTTTATCTGTAACATGATCTTTAAATCAAAATAGTATGTAATCTTTTTTTAGTCTATCATCTATTTTTATGAAAATGCAAAGTTATTAGTAAAATCACTAAATTTTTATAAAATTATTTAATTCCAAAATATAGAATACCTCAACGTTTGCCATTCCTATTCTTCTTCATATGTGCATGCATATATAATCGCTGTTCGAGAAATCATATGCGAAGAATATTTGAAATGAAATTTGTGTTTGCTAATAAATAAAAGAGAAACAGAAAGAATGTTGTCCACCTGTTTTGTTGATAAGAATTTCTATCTGCCCCCCCCCCCCCCCTTTCCTCCATGCAGGGCAAGTGCAAGAAGACATTACTACTGTCTAATGCATTATGTAACAAATAACTATCATAAAATACTTTAAAATAGTAACTATTTCTTTTAAGTGTTATTTTATATAAAGTTATTTTATATATAAAGTGATATTTTACTGACTTCTCTTCATTTGAATTAGTAAAGTATCCGAAAAGTAAGTGTAGCCATTTTTGTATATCATTCCAAACAAAAGAAATAAATTCAAAAAAAAAAAAAATCGGACATTGATAACGATATCATTGTGCGGGGGGGGGGGGGGGGGGGGTTCGAGGAATGATAACGTATGATATCGGAAGGGGGGGAGGGGGTCCAAAATTACCAAAAAGTTGATAACGTTATATATGCACAGCCCCTAAATATTGAAAAGAATATAAGTTAGACTCCAAAAAAAAAAAAAAAAATTTTGAAAAGCTTGTTGCTAAGCATATTCATGCATATGCTATTCATAATATTTTTAATAGTGAGAAAATGATGTTTTTATTATGACTATGCATAATTTTAAATGTTTACTAGAAATAAAATAAGACTTGTATATTAATAGTTCTTAAAATTAATTAAGTAATAAAGCATGTAACTAACTAACCATTGTCCTCTTTAATTTTATAAAGCTGTAAAAATGAAAAAATCGGGGGGGGGGGGGGTTAAGGGTCAGTCAGTGTAAACCAGATAAAGCAGTTGGTATGGCGCTTTTCAAATTTAGCTGACATATTTGCAATTCTAACGACAAATCACTCGCAAAACCATCTAAGTTTTATTCCAGTATTAACCTCCTCAGACCCGATGTATCCTATAGGATACACATCTTTACAATTTTTTTTCACGTATATAAATAATGTTTAAAAAAAAGAAAATTGGTGTGTATGGAACCTTACAGATAGCAGAACTAAATAAAAAAGCAATTTCTTTCTTATAGTGTTTTTTTAGCGAGATACGTGTTATATCAAAATGGCTTGCAGCAAAAATGCACGAAATTTACAAAAACGAAAATGTAAGCAGTTTTTCAGTACGTTAAAATACCATTTGTAGAGTCCATTAGAAATAAAAAATTATTAAATGTATAATTATTTCACGTTTTGCATTGTTTTTCCGATGCAATGCAAAATAAAGTAAAATAAAAAATCCTAACAAACTGTCAAAAAATGCACTTATTGGGTCCCCATGCATCATCGAATTTTATGTATAAAAAATACATTTTAATTTTTTTCGCTTTTGAATCTTTCTTAGTTATCGGTTTGTTAATATAAATTCCTAACTGAAGTTTAAAAAAATATAATAATAAACCCTGGGGTCTGAAGAGGTTAATGTCTTCATTATTGAGAAATTGGGTTACTTATTAAATTCTAAATCAACTAGTGTAAATACCCGTCCTAGGACGGTGGGTAAAAATTGTGTTTTTCACTTAAAATTTGAAAAACTGATAAAAAAAATAATTGACAATATGGAAGCGTTTAGATGAGCAAAGTTCGGCTAGTTTATGTTCTAATAAACACACAATTAGCTTTTACAATATTTCTGGCTAAACCAGGTTTTCCGGCTAATATACTATAACAAAATTAAGATTTCTTAATAAAAGAAAAATTTAATAAATATGCAATAAAAGTGCGTAATTAAAACAGTCTGCTGCAACTATTGAAATAATACTATTTTTTTTTTTTTACTAACACTTTGAAATTGTATTTTTGTCGTTTACTGCCCCCCCCCCTTCCTTCCAACTCCATTAAAAAAAAAAATATGTATATTGATTAATAAATAAGTATCGTGGGTTGAATCCCATCCGTCTAATTCCCTAAGCCACCGGCGTGGCTTTTTTAAAATTTTAGCCGGCTTTTTTGCAGCCCTGTTAGAAACCTACTCTAAGCAAACAATTGCTATGTTGTAATTTCTATTTTGATATCTCACAGCTAAGTGTTTGAATATTATATGTGGGGGTAACATTTTCTATGATTTACAGTGGAAGATCTTTATAACGCAATTCTCCATATAACGCACAACTTCTCAGATGTAAACAATGAATTTTGCAGTTAAAAAGCACCTGCATTTTCACATTGTAAAAATATTGCTACTCCCTAAAGGACTAAATTTGATACATTAGTTTAACTTTATCTTCTAATTTAATACCTTTTTAATGGAAAAAATGCTATTATTACAGTAAACATTTTTTATAGTAATATAAGGGATGGTTTGGTCTGTTATGTTTAGATCATGTTTATAAAGTAAATTTAACAATGTCTGATCTATATTATGCAAAAATTTATAATTTGGATAACTCTTGGTAACAAGGAATGCAGTATCAAGATATTCTAACTTAGTTTGATATGTTTCAGACATATTTGGCCATATTTACAAGATAAATTTAATGATGTGATCCATATAACGCACAACCTTGCGTTTTTAGGTTTGCGTTATAAAGATCTTCTACTGTATATATAAGAAAAAATGAAACACAGCAAATGTTGTTTGAAGTCAGTTTCCAAACAAAATGTTAAATACTGAAATCATACTAAAGCGTCTTTTGAAAGCGGGGGGGGGGGGGGGGGGGAATTTTCTAATTTTTATAGAATGAAAGAGTTAAAAATAACATTTATAATAATGCCAGAACAACAATAATTTGTTCCTTTAAAATTGCATCATTTATATACTTAAAAAACAATATTATGTAGATGGGGGATCTATAAACACAATCCAAATTTGTTTTTGAACTGCAGGGGATATTGATTGAAACTCTTTGTATTATTTTATTTTTTTAACTAGTTCTCCTGGAAATTAGTCAAATGCAACTGAAAAATAATTTCAACAGAGACATGATATACAGTCAAACCTCATTAACATGAACACGCTTAACATGAATTACTGTTAACATGAATTGTTTTCACACTCCCCTATAAAAACGAATACAAACATTTGATACTGATAACATGAATTACTGTTAACATGAACAAAATTTTGATTCCCCTTGAGGTTCATGTTAACGAGGTTCGACTGTATTACAAAAATTGGTATTAAATTAAGTTGGAAAAGCTACTCTCAAAATTCTGAGACTGAAACGCTAAACTTTTAAAACCTGGCTTTTTCTTCTTTTTTTAGAATACATTCATATAAAGTGAAAATTATTTTGTTTTTTGAGAAATTTAAAAAGTTTTTATCTTATATTTTTTAATTAATTTTAATTATGATCATGACGATGCAACTTACAAATAAACTGTTTAAGATGAAAGTTCCAATCAAGGGGGGGAGGGGGGAAGTGATAGAAAATGTACGTCAACTGGGAGCCTTAAGGCTCCTGTCCCTGCCAGCGAAGGCACTCAAGACCTAATGTGAATCATTTGGGGAGGGATTTTTCTAATATCTCGTTTGCATTTCGACATTTTAATATAATTTTTTTTGTATTGGATAGCCGAGTTTCCATCTCTACATCGCACCTTTTTTACTTTTTCAATTTGAGTTGCAGATATTGTTTAGAATGACACTTTCATTTTCAGAACTGGTTTAGAAAGTGAAAGTAACTTTATAAAAAATTTCTGAGACCAAAATCTATGATTTATATTTAAGAAAAAATGAAACAGAGCAAATGTTGTTTGGTCAGTTTCTAACCGAAATGTTAATACTGACATCATACTAAAGCGTCTTTTGTAAGCCAGGGGGGGGGGGGGGGTAATTTGCTATTTTTTTATAAAAATTACCAATTTTTGTAGAATGAAAGATTTAAAAATAACATTTATGATAATGCCAGAACCACAATAATTTGTTCCTTTAAAATTGCATCCTTTATATACTTCACAAACAATACTATGTAGATGGGATCAATAACACAATCCAAATTTGTTTTTAAACTGCAGGGATTATTGATTAAAACTCTTTTTTTTTTTTTTTTTTAACTAGTTTTGGAAATTAGTCAAATGCAACTGAAAAATAATTTGAACAGAGACATGATATATTGCAAACATTGGTGTTAAATTAAGTTGGAAAAGCTACTCTCAAAATTCTGAGACTGAAAAGCTAAACTTTTAAAAGCTGGCTTTTTCTTCTTTTTTACATTCATGTAAAGTGAAAATCACTTTGTTTAGATTAAAAGAGTTTTTAATATTTTATATTTTTTAAATTAATTTTAATTATGATCATGATGACGTAACTTACAAATAAACTGTTTAAGATAAAAGTTCCAATCAGGGGGGGGGGGGGGGGCAATAGAAAATGCACGTTAACTGGGAGCCTTAATGAAGCATAATAAATTTGATTATGTAAATAACCTTAAATATGTCGAAGCAATTCAAATTTTCTTACATTATGGAAATTAGAAATAATACTTTGATCATGAAATTAAATATTTTGCTATGTGGTCTTCTTTACAAATTTTTGTTTTTATAAAACTTCTTTAAAAAGACAGTATGAGAATTTTTTTATTTTTTCTGTATTTTAACTGATATTAGTAAAAGGCATGTATGTAATTTAATGAAAATTATGTATTTTAAATTAAATAAGTGAAGGGTTTATATTTAAAATTAAATGAATTCAACACAAAGTAGGGCTATAAAAGGAATTTTTGTCAATTTATCACCTGATATACTAACATAAAAGTAGTACCAATACCAAGTTAGAAATTAAAAATTCTCTTATTTTCTTTTACACAAAATTTTATTTAACTCCTCTAGCCATAATGATATTTTACTCTGAATTTTAATGTTTTGAAAATTATTTGTTTCAGATGCTGTTGAGAAAGAAACTTATATCAAGGGCACACATTGAAAGAGTATTAAAGGCATAGTTACAACATGTATAAAAACCAGAGTTTCCCCCAGACAGTTTCAGGACGGTGCTGCACCCTGTCTGCCCTTAGGTTTACGAAATATCACCCCTCTTGCCCCTCATTTAAAAAATTAGCTCCCTTGTTGCCCCCACCTGAAAAAAGTGCTTTTACTCCTTTGTTTATTAAAAAAATTACTTACATAGTAAAAATTGACTCACAGCTGTCTTTAAATAGTGTTATGTCTATTAAATATTAAAAAGTAGTTTTAAAAATCAAAAGAATGCCTTTAAAAATTTCAAGAAATGCCCATAAGAATCCAAAACATGCCCTTCGGAATCCAAAAGTGCCCTTTTCCCACAAGTAGCACCCTGCCCTTTTTTAAACCTGGGGAAAACTCTGTAAGAACGTAAATGTTATGTAAAAAAAGTCTATAAATGTAAATTAAAGTACTTTAAATGTATTTGTTGGTGTTGTTATTTTACAGTATTTTTTTTCTTTCTTAACAGTGATTTAAAATGTATGTACTTCAGCAATTGAATTGTTTAAAACTTAAAATTCATGCAGTCTAAAGCAGCGAGTAAAATATTGTATAATCATTTTAAAATATTACATCCATACTGGAATAGAAGATGTAAATAGATTTAGTTACAGGAGTTTATTAAGTATTTTGTAAAGAATATCATGATGTGAAGTGATTTTAATATATTTTTTTATGTGTTTAATGGCAAGCTTTTCATTTATTTACTATAAAAAATAATTAAGGAATTCAGTGGATCTCAGACATAGAACAACTAGATTGAATGTACTATTTATTATTTCATTAAAACCAAAACTTGACAGAACAAGTTATCAGGTAAGAAGTTTTAGATATAATAGAATCTAATGGTATAAATATTATGAAACTTTTATGATCTTGTGTGTTTTTACTTCAAGCTAAAGGGAAGAGAAAATATACCTAATTCTACCCTACCTAAAAATAGAAGTTTTTATTGCACTTGAAAAGAATGCCTATTTAATTGCTTTCATATTTAAAATCTGACATCATAAAATGTTATCATTATTTTCTTTTGATTTATCCTAAAAATTAAATACTAAAAATTTTTGGTTTGTTTAAAGTAAATGTAATATATATAATTGACTATTAACAGAACTTATTAATATATTATTAACAGTAAATATTGAGCTAAATGCTTACATACTTTTAAAAAATGTATTTCTCTTGAATTTTAATTTAAAGAAATATAATTAGTTCAGAAAAAAAATAACAAATACAAAACATATTTGTTACTTGAGAATGAAGTATTTTCATTCTGAGTTTTCATTATTTCTTCGCCATGGAGTAGGTAATGTTCTTTATCTGTTTTTATAAATCATGAGAAAAAAAAAAAAAAAAAAAAAAAAAAAAGAGTATGAGAAAATTGATACTGCAGAAGAATCGGTAAGAATTCTGAGAATTTTTTTGTTAAAACTTCATTTAGTGCATACTCAAATTTTTCTTTTTAAATGAAAACTTCTTGCACATTCACAATTTCAATTTTGAAACTAAATTCATGAAATTTTTAAACAAGCTTACTACATTTTTCAATTCTCTCAAATGAGACATGTCTTAAATTGTGGTTGTCTAAATACACGTACACGCATGAAGTTTGCAGACATTATTTTAATACAAATTTTTTTTTTTCTCTTAAGTAGGGTCTGTATTAAGTTGTAACCAATGTTTTCGATGGTGGCCTTTCCCCTGTTGTATCTCAAAAATCTGATTAAAATAAAAATTTTGACAGTGTTAAAAAACAAAGATTTTACCCTCTTATTTATTTATTTTTTTAGAAATATTAAAATTGCTATTTAACTTTATTTTTACCTATATTAAATAAAAAAACTGCAAATTTGATGTATTTATGAATTTAAATGACTGTGGAAAAGTATGAGGAAATATCAAAAGAATGAAATTAAATTTATTTGATACATATATAACAATTGTGTTGAATTCAAAGGGTGGCCCAGGAGGGAATCCTCCTCTTCCCCATATAGAAGGTTTGAGATTTATCCCTTCGAATGAACAAAAGTGCAATTTGACCCCCAGATCTCTAAAATACCCCCCCCCCCCCCTGCCTGGAGCCACAGAAATCCCTCCCCGAGAGGTCTGAATTCAATACCGATAAAAATATTTAACAATTTTTTAAACTGTTCTAAGAAAATGAGGAATATTTTATGCATTCAGCTATTACTGATAAAATTTGTTATTTTTCAAAAATTTCAATTCGGTTTCTTTTTCATCACTAATTTTAATGCAGATTTTGCTTAGGAGTAAAATTCATTTGTTGGAAAAGTATATTAAGTCTAGACCAATAGACCCTTGCAAGGCTTTTGCACTGTAATCTTTACTGTAAATTAAGTGCATTTTTCCTAAATTTATATTTGCAATTTTTATTTTAACCAAACAAATTGTACTAATAGGAGTGTACTATGTCAAAAGCTTTTCGTATAAAATCCAATTCAACTTTGTGTATTTACCTAAAAAAAGGGGTGTTGAAATCAGAAAAAAATGTGTATGATGATATTAATTTAAAAGTATAAAGAAAATTCAGTTTGTTATATTAGATATGGGCAAAGAATCCTATCCAATGATACCCCATTCATCGTATGCTACTTATTAGTTGAAAAAAATAGATGTTGATAACAGAAATAATATATAATTTTTCTCTTGAAATGAACTAGTATTTTCTTCGTATTCATTTTTCATGCTTATTTTTAAATATTTTTAGTATAATTTATTTATATTGAAGGATTCCTATATTTGCGAAAAACAACAGGAAAAATAATCATACAAAAAGAAATCTAATAAAATATATTTTTCAATAATATAAATATAAGATTTTAAAAATAAAAAAATGAAGGGGGGTTGCAATTGCCCCACCTGTCCTTTCTAAATGATGCTTCTGATTTTTATTAATTTTATTGTACACTGACATTTCTATTAAAAAATAGTGGTAACCTGGACAACAATTGTCCAGGCTACCACTATTTTTTAATAGAAATCTTTCAGTGTGCGCCGTTGCTCAGTTTAAGATAAAATTAATAGAAATCTGAAGCCTCATTTAGGAAAAACAGGGTGGGGCAAGTGCCCTCCCTTCCTATTTATTTTATTTTTTTTACATAAAGCGTCCGCTACTGATCCGAAGAGCATCCTATGAATGCCGCATGCCGGACGAGCAGAGGATGCAAATTCTATTTGTTTTATCTGGTCCTATGAGCGTCCTACTGTCATCCTATGAATGGCTGAAAATGACGTCCGAAGGACGTGATTAGGTGTCTCTTTCTGCTCCCCCCCGGACGTCCGCCGGATAACGATGGGATATTGTAGGACGTCCGACGGACGAGGCAATATACTGCATAGGACGTCTTTCGTATGTCCTCAGGACGTGTTTGTGTTGTATGGGTTGGTACATGAAGGTAGAGTAGAAGGAGAACAATGACGATGTTCCCGCTTTTGACCCTAAAGGCGGTACCGAGTATGGCGGCCATTTCCAGATTCCAGCGGACGGAGACCGGTGAATGTGGCGTCCCCTACATCCTGTTTCGAAATTGAAACTTCGAATAAACGTAAACAAAGCTCCAACAACCAGAATTTCGACGCATTTGAGACCCATTTCGTTAGATTTTAGTAATGTATTTTCACCCCGATTGTGCCGTTTTCACGCTAAATTCCACATTAATCATTGTTTATAATCTTAAGGATTTCATTTCAGTATCTTTGTGTAGCGATTTTTTTTATTGATATATTAATAACGATAGTTCAAAAGGTTAATTTGTGGCATGGGATTTTAAAGGCTTTTATCTTTTTGTCATTCTTTTTTCGTAAATATCTATTTTAAATATTCGAAAATTATTACTTTTCACAGCAAATATGAAAACTCGCCTTTATCAACTCATTAATATAATTGAGACCAGAGAGATCGTTACATTTATGCATGTCATACATCAATTGACCAGTTCCATTAATGTGTTACAAAGCAGTTTTAACCAATTTTATTAATTTAGATATTGCAACTTTATATCTTAGCATCTCTCCCAATAAAAATCGCAGATTAACTGTTTTAAAATTTCATATCTTTCTTTTAAAAAAGTTTCTTTTTTCTTGTGTGTAATTTTTATATCTGCTTAAAAAAAGAAAAGGAAAAAAAAGCAAATTTAGACATATTTCTCCGAGAGAGGGAAATTCTGCAGCTCCAGGGAAGGGGGGGGGGGGATGCAAGGCCCACCACTCGTTCCTTCTGTCCAAATAAAGAAATGTCAAGACTGCAAAAATTACTCTTCCAATATTAACAAGTATAAGATTGAAAAAGTAAGAATCCATTGAAATTGAGCCAACCATTTAAGTTATAAACTAATTTTCATATTTATTTTTAATATACATGAATAAATCTGCTTAAAATGTCATGCAACTTTAATTTTTTCCTGTCCCGTGCTAGGGGATGCAATTCTAATATTTTCAAAAGAGGCATTTTTCAATTCAAATGTCTGCTTTTTAAGTTAGAGTTCATGGTTAATTATCATAATTAGTTCATGGTTAATTATCAATCACCATTTTGAAATCCTTGATACATTTCTTTTGTGTCAGATTTCAATGAATCGTCTCAATACTTCTTGTTGCAATTTAATTGTCGATCCAAAAATATCTTTTATATAGTGAAATATTTTAATTATAAATTACACATTTCTAAGTGTGTTTTAATTAATTTTAAAGATGTTTAATTGAGTTCCAACTAGAGATGGGAATGCTCGGAAAAAAAAACGGAAAAGTTGGGAAAAAAACCAGTTTTTTTCAGTTTTTTTTCCAAAGGGCTATTTTTTAATTTTTCCAATTTGGAAAAATTGAAATTTCATTTATAAAATAATGTAGTCAAAATTTTATAATCGCTACATTCTGATACTTTTATTTATATTTTTTTCATGTTTAGTGAAAATCAAAGCCTCATGAAAATCTTATTCATAAGCAGGGATCTCTTTAGAAAGAACTTGAATCCCTTAAGGGTGTTCTTAACTGCTCTGCTCAACAAGCGCAAAACATTTTGACACATTTACAAATTCATTTTTTAACAGAAATATATAAAATTGGAAAAACTGACCATGGAAGCAATTTGGAATCGACCTGTGTTTTCCATTTTTGATCAATAAAATACCTATTGAGTTATATGCGATTTTGATCACGTGACAAACACGTTTTTCACCCATTCTTGACTGGCTATTCTTCTTTCGTATTGAAATTCGGTTCAAAACAACCACTTTGACACTATTTTCTGAAAGATCTATTGCGTTTGCAAAAAAATGGAAAAAACAGCTTGTTTACATAGTTTTTGAACAACAACACCTGCTAGTTTCATGCGTTTACGAACAAATGTAAATTAAAACTTATGTCACAAAGTTGCTCTTTTAGATTTGAGAACAGCCTTAAAGGATCCTTCACAGTTTTTTCTCCTTAAAACATATGACCTTCAACGAAATTCTTTCTCTTAAAAATAGACATTTCAGAATTTTTTGTACGATCTCCAAATTAAATTCTTCACAAACGTAACTATTTCAGAAAAAAAAAAACCTGTTGTATAATAACTGCAATAACCAATGAATCTATTATCTAGCTATTTATATGTACAAAGGACCATCTAAATAATGTCTAAAAAATAATGTTAATTATGACAAATAAATACTTAAATATGACAAATTTACAAAATTCCAATTACATTTTACATTTCATTCACATTTTTTACAAGTTCACAAGTTTTTATAAAAGTTCACAATTTCGCAAAAACATGATCGTGTGAAAAAAAATCCAAGCAAATCCCTGGTAAGATAATTAAATGCAACTTCTCTCATTAAAAATGAAAATTCATGTGCAAAAGTATTTCAATGTTATACCAATAAATAAAAATGGAAAGATGAAAAATTTAATGTAAAATTTGAAACATGCATTTATTTTTATTCGCATGGCTGTAATTTTTCACTATTGTTAAAAAAATTTCTTTTGATAATAACATGTAGTTGAAATTATGTATCACTTTTTTTCTTTTTTGAAATATATATTCTTAGATTTGTCTATATGTATTTTCAAAAAATATAAATCCATACAAACTTTGCAAAGAAAATGTAAGCAAATCTCTGTGAAAAAATCTAGTTGAAAACAATTTTCAAACATATGGAAAAATCCACCTGTTTTAAAAGTTTCATTTAAAAAAAAAATACCGCTTAAATATTAAGGATCTAAATCTTACTAAAACATAGTTTGGGTTTAGTCTGGAAAGCTGTACCAAAACCACATATACAGGAAATGAAAATTATAACTTTTAGGGGGAGGGGGGGGGGGGGAGTAATATTTTAAAATAATACCAATTTTTAAACAACGGAAGATTTGAAAATGATAATAGTATTTATAATACTAATACCAGAACTACTATAATTTGTTTCTTTTACACTGGCATCCTTTATGTATTTGAAAACCAGTACTAAGTAGATGAGATGTACAATACAGTTTAAAACTGCTTTAAAACTACAGTAATATTGGTTGAAACTAAAGTTTTTTTTTTTTTTAATTAGCTCTACTGATATAATTAAAAAAGTGCTACTGAAAAATCCTTTTAACAGACACATGATATATTACAAACACTGGTTTTCTCTCTCTTTTTTTTAATAACATATTCACATGTAAAGGGAAATTAATTTTTTTAACGTGCATAAATATTGAAAAAGTTTATTATTGTATACTTTTTAAGAAAATATAACTTATTTTTGAGAAACATTTATAGGAAATCAATTTTTCCAGAAAAAAACTGGTTTTTTTCCGCCACTTCAACTTTTCCGGAAAATTTACATCTCTAGTTCCAACTTTATAAATAACCTTATTTCTTAATAATGAAGACATTAAGCACTTATGTGAAAACATCCGCTTGCTAATGTTAATCCAATGGTAGAAATTTTTTGAAATATTTTTTTTTATGGATAAAGTCAATCTCTACAAAAGTAGTTTTTTATTTTTTGATTATGATCGCAGTTTTTTTTATGACTTTAAAGGTTTTTTTTTTTTTTTAATAAGGTTACTTTTGAAACTTGTTCTGAAAGTGAATCTGTTAACCATATAGAAAAGCAAATGAGATATTAAAAAAAATAATCCTGTACGATTAACATTAGAAAGCAGGTGTTTTTGCATGAGTGAAGTAGCCCCTTAATATTGCAATAACACATAGGTACTAGTAATTTGTAGATAGAATTGCAAATATGTCAGCCAGTGCTGTAGTTGGAAAAAAATATTTGTGGGAATGCACCTTTTCACTTACTCTGTCACCCTTAATTTAACAATGGCAGGGCTGCCATAAGCGTCTATTTTTATTATTATTTTGCTTATGTTCTTCTTAATTGGTTTTTCTAAACAGTATATAAGAAAGATTTTTTTTAATAGTGGTAGAACAAAAATAATCACCAATGGAAACCCTGCAATAACTGAAATAAAAAGGGTAGGAGGCAATAAAATAGCAACACAATTCATTGATTTGCGGTATGCCGCTTCGTTTATTGAAAGTACAAATTATATATTCAGTACAAAATATATATGACTAATATTTATCAATATAAACACATTTTACATACAACATTTCCCCAAGACAGTTTCCGCAGGGTGCTGCAGCCTGTCTGCCATTTGGTTTAAAAAAATAACATCCTTCTGTCCAAATGAGGATCTTCAATACAATGAGAGTCATAAAAAAAATGCAAGATTTGGAAGCTTAGTATATTTTGCATCAAGAATCCAAGTTGGGTAAAGTGGAATTGCTTCAAGCACCTTAAATTCTCCACCTATTTTAATATTGAAAGGGTGAAATTTTTAAAATATAAAATTGTTAATTGTGCAGACATAACATAATTTTACTTAATCATGCAGTATTATAATAAACAAAATAATCAACTTTCCCAGTTAGACAGATTTTGGATGCAATGTGCACAAAAAAAAAAGTAATACTGAAATGGAAATGAGAAACTGGAAAAGAGCGCTCCCGTAGGTTTAACCTTTAACATTATTTCAACATTTTTTTCTCGTTGATTATTCCCATTTTATAGTTTAAATTGACAATTAAGGCCAGAACGAAAGGCGAAGGGGGGTGCCAAATGAAGATTTTGTTTGTCGTTTCATACAAAAATGTGTAGATATATGAAATACAAAGAAACTCGCAAGCTAATGTTAAACCTATGAGAGCGTTCTTTACAAATTTTGAAAGTGAAAGTAACTTTATATAAAAAAAAAAAATCTGCAACCAAAATCGAAAAGGCAAACACTAACCCGGTTAAAATTCAATCTCAGCTATTCTAAGCAAGAAAAAAAAATAATTTAAAACTATTAATATGCAAGTTAGAAATTTTAAAAAGAACGCTCTTAAACATTAGCGATCCACTTTCTTTGCATAACTGGAGTAGGTTCTTAACGCTCAAACTAATGTTAATCCTATGGGAGCGTTGCTTACACATTTCTTGCTACCATTTTAATTATTATTAAATGGCTTACTTTTTAAGGATTTTTTTTTTCTTTTTCTGCATAGGGTACCTGCGGTCGATAACATTTATTGTGCGTGAAGAAGGGGGAGGGGGCCGCCAAAAAAAGCCTCCTTTGCCATGGTAAAACAACTTTATTTTTTAGGAACTCATCGAATCTTCATTTCTAGTGCCAAAACAAAGTTCTTCCCAAATTTTGGTGATTGGCCATCAGCTGTTTAAAAAAAAACTATTTTATCTGTACTATAAGCTAGCTTTATACAACTTCAGAGTTCATACTCAATCTTAAAATGTAAAAGTTTTTGAAGATTTTTTTTTTTTTTTTTCCCCTAGGAGTGCCTTTGAAGAAAAAAAGAAAAGCATAACAGCAAACAATATTTCATTTCCTTCCCCACCAATTCTAGAAAAACCTTTTTTTTTTCGGGGGGGGGGGGCATTTTAATAACTAAAACTTATCTGTACTACAAAGTAACAAATAGGAATTTTTTATTTTAAGGTATCTGCCTCTGTTTAGAGTGCTTAAAAAAAAAAAAAAAAAAATGGACAATATTGAATAAATACATGTATTTTTAGTTAAATTGTAATACAGAATAATGAAAAAATATAAAATCTTAGAAATATCTTCAAGCATTCTAAAAAATTGGAGTTTTTTACCATTTGTTTAGCAAAATTTTATGCTTTTACCCGACAGCTTACACTCAATTCAATTAAATATGTTTCAATTTACTTTCTACTACATACTACTATGACACATACCTGTGCACTGAACTAGAAGTTTTACAATATCTTCAAAATTAACTGAAATATTTCAAACAATACATATTTTTTTATAAAAAATTACCATTTTTTTATATTCAAGTGCCTATAAAATAACTGCATTATCACATAGATCCTAGTTCAGATTATAGTAAGTAATATGGAAAGCTTTCTGACAAATAACAAATTTTCACGGAAACATGTTTAAAACATTTTATGTAATTAAATTTATTGTATATGGAAATAACAGAAAAATTGGTTTTCCAGCATTTCTACGATTTTCAAATTTTGTCGTGAAACAATGGTCATGCATTAAAACACATTCATTTTTTAAAAATTCAATTAGAGGTCCCTCATATACACACAATTCCAGAATTACAATGCTCTGTTTACACTTTTATGTATTTTCTAAATTTAACTTTCTTTTCCACCGAACTTCTTTACTGTGTATGAGACAGAAATTAAACATTTTTTAAATTGATATTGAATACGCTCTTGTTGTGCTTAACATTTTATTATTAATTAGTTATTTTAATCCTACACATATGTGTAAGATTAAGAATATTCTTTCACAACAGATTTTGAGAATGTTATAATTTTTTTTTATTCTTTAGCTTATCTGGTAAACAATTATTTCAAGCTTCTTTTGATTACTCAATAGGCAAAAATCTTTAGATCCATTGTAAATTATGATTATCACAGATTTAAATTTGCGCATCATTTTAAAAACTAAGAAAATGTCTGATGTGACTAAAAAAATATTTTTTTAATCACGATTTAAATCATCTAATTACAATCGCTAATACCCCAATAACTATTCACAATGTGTGATCTTAAGTATTAAAACTTTTCATACCTTCTTTGCTTTGTTTTTTCTTCAGGCATTTCTGTAGAATGTAAGAGCCAAGAAGATTCTCTTCATTTTTCAGCTTAGCTTTGTTTTTTTCCCTCCTACTGACATAATTGGTGTAAACAAGTTTTTCCGCTCTTGACTGCTACTCAAATAAATTAAACTTCTCATTGATCCCATTCTACAAAAAAAAAAAATATACACATTATCAGAAATTATAGGCATAGCTGAAATATTTTACACTTATAGACTTTTAAAAATACTTTTTATCCAAATGCTACATACAGTTCATAACCTGTCAAAAATAAAATTTTTCAATGATACTGTTTTCCTTTATTAGCATTTTATACTGCCTTTGTAGGCCTTGGAAAGAATAACAGAGAAAGGGAGGCAACAAACTGCAATGAGCTTGTAAGTACCCATATAGCACGAAAGCTCCCGAAAACTTCCCCAGGAGCTCCAAGTCATCCCAAATTCCTCCTGATACTAAAATGACAAAATGGGGACTTCCTGAGGAATAGACTTTTAAGATGTCCTCAGGAGTGAGCTCCCAGTGACGTCCTACGGAGCAACGTCCGAGGACGTCAGTCCTGGGGAAGTACCTGGGAAGCTATTCCTGGGGAAGTATCTGGGAAAGCATTCCTGGGGAAGTACCTAGGAAGTCGTTCTTGGGGAAGTACCTGGGAAGTATTTAGGAAGTCTTAGTGCTGGCGCCATCTCATGAGTGATTCTGGAGTACAATTGCTTTTTTATTAAACTTATTTTTTTATACTCAATTGCTTTTTATTAAAATAAAGTGAATTCAATTTGATCGGGATCGATTTTTAATGAGTTTATTTCATATTATTAATTGTTCGATTTATTATTTTTTAGCAAATTAGATAATTGTCAATAAATTGTAATTATTTTTAATTATTGCAACAACTTTTCATCATTTTAGTTACATTAAAATGTTTAATTCAATATTTCAGTTAATTCATATTTTAAATAATAATTACTGTATGTCTTTTAAAGCAAATTTTGCCCATTTATCATTCTTTTATTAATTTTCAATAAATAACATAATGCATTTTTCTTTTTTAATGTTATTAATTTTTTATTAATTAAGTAATTAATTTAACTTGTTTAAATTAACGAAATAAGTTTCTAAATAAATACACTAAAACCTCTAAATGGAAGACAGTTCTGGACCATATATTTTTCCGGCATTTAGAGGTAACGGTATCTATACAAAGAAAATAATATATCTTTACCGTGTGTTTGTTTGTAAGCAGCCGACTAAAATTATTTTTGTAAAAATAGTCTAAATCGAGTCCTGATGCACCAGAGGCTAAGATTTTTCATTTTTTTGAAAATTAGCTAACATACTTATCAAACCCTGCATTTAAGAAAAACAAACAAAACTGTCGCGATGAGAAAATTTGTATCTCAGCATATAACACCAACTTAAAATGAATACATTTCACGTTAAAATGGCATATTTCATTAAAAAATATATAAATATTGAGCCGCACCTCCCCCCCCCCCCTCGATACGAGTTTCTTTTGCAAAGATTTTCTGTTACAAAAAAATACATTCTTACAAAATCAGTTAAAAGATATAAATTCATGCAAAATTAAGGTTTAATTCAGATTATGATCCCGGGCCTGGGCAGTACCGCTAAGCTAAGCTCATCTGGTGTACTTTACACAGGTATTGGGAATGAGAAAATGTTAACTAAATAGAAGTGTCAATTTTAAGTGTCAGTTCTGGAGGTTTAACCATATTTTGTTTTATCTTTAATTTATTTTTAAATAAAAGTTTGACTTATCAATTAATTATTTTTCTATTATCTTTTTTAAATTACCATACATAATATTATTTTTCCCCTCAATAATAAAAGTGAAGTCTCCATTTAAAGAACTTCAGAAATATAAATAACTTTATAGATTCAGAAAATATAGATAAATATTTCCTAAATAACAAATATTTCTGTAGAATTTTAAACTGAGGGGTATTTTGCGTTATATATATAGAGAGAGGATTAAAACTTCCATTTAAGAAACATATTTCCTATTTAGCAGATTTTTAGTTTCGTATATCAATAAAAGATTATTTTTCACGGAACTTCTTTTCTCTTTTAGCCATGGTAGCCAACTAACTCCATTCTTTTAGCAAGCATATGTCCGACAGACTTCTCATATCTCTTCAAGTATATTTTCTCTGACCCTTGCTAGGTGTCAGGGAGAATATTATAACTGGATTACCAGTTGACTCTGAATGGAGTGGATCCGCCCCCAATCAATTTTGTCAGCTGAGAATGTGAGTGCATGCTTGCTGAAAGTACATAATACCTGCGAAAGAAAGTTTTTGAAAGGAAAAAAAGGGTTATTCGAAGAATTTGAACAAAACCCATTTTTGAAATAATTAAGCGAAAGCGTTTTCCACATTTGTCAGAATTTTTTAAAGAGGATTTTTTAATTCAAAGGTTTCTAAAAAAAGAAAAAAATTATTTATTTAGTTTGGGATTTATACAAAATAATTCGCTTATAAAATAGAGATCTGTAATAGTTTCTATTTTTATGTAATTCAGCATGTTTTCTCATTGTAATGATGGAATATTGCAATCTATTTTCATCCCATATCCTGATATGACACAATTTTACAAGTTTGCACAAAAATGTGTTTTCGATGACAATACAGCATTTTAATGTTTGTATAACTTTATTATAAAATAATAAATTGATTTTAAAGCCTTTTTCAATTTGCCCGCGACAGGTGGTAAATCGCCAAACATCTGCAACTCCTACAATTGTATGGGAGTATGATAAACAATGGATTTAATGTAGCGTCTATAAATGCTAGCCAAAATGTGCCAAATCGCTGTGAAACTGCAACAATGAACTATTTTAAGTAGTAAAAAGTTGAAAATAAATTATAAACAGAAATGTTAATTTTGAAATATAATAATTTTTAAAATATGCTTTTAACAGTTAATAGTTTCATGATTTGTGATTATACGTTGAAAAATCAGTGTAGAAATTCCAAAAAGATGGTTTAAATAATGTTTAAATCCCCCCCCCCCCCCATCTCTTAAAAAAGAAACAGAGTAAAATCTACATATTTTTTCATTAATTTATTTAATAAGAGGGCTTTTTACCAAGCGTAAAAAAAGTCGACTAAAGTTTCTGTAAGTAAAAGAGAGAGAGAGAGAAATATTTGCTCTGAAAGGATTCTCTCAATTGGAATTTTATTGTTTGGTTATCATAAAAAGAATTCATATTTTAAATCAAAGTATCCGTATTTTGCATTTTAAATCTCTGGAAATATTTTTATTAAATAAAATTAAATTATGTTGCAAGATATCCTCAGAAATATTTAGCATCATTAATTGTATGAAAAATAGTACAGAATGAATTTTCTAAGTACAGAATGATTTCAATGGATTTTAAATATGGAAAGATAAAACAATATTATTGTCATTTAAAAATATAATTTCATGTAGGAATTTGAAAATTGAAAGACATTTATGTTATCTTAAATAATTATTGATAAGCCTTTTTTTTTACTTATAAATTTAAATTTACTTTGAATATATAAAAAAGGCTATGCATTTAAATTTGCAATAAAAGTTAGATAATTCCGGCTTATACGAAGCACATAAAATATGGATATTTTCTAGTTTTGAGATTCAAAAGAGGGGGGAAATACTAAATACCTTAGAAACATCTTTTGTTCAACGTCCCTGTAGCATAATGGATAGAGCGCGCGTCTGGTGTTCGTAAGTACCCTGGATCAAACCCCGGAAGGCAGAATGAATGTAAGAAATTTGTTCCTAAAAGCTGTATTCATGTAATTCCGTGTGCGTGCTTGATAATTGTAATTGCCTGTTACACGTGAATCTATCTGATAAATAATTTTTAAAAGATCGTATTTATTTCTGAAAAAAAATAATTACATTTATTTTACATTAATTACTTTAAACCATAGCTTCAAAATTTTTTGTGGAATATTAAATGACCCTGAAGCTTCCCAAAGTCCTCCAGTATCACTTCCTAAAATCTTCCCCAGAACCTCCCGGGCAGGTCCCTAAAGGATGTCCTGGGGAGCTCTCCAGGATGCTGCAAGGCGGACATTTTCTGTTCCTGAGGATCTCCTGGTGACAATTTTCTGCATCCTCAGGGATGCCCTGGGGATGATGGTGTTTTATTGTAAATCTTCATGGGGATGTCCTGGAGAGGCACATGTGCTATATGGGTACCTACTACATGAAATGATAAAACAAATTCTGTCTCTGAAGTAGAACATAGTTTTGAATTATTATATATTAACTGAACTTCATACACACATTATCTATCAATACTTGTATAAAAGAACATGTCCTATCTTATTCATAACCAATGCAGAGCCTCAATTGTTTCTCCTAGGACAATGAAAATCAGAAGACATGTTCCTTGCACAATACAGGCAGTTTTAGGTATAAGCATGAAATGCAGCATAAAAAATCTGTGAAAAAACAGTTAAACACGTCTTTCAGCAATTTAAGAAATTCAACCACCTTTCACTATGCACAATCTATTTTTTCCCAGACATGGGATACAACGATGCACAATTTTAAGCTTCCAAAAGTACTTTTTATTTAAAAACTTAAGACATACTTTGAGAAAAGTTAATAAAATAAGATGTGAAACATTCTGTTTTATTAACTTCAACAAATCTCTGGTACATTCAGAAATGTTTTCATGTAAGTTGTTCTTTAAATTTCAGAAAGAAAAAACTTAAAGTGATCTACTGTCCCCATCTCACCATGCATTTAACCCATTAACGACAAGCCTCCTTTACACTTCTTTTAATTCTTCGACACCAGTTTTTGCGACTTTGTAATTTTGAATTATTCAATCACGCAAAATATGAAATTAGATAATGTGAAAATTTCCAAAGTAAAATACTGGTATTGAAATTTAAATATTTTGTTCGCCTTGCATGGCAAGTTTTCTTGCCAACCGGCTTTAATGAATTTAAAAAAACAATAAAGAGTAAATTGTTTCGTTCTGCAACCTCCCATTCCATCCCAATATCTAGAAATTAAGATGGCAGGGTGGTAGCAGAAATTTCAAGGAGGGCGGGGGATGGGGGGGGGGGGGGTGTAATTAAGATGTTTGATTATTTACTCATTACTACAAAAGCAAATAGTCCATTTTTTTTTAAATTGAATGAGAAGTAGAAAATTTTACAGCATAGGTGCTTTTTAAACAAGTTATTCATTTTTACGTTGACCTACATATTTAGTATACTAAGATATGTTTGTAGAATACAAATAAAATGATGTACAGGGCCACGTAAAGAATTGGATACATGGCCGTCGATGGATGATAATTTCTGGATGTGTGTGTGTGTGGGGGGGGGGGGGGAGAGGTAGTTAAGATGTTTGATTATTTACTCATTACTACAAAAACAAATAGTCCACTTTTTTTAAAAAAGACAATTTAATGAGAAGTAGAAAATTTTACAGCAAGGGTGCTTTTTAAACGAGTTATTCATTTTTACGTTGACCTACATATTTAGTATACTAAGATATGTTTGTAGAATACAAATAAAATGATATACAGGGCCACATAAAGAATTGGATACATGGCCGCCTATGGATGATAATTTCTGTATGTGTGTGTGTGTGTGGGGGGGGTAATTAAGATGTTTGATTATTTACTCATTACTACAAAAACAAATAGTCCACTTTTTTAAAAAAGACAATTTAATGAGAAGTAGAAAATTTTACAGCATGAGAGGAATTTAGACTGTTGATTATTTATTCATATGTATTGTTACTTCAGAGTAAAAAAATAAGTAGGCAGAATTTTTTTTTAAAAGTTAACATTTTAAAATATGTGCCGAAAAGAAAAAGAGATGCCGGCAGAAATTTCAGTTAAATAAAATTTAGATAAATACTTTGTGTACTTAGGGGGGGGGGGATAACAATATGAAACAAAACAGATAAATAATAAAATAATGCCTCTTTTTTAAACACTTCAAACACTTTTAAAAATACTTATACTAATTTATTATGGCAAAGACATAAGTTTTTTTTCTCCAATGGTACAGAATTTTTTTTTCAGTTATTCTTAATTTTTCCCAATATCAACATTTTAAATTATTTCTTAAATGGAAAAAAAAAAATCTATGCTTTCCTATTAAATATCAGTTAAAAATTATCACAATTAGTACAGAACAAAATATTTCTAATAGGTGTAATATATTTTCTCCTTCAAAAACAGACACTGTTACAAATGACATATAGGAATAAGTTTTTAATATTATCAATTAAATCTACTTTAGAGCTCAGTAGCAGAAAATTCTCCAAGTGTTCCGACAGATATTTCAGGGACAAGAAATAATCTGCAGGTAAAAGATTTTCACAATTGAAGCATTAATTAATCAAACAATCACTTACATGTAGCGTTTTTATGCATTTTATAAATTTTTATTAATAATAATAATAATCTTAAGTTTTTGCATTAAGTAATAAAGAACTAAAAATAATATAAAGCAAAATAAAGATTCGAAGAAAAAGAATCTGTAAAAGAGGAAAGAAAATCTGTGATGACCGTCTCCCATCTCGAACTTTCTGCTATCAGGCTTTAGGGATAAAAAAGCAATGTTATTCTATCTAGCATGAAAAGTATGGACTACCTTTGAACAAATTAAAGCAGATCTATTTTTAAATGTATTAATAAGATATGTCAAAATCATATTATAGAAAGTTAAAAGATATTAGATAGGCAACATTTTCACATTTACTTTAAGTTTAAAATGTATAAAGTTTTATGCTTACTTAACGGACTTTAATTTTAGGTGGTTCCTCACATATTTAAAATTTGATTTAAAAAAAAAATACAGCTCAAAAGTAATTTTGCTGAAAAATTATAACATAGCTTGTTTACTATATAGCTTTTATTTATTCGTGTTACAATCACAAACATATTTGCAAATTTTTCAACTTGTGTATTCTGACCTTTTCAATTCTAGAAATCAATCTCAACAAACCAATGTATTGAAATTTTTATCAAAAAATAAAATAACCATAAAGGCAAATAGAAACCACTCACTTTTAATGAATTAAAAATCACATTCATGAAAATAATTTTTATTTTTAGAAACGACATTTTTATCAACTCTGAATAAAATTTTCAAAACAATAAATAAATAAAATAAACTGTATGCGACAGAAGGAGCATCGAAAATCTTGTTGAAAGGGAAGACTTAAATTAAAATTTTAAAAGGCGGAAGATTTCCACATTCGGCGACTTTTAATTTAGGTGTTGTTTTTAGATTAAAATTTTAAAGCTTCCCCTCTTTAATACGTATTTAGAGATGGTTTTGATAACATACATGAGCGATCTTGTGGTTTAAAATTAGTAAACAAAGTATTTAGTCATAAAAACATTTAATATATTTCACATAATCTAATATACAATACATTGAAAATAAATATTAATCGTTAATTTAAAAATAATTCGCAGTATGAAAACAATATCACTGAAGAATTTCTACTGCATTGTACATGTGATTTTTTTACTTCTAAATAAATTATGCAATGCAAAAAGATTCATCACTATAGAAGAAGTATTACTTAAAATACTTTCAAAAACAACTATATTAGGATTAATTATCACTAAAGAACAGATAAAGATATATAGTAAAAACTTACTTTGAACGGCATGAACATGAATAAAGGCACTGTTGTGTCAGCGTCAGTCTTGTATTTTCCTCAAAATCTGATATCCAGGAATACAGCAGGTGTTTCTGGCAACCACATTTGTTAATTTTTCCAAAATCATTCAAAGTTAAATAATTTAGAAATCTATTCTCGCGTTTGACATCTTTATGCGACGCTCCAAATGCAAAATTTCCTTTCAAATACAGGAAGACGAGCAGACGACAATCTGTCATCAAGCAGACTAGGGGTCACGTGAATCGCAGGGCCGGGAGCATCAGCGCCACGAACCACGTACTAATTTTAGGGCTAAGTTCGGGGATGAAAAGCGTATCTTCATTGTTCTCCTGTGCTCTATCTCCCTGGTTGGTATGCGAAATTTGATTTTCCATAAGACTTTTAGCATTAGTTCGAAATCCGACAATTTCATTGGCTGTCGGTGAGCCGAACTTCTTTCCCTGTAAGGAAGAAATCCATTTTACGAAACAGCGCTGCTACTCATTTCATCAAATGTATTTCTTGATAATAATAGCTTGATGCATTAAAAACAGGGGCGTAGCTACCGTGGAGCAGTTGGAGCAAACTGCTCCAGGCGCACGAATCCTAAGGGCGCAAAATTAGAAAGAGCGAAATAAAAACTTTTAAAAATATTTGCATATTTGTTTTTTTCATTATTAATCAGATATTATAGATAAATCTTGTTACAAGCGGCATATTCCCATGATATTTTACTTTGTTTAACCTCACTATTGTGTTTTTACTACTGTGTATTTGTGTGTTACTTTCTACTGTGTTTAACTTCAACTATTTCGATTTGGAACATGTTTTTATACACAGTTAAAAGAAATTACTTCTATTCGCAAAGTTTTAATTTTAATTCATACTGTACTGCAGCCTTAATTTTTTTTCTGAAACTTTTTCGCAGACGACAGTTGAAGATTTTCAAATTAAACTAATCAAAACTTATTTATAGGGCTCTCATTGGTCACTTTATTGGCTATCACCATTTCGAAAAAATAATCTTCTTGGTACATTTATCTTGAAAATGTTTTAGAAATTTATCTGATGTTTACTGTACGGAAATAATGTTAGTCAAAGAAGTCACCGCTGAGAAACGTACATTTACGATGTAACAGCAATGCCTTAGCTATTTAGTTAATTTAAGATTAAAAACAACAACAACAACAAAAAAAAACAATAGTTTGACAAGTTGAAGAAAATTATTAGCCATTAAAAAAAAAAAAAAAAAAAAAAAAAAAAAAAAAACCCGAAGAAAACGAAACTTTGAAGTTTTGTTTTGGGGAAACTAAACATGCATCAATACAGATTACAAAAGAATAATAAGAACGGGATTTACGCATAATCCATATCAGTCCATGGTGACAAAATTTAGATGGAGGTGGGGGTTATTAGATGGAGGTGGGGGGAGGTGGGGGTTATAGCAACAAATTAAATTTTGTGCGTATTGTTTTTGAGATTTTGAAAATATGGCAAATCTAGAATGCAGAATTGATAAGCCTTTGCCTTCAAAACGAGAGAAAAATTCCGTGTTCCTTAGGACCTGATTATCGCCTATGCAAATTTACATCACTTTTTTCGGAAAGTATTTTTCAGCATTAAACCTTATTTAATCGGAGAATTTTGGGATTAAATAGGGCAAAACATATTTTTCGAAAATATTAATGCGAGTTTGCTTAGGCCGTAATAAGGCTCTGCCCTTTCCCCCCGCCACAATCCGATATCAATCAGGAGTTACTCCACTCAACTATCCGAACAGTCTATAGAAATACTCAGTTCAAAACAGTATAAAAATGAATAAAATCTTAGATCCGAATTTTATAAAAAGGTGAAACATTTCCACTAGTGATAAAGACCTCGAGTTTTAAAGAAAACCTGCACTTTTATTCTGCAGCTTGAATATTTTTCTAATGACATAATTTTCATTTCGCCTGTGCCTATAAGTTAAGGCCTATAAATTAAAAAATAATAATAAGGAAAAATAGGATTTTACTAAATTAAGTCATATTCTTGTAGGCTCAGGCTGGCCCGTTGGGCAACCGACCTGTAGGTTGGTGCGCCCTAAACCAGATAAAGCTGCGCCCTCCCCCAAGGGCGTTTAGGACCCTCCCCAGGCAATAAATACAAAAATTGCTACAAGCTTTAGATTTGAACGGTCTTAAATTATTTAATACTTTTTTAAAAATTACTTTTTTGAAGCATTTTTTATTAATGATTTTTGTTTCTCTTTCCAAAGTAGATGAATTGCATTTTTTTCTTGAAAATTTCTTTGTTTCAGAGGACCATTTAAATCTTTAGAAATCTAATGTCTAATGTATATTCTGAAATTCTGCCCTTACCAATGGCATGATCAGCCCCAAGAATTTTCAGCCAATTTGAAGGTTCTTTTGCGCACCTTCGATTATACTATGTTGCTAGAGTTTACAGAACATTCTGTATAAGACAAAAATGTGTCGTGCACAGAGCTTTAGACCATGTTTACTGCATAAAAATCTATTTTAAAGATATTTGGCTTTAAAATCAAATATTTGCACCTTCATCTTGATATTACCAGCAGCATTAAGACGCTTTATCCTCCCGCTACAAAAAAAAGTTTAAAATATGTTTAATTAATCATAACATTCTAATTTAGCACTAAACTTCTGTATACTTAAAATCATACACTAGTCATTCTCAAGCTAATGTTAAACCAATGGCGTTCTTTACAAATTGTTCATTTACATTTCAATTTTTTTTTCACCCGTAGCATACAGGACGTCGATGTCTAAACGGTTATTTTACTGTTTCGATTTTCTTTTTTTTCTGTAAAGACGCTTTCAATTTCGGATCCAGCTCCGAAATTGAAAGCATCTACAAAAAGAAAAACTGGAATGCTAATGGATATATTTGGTTTCCACTATCAAGGTGGTAAAATAATGAGTTTCTAAAATGTTGCGCTCTCCAAAAATCCAAGGTCTGCTTGTTTCACAGTGACCAAGACCGACCCTGCATTCAAAATATTGGTATATAAAATTTGATCTATTTTAATCGTAGGATTTTCTACAATTAAACAAGGAAAATTTTTTAATCTGAAATTACTGGTAGTAAAGTGATTGTGAACCCCTTATCGAGACGACAGTGTCTTGTGAAACGTTGTTATATAGATATAAACTGAACGTGAGCAATAGAAATAATTTAATTGAGTTATAAGAGAAAAATGTCGCAGAATGGTTGATAAGAAGTTTAGATACCAAAACATTCGGTCAAATTCTTCGAAAATTAATGACAGATTTATAACGTTTCTGCCGACATCATCAAAAACACACCAAATCGTGAACTGGTAATCTGAAAACGAGAGTAAATTCTAACATACACGAATACATATTGAATCATTGTAAAAATTGTGAGAATTGATTCAAAGTATTTGAAAATGAAAAATATACCATTATTTTCATCTATTTTTATTGTGATAACAATACTTTCCTATTTCCTTCCTTGCATTGCATGTGTATGGAATGTAATGTTTTTTTGTTCTTTTTTCGGCGAAACTCTCAATTGTACGATTGTACGATAGCTGTTATTGTACGATTAGACCTTTTCCGTATAACTCATTATTTGTATTTTGATATTCTTACTGTTTTACGACAAATCTATTACTAACGTTATTTGAATTTGGCTAGTTTTTCTTTCGCGAATAGCCAAATTACTCAGACTAGTCAAAAGCCAGTGAGAAACCAAGGGGTCAACTTTTATCGTTGTTCATTGGCTAATTTTCTAAACTATTAGCTGTAGAATTATAGTTCCAATAGTAAAAAAATTTCAAAGTTATTTTTTATCTCCTTAAAAGTAATGTCAAAAAAATTATTTTTTATAAGTTGCGAACTTTACGTTTTTATTCCGTTCCTCGGCTCTATACGTTAATTTTAGAAAAATCTACTCCGTACTTTAACAGGTAAAACAATACATTCTTTTTTGTACGACCAAAACTTCCCGAGTTATGTTACTTTGAATTTTAGTATTTTCTGGCACTAAAAACAGAAAAACGTGTTTCATCAATGTAAAAAAATAAATAAATAAATAAAATCTTGAAATAGTGTTTTTTTATTAGTATTCTACAACGATTCGAAACCTTTGAAAAGAAAAACAGATATTAAGAGCGGCAGATTGTACTGGCCCATTGGCGCATTTAAAACAAAAATCCCACCCTATTCACAGAACATATTGGTAGGTACTTCGTACTTACAGAATAATTTATTTCGTTATTTATTATTTATTTTTAATTATTTATATTTAACTAAATTTAACTAAAAGTAAGTAAGACTTTCAAACAAAAGTAAGATTTTAAATCAAATTAAGAACAGTATATAAATTTTAAACTTCAAAACAAAAATGCGCAGAACTTTTTCGAATGACAATAGGGCGCACAAATTTTACTTGCTCCAGGGCGCTGAATATGTAGCTACGCCACTGATTAAAAAAAGCTTATGTATGTCTCATACTGAGCACGGAATCAATTATTATGCAGGTAATAACATAATATATAATTAATTATTAATTTGATATAATTTTCTAGTAAGAAAATTATTAACAATTCTAAAACAACATTGACTTAGTTAAATTATGATAAAATAATGAGATTGTTATAATAAGCTGCTTAGAACTTTTTTTTTTTTTTTTACTCAGATGTTTGCAATCAGTATTAAAGTTCTAGCAGCTTAACTAAAAATAAGTAATTGAAGTTCCATCCAGCTATATAAAAATATTTTTCTATATCAGTTTAAAAGATACTATTATTACATTTAAATAGATGGTTTATTTTAATTATATAACATTAGCTCCTAAGTGGTATTATGTAGTAAAATTTAATCACAATAATATATTTCGAATAAAAATTGTAAAGCTACTGATAATAAATTAATAAATAAAGAAATTTAATTATTTTAATTTATTTTAAAAAAATCTAATTGACAAGTTTTTTTTCTTCAAAGGAACTGGTGATAAAGATCAACTGATTTTAACTAACTGACTTAAGGGTGTTCTCAAATCCAAAAAGGCAACTTTCTGACATAAGTTTTAATTTATTTTTGTTCGAAAATGCATGAAAGTAGCTGGTGTTGTTGTTTAGAAACTATGTAATTGAGCTGTTTTTTTTCATTTTTTTTTGCAAACGCAATAGATCTTTCAGAAAATAGTGTCAAAGTGGACGTTTTGAACGAAATTTCCGCTCGAAGGAAGGAAGAGCACTGAAGAGCGGGCGAAAAACGTGTTTGTCACGCGATCAAAATCGTGTATAACTCAATTTTATCAAAAAATGGAAAAACAGTCCAATTCCAAATCGATTCCATGGCCAGGCTTTCCAATTTTATACCTTTTTGTTAAAAAATGAATTTGTAAATGTGTCAAAACGTTTTGCGCTTGTTGAGCCGAGCAGTTAAGAACAGCCTTAAGAAAATATTATTATTACTCTTTAATTATTAAAGAAATTTATTTATTAGAAAAATACCGTATAAGTCATGTGAATTTTAAAATTTAATTCAATTATCTATATAACATTTACAATTTAAAAAAAAATAGTAATCTAAATAACAGATAAATTTAAAATGATCAGAACTTTATAAAATTCTAACTTGAAAATACTTTTAATGTAAGCCTGGGAGATTTATTATTGCATTTTAATAAATGCTTACTTTAATTATTAAAAAATAGATTAAATTAATTTTTTAATTTAATTATTTAAATTTATTTAAAAAAATCTAATTAACAACAAAAAAAAAATTACAACGGAACTCGTAATAAAGATGAACTGATTTTAACTAACTAACTTAAGAAAATATTATTATTACTCTTTAATTATTAAAGAAATTTATTTATTAGAAAAATACCCTATAAGTCATATGAATTTAAAAATTTAATTATCTGTATAATATTTACGATAAAAAAATTTCAAAGCAACCTAAGTAACAGATAAATTTAAAATGATCAGAACTCTATTAAGTTGTAACAAGGAGATTTATTATTGCATTTTAATAAATGTTTACTTTAATTATTAAAAAATAGATTAAATGAATTTTTTAATTTAATTATTTAAATTTATTTAAAAAAATCTAATTGACAAAAAAAAAAAACAAAATACAACGGAACTCGTAATGAAGATCAACTGGTTTTAACTAACTGACTTAAGAAAATATTATTTTTACACTTTAATTATTAAAGAATTTCTTTATTAGAAAAATACCCTATAAGTCCTATGAATTTAAAAATTTAATTTAAATATTTGTGTAATATTTAACATAAAAAATTATAAAGTAACCTATCATAAATTAATAAAGATTTTTATGTCTCAAGGATAATTTTAAAATAAAAAACCTTTAATATATTAATTCTGATAATTTCGCATTTATCTGTTACTATAGTCACAGACAAATTTAAAATGATCAGAACTTTATAAAGTTCTAACATGAAAATACTTTTAATGTAAGCCTAGGAAATTTATTATTGCATTTTAAT
The DNA here is from genome assembly GCA_963932465.1 of Maratus speciosus. Taxonomy (NCBI): domain Eukaryota; kingdom Metazoa; phylum Arthropoda; class Arachnida; order Araneae; family Salticidae; genus Maratus; species Maratus speciosus. The sequence continues at coordinate 207,645,423 of OZ010787.1, forward strand.
AAATGTTTACTTTAATTATTAAAAAATAGATTATCTGATTTTTTTTAATTTAATTATTTAATTTATTTTAAAAAATCTAATTGCTAAAAAAATTTACAAAAGAACTGGTAATAAAGATCGACTGATTTTAACTAACTGACTTAATAAAAATCAAAACAAAACTCTAAAAAAGTGAAAACGCCAGCGAGAGGACAGAACACGCAACTTTAGTATTACAAATGCAAAACCTTAACTAGCCCTAGTCTTGACCACTGGGCTAGATCATTCATACATTTGAAATACCAAAATACCATGTGTCGGCTTTACACAGTATTTTACTCTTATACTTGTCCTTTCAGGGAAAGAAGTCCAGTTCAATTTCATTGGCTATCGGTGAAGCGTCAGCCAATGAAATTGCAGGATTTCACACTAATGCTAAAAGTCTAAATGGAAAGTCAAATTTCGCGGTTGGTATAATACTATGTTCACACTACGATACTTAAGATATCTTAGGCCGCCGAACTCTCTTAATTTTGAGGTGGTACCCTCCCGGAATTGGAAACCTGTTCACACGGAAAAACTCACTTAAGATAACTCAGTGAACGTCACTGTGTTGTTTGCGCATGCGCTTAAGATAAAACCGCCCGCAACACCCAATCAGTTAATGCGAAGCTTTACAGCCAGCGAGAGTGAATGGTCGTGACTGTCTCTAGCCCGAAGAAAGTTGAAACTCTCTCAGAGAGTTTGTGGAACTCCCTCAGAGAGTTCGGAGGTTTAAGAGAGTTCTGATAACGCAGTGTGAACAGGGTATTACGGTGCCTCAGCGTTAAGGCTCCTACAATACGGGCTGACTCACGCCGCCATTTAATTGCCGGTAGGAGAAGAACGATTGGCCACGCCGCGTGGGCAACAATCGCTCATTGGTCAAAGTGGGAAACAAAATGCTTGACGATTCAGCCTGTATTATAGGAGCCCTACTCAGCGTAAGTCCTCGTGCTTCCGCGTAATACCCTGTTCACACTGCGTTATCGGAACTATCTTAAACCTCCGAACTCTCTGAGGGAGTTCCACAAACTCTCTGAGAGAGTTTCAACTTTCTTCGGGCTAGAGACAGTCACGACCATTCACTCTCGCTGGATATAAAGCTTCGCATTAACTGATTGGGTGTTGCGGGCGGTTTTATGTTAAGCGCATGCGCAAACAACACAGTGACGTTCACTGAGTTATCTTAAGTGAGTTTTTCCATGTGAACAGGTTTCCAATTCCGGGAGGGTACCACTTCAAAATTAAGAGAGTACGGCGGCCTAAGATATCTTAAGTATTGTAGTGTGAACATAGTATTAGTCCTCCTGCAGTCAGTCAATCAGAGGCTGCAGTTACATTTGTTGTGGTTGCGCGCGCATCCACTTGCGTCTTATCTTACGGCTGCTTCCAAGCTGTCGTAAGATCGCGAGGCACCACAATGCCATTTACGTTTTGTTTATATCGTAAGGCGCGCCACACACCAGAGAGACATGAGGCAAATTCTGCTGTTCAAACCGGTTTTTTCTTTGTTAACAGGGTGAAATTGTCGCATGCCTCACGCTTTTTTGTTGCATGTCTGCCTGGTGTGTGGCGCGCCTAAGCCTCTAAGTTGATCTTAAGTGAGGCACCGTAATCCCACCCCTAGAAAGGGTTTTTCAGAGTAAAGGGTTTTTTTTAATTACACTGTAAATGTCATCTATGCCTATTTGAATTTAATATTTTGTTATTTGAATATTTTATGTTAATTAAATGACAAATGTAATTTAGAAATGAGAATATTACAGAAAAAAAATTATCCTTTTTATAAGAACAAAAAGTATTTGTTTCTTCTGGTGCTTCTCCGCCCCTACACTGTTAAAAATATCGTGAAAAATTACCTCTGTTTATAAAGGCTATCTATTTTCTGACCAATGAGAACACTACATTAACGTCTATGGATCGTTCTCATTGGTCAGAAAATAGATAGCTTTTAAAAACAGAGGTAATTAGTTTTCACGATATTTTTAACAGTGTACGTTGTTTATTCTACTTTTTAGTTGTTTTGTTCCTTTCTTCCTATATATGCGATATAAATATCCAAATCAGTCGCATAGTTTCTGTAATAATATATAATACAGAAATAAATATAAGATTATGAAACGGAAATATGAATTGAAAAAGTAACAAAAATAGTAAACGAGAATTAATATTTTAAGTTATGAAATACTCATTCTTATTTAGTATTTCCTTAATTTATAGCTACAATTTACAAACAATAATCACTTAAGGGGCCTCAGGGCTTGTGAACTTTTTAAAAAATTGATTTTTTTTTTTTTTTACTATCTAATTTGATTATGCAATTACTTCTGAACACAGTGCAAAAAACCGCATAAAAATACTTGCATTTTTAACAGAGTTATAAACATTTATGTAATAATCACTTTCATAGCCGCACCCATTTAAGTGCAACTTTAAGTCGCGTTTTCTCAAAACTTGATTTTTGACGACTATCCGTAAGATTTGAAAAAAGCTATTTGATGGAATGGCTTAAAAAAATTTTGCATGCATATAACATCATTATCTATAGCATGAATTAATATATATTTTGCATTAAGGGTGCTGATCACGTACAATCCCGTTTTCCGTTCTCCATGTAAACCTATGGGAATATTTTCTCTCCCTTTTCTAAGGATATCTCATGAAAAAATTGAGATTTTTAAATTTTGTTTTCTGTATGCAATTCTTAAAACTTGCCACTTTTCATCCTAGTTTTCATTTTATATTAAAAATAATTTTAAATATTTGATTTTACATGAAATATTCGGAGCATGACCAAAATAATTTCTACCTCTCATTAAACTGTAAATTCTGGCAGTTCTATTAGGTCGTTTGGAAATTTAAAAAAACACGAAAAAATGTACAGTTTCCAATTTATCCATTGATATAAAAATATTTCATTTCAATTAATTAGGGAGGGAGCTATAATTAAAACAAAACGCATATATTTCTATTCTGATGATTTCAGTGTCTTCCCCCATGATGCGATCCATCATTCTACGAGAAAGGGCACCCCGTCGCGTCTGCTCTGATTCCTGACACTAGGGGGGAGTAGCTAGGGGAAGTAGACAGAAGGTGTCAACCAACACAAGAAGCATTTTGCTTCCCTTAGAAAATTTTGAAGAGACACGGAATTGAGAAAGCAGCGGACCCCAAATCTTATATTGAATTAATTCCATTTATATATATATATATGTATATATATTTATGTTTCATAAAAATATCTTTCATAGCAAATTAATTTTTCATGTAATACACCAGTAGTTTAAACCACATGATCACAATTTTTCAGTTTTTTGTCTATTATTTTAAATGTATGTTTATTATTTTACATATTGAATTTGAATAATATTTAATTTGAGTTGAATATGCACAACATTAAAATATTAGTAATTTAAGCCATTGGCAAAATTGAAAGAAGTATTTCGAAATATTGATATTTTATACTGAGCATTACATATACCGTATTTTATGGAAGAAACGCCGCGGCGTTTACGAGTTTCAAAGTTATTTTTTTGTCAAGTGCGGCGTTTACAATTTTTTTTTTCGCGCGCATAAAATTGGGATAAAATAAAAGTTCATTAATCCCATGAATAATAATATATATATTGTTATAAGACTGTTCTCAAGGCCCCTGCTCAACAACGCGAAACCTTCTGACTTCACCGATTATGAAAACTGTGACATTTCGGATGATGATACTGAACCATACAGGTGGACAAAGAAAATTTACTACTCTTCTACTCAGATATTGACAACTCAGAGTTTGAGGGTTTCAAGTTGAAGCTAAAAAGGGCTAAAGTGCATGCGACGTAAAAAGCCTGCTAAGTTGCGACGGCCACTTAAAAAAATGTGGAGCGCCTAAGGAGAGGGTCCGCGTCCCGCGCTCTGGATTGTTTTAATGCCATTTGACGTCTTCGTAATAAAAAAAAATTACATAATGTTTAAAACCTGATTTAAATATTTTAAATAAAATTTTAAAATCCTAAATTATTAAAAATGAGGAACTCTACACTGTTCAGAAAACTTTGATTAAAGCTAGGTCAATGAGACACTGTCGACAAAAGTAGTGTTCCCACAGGTGATGCGTTTATGATATTTTTAATCTTATTTAGACCAATTTTGAGGGGTGCGGCGCTTACGACGGGTGCGGCGTTTCTTCCATAAAATACGGTACATGCTGAATTCAACATTTTTATGTTGATACTATGCAAAATCATTTTTGCATATTGTTCTTGATTGTGTCCAATTTTCCTGTTTGTAGTATATATAAGGGAACATATAAAAAAAGTTTTATTAGCTATATGTGGATTCAAATGAGGCACTCTTTGGAATAATATTTATAGTATTGGTGAGTTTCCAAGTATATTGAATTTCGAAAACCCTTCTTGGATGAAAGGAGTACCGAAATGAATCTGTGCTTCGGAGGTCAGGCCCTGCCTAAGTGCATTTAATTTTCAGAAATCGTAATTTTATAGCCAAAATTTCTTTCCATGCTTTTAAATTGATTATTTTAAATCTTTATATAGTTCATTTCAATAATTTTCCAATATATTTTTAATAATTTCTATTATAGTATTTCATAATAGTTTACGTTGTAAGTACTTATATTCAATTTTAGATTATTTATATTAGCTATGTAGATTAGTTATTATAACGGAAAAATACATCAAATTGCATTTAATTAAAAAAAAATCTTAATTCTCATTGCTCTTATTTTTAAAGTAATAATTTTAATCTGAACCTTTTATGTTTTTTCACAAAATATTTTTTTAACCCATTTCTTTAAATAAAAATCAAGGAGTTTCAAGGATCAAAACAAAAAATATTTAAAGATCTATAAACTATTGAATTATAATAGGCAATTTTAAAATATAGGGTCGCAATTTCTTAAATACAGTATTTAAGCATTCAAACGGCGTGGTGGTGTGTCGGCATGTGGAAGTAGATGTTTAGAAGACTACTTACAAATAGTTATTTCAAAATAATATAGTATTGTAAACTTAGTGTTCAGGAAGAAAATGAAAGGAAGGGAGGATGGGGGGGGGGGGGGTGTAAACATTTTGGAAGAGGTAACGAGGTTGTGGCAGAGTAGCAAAATAAATAAATAAAAATGAGGAGTGGACAAGAGTGTTTTTGCCTGAAATAAATTTCAACTTAATATATTACATGCATAAAAATGTATAGGTAATGTGCTAAAATAGGCTGTACAAAAAAATGCAAGTACGTTTCCATATATTGATAGTGAATTTTTAACTATGTCATGCATTTTCTTATTATACTAAATTTTAGCAGACTGTGTAGAATATATACAAATAACATGAACATGTATAAAAATGTACAAATGTATCATATACAGAGCTCCACAGATGAATTCAAGTACCTTTTAGACCGTGGACGGTAATTACTGATATCCGATTTTCAAATGTGCTATGTGCTTTCTAAAATGCTTTCTTGGCTATCTTATTTACATTATTAAATGGCGAAGTCTTGATAAAGCATTTTGGAAGTGCTGGAAAGTCTTTTATAATCTATGCTTGAAGCATTATTTTTCTTTCTTATTATTTAATGTATATATATTTTTTTAATTTTACGTATTAAAACTATACTCTTATATTTATTTTTTAATTGAATATATATATATATATAAGATAGAGCCAATTATCAAAAGCTAAGGAACATAACACAACTCAAATTTTGCAACCTAATAGCATTTTATAATATGTATAATTTTGTAAAGAAATGAGGCTATTGCTGTTCATCATCTTATTTAACGAAAATTCAGTTATTTCCCCCCTCTTATTTGTTTAGTACAAATTGTATATTTTGCATTGTATGTCTGAATGATTATAGATTTCAAATTTATATTGCAATTTTACTTTCAATTATTTTTTTTTAATACAGCTGACGATATTTCTACTAAATTTGTGAATGACCGCTATTTCGCAGCAGAAAACATGCTCCAACTTTAAACAGCTATTATTCGGTCAGTTTTAATCGTGGAATAATGGCTCTTTTTTTATGTCTTACTTGTCAGTGTAATATAGGAAAATTTTACTAAATATTACTTATAGGACCCGGGGCGGGGGACCGCATAAAAAATAAATTTTCATATTAAAAAAAATATATTTTTCTTGACCGAAATCGCTTTTAAAATACTTCTTTACTTCATTTAAAACATTTTTGTAATTGGAACTATATGTCTATGTCTAACGGTTTAGGAATCAGCCATTGAACATCATCGAGAGTGAACCCCCTGTATACGCTGCGTCACGCTATCACAGTCAACTTTTTCTTTTTTGTTTCCTTTTTGAGCATTTTAAACACACACACATTTTTAAACATACACATTTTACAATCACATAATTTAAAATAATGAATATTAATTGAGAATTTAAATATGCAGCACAAACATATTATATTTCTTGTTTTCACTTTCAGTTAACATTGTTATGGATATTTTTGGTGGAAGTAAGTCGAGGGATGGGTGGGAACTTAGCATGCACATTACAAATTTTCATTCAATGATTTTTTTTTTTTTTTTTGTCTCACTTGTACAATGTATTAATATTATACTCTGGCAGTTTGTTTTTGTGAATTATATATATGTTGCTGCAGCTTTGTTGCGTTTATATTGAACATTGTATCCTTTAATTGAATAGATGACAATGTCAGAATTGACTGAAAATTAATTATATGTATTGCGCTTAGCAATTTTGGATATTTGTTAATAATGTCAATTTTATTGAAAAATGATCAGAAAAAGAAAAGAAAAGAATTTGTTAAAATGCGTGGAAAATAGCTGGGAACCTTCCTAATGTATGAGAAAACTACTATGGTATATTTTGGGTAATTAATGTTTTTAAAATAATTTTTAGTGTTAAGTTTTAATCTACATAAAAAACAAAAAAAGTGCTTTATTTAAATACTCTGTAAGAAAAAAGAAGTTCGGGTAATATTTACATTCGGATGTAACTATATACATACAGAAATAATACAGAAATTATAGTACTGTCTTTGTTTAATATAACAAAATTCTTATAAACTCAAGGCAAAGTTAACAAAGCTTTGGGGGAAAATATAATAATAATAATTTTTTGAGGAAGCATTCCACATCTTTAATTAAAATTTACAATCACATACTTAAAAAAAATGAATATTTGAAATGAATTTAAATATGCAGAGCAAACATATTATGTTTTTACTTTCCTTTCAGTTAATATTGTTATGGATATTTTTGGTGGGAGCAAGGTTGAGTAGGAGGGGGGTACTTAGCATGCGCAATACTAATATTCATTTAATGATTTTTTTCCTCATTTTTATACATATTAATATTATACTTCGATATTTTGTCTTTGTGAATCGTATATACATTGCTGCATGTATGTTGTATCTATATTTAATATTGTATCCTTTGATTGAATAGAGAATTAATGAAGATATCGTTACATGTACTGAAATTCGCAATTTTCAATATTTCTTAATGATGTTAATTTTATTAAACGATGATCAAAATTAAATGAAATAACTTTCAAATTTCAAATTTATGACCGCTAATTTGAGTTATTGGAAATCTTATATTATGCTTTTGTCAAATAAAGCTGTATTAAAAAACATTACTTGAAGTATTTTTTGTATAATTTATGTTCATTTTGCACTGTAGTTTAATTTCATTATATAAATACTTAAATACGTGCCACTATATTGAATAACTTCAATAATCGGAGATATTTTGATAAAATTCTCTTACAACCTTTTATTTTTTATTTTAATTTTTTTTGGCGCTTTTATGTGGAGAGGGGGGGGGGGGTACTACATAGAGAATTCAACAGATTTTCTTTGTCTTACCCAGTGAGAAATATCGATGGCTGTATCTATTATCGTTTATAAAAATAGGTTCAAAATCTCAACGAAATATCGAATTTTAAAGTGTTCAATAAATTTGTGGAATATTTTTAAATATATCATATAGAAAAAATGAATGTGTAACTCAGACTAAATATGGATTCTGTCCATATTTTCTTTACCTGATGATTTATAATAATATTTTTATCTATAAACAAACTTAAAAAAAATTACATATTGCAGTAATTAAATATAATCAATTGTGCTTTGATTTTTCAGTAGTAAATTAATGTTGCTTTACATAAACAAAAGAAAAAAATCACAAACACTGAATATTACGTAATAAATTATGAAAGCGAGTCATAGACAAGTTGATTTAATAATTATTTGTTTAAAATTTAGGACGGTTAAATTTGAAGGTAAACATGAACATATAATAAACATAATATAAAGTAAGGTGAAACATCAAAATCATTTTAGACAGCAAAATGACATTGAATCACTTTTTATTGTCATATTTAAATTTTTATCAAACATTTTCTAAAATTCAGGCATTTATAAAAGTCGAAATTATTCAATTGAAACTTATTCCTTGATGGAATTCCTGGTTGCGTCGCTGTAATAATAATAATAATAATAACAGTAAAATTGTTCAATGTGATCTCATGTATTTTAAAAACTGCAAAAGAAATTGAAGTACTAATATTTCCCTACTAACAAAAATAGCTGCTATAGGAGAACTTTCCGTTCCTACTGGCTCATAAATTTTGTCAACAGACAACCGATAAGATCTCTTGGACTTCACGCCAATTAAAGGTACACGCCTCTCTGACAGCTTACAGGGGGGGGGGGGTAGGAACGGTCTAGTATATGAGCTGAACGCGATATTTTTTGCCAGTGACCAGCGCCCTTAATGTGTCAGAATGATTAAAGATTTCAAATTTATATTGCAATGTTAATTTTACTCTCAACCATTTTGTTAATATATCTGACGAAATTATATTTCGACTAAATTTGTGAATGACCCCCAATTTGCAGCAAAAAATATGCTCCAATTTTAAACAGCTATTACTCGGTCAATTTTAATTGTAGAATAACGGGACTTTTTTTGTATTACTTGTCAGTATAAAAGGAAAATTTTACTAAATATAACCTAAAGGACCGGAGGACCGTATAAAAATTTAAATTTCGTAATTTTTAAAGAAATGTTTTTATCGACCCAAATCGCTTTTAAAATATTTCTTTACCTGATCTAAAACATTTTTGTAACTGGAACTATATGTCTATGACTAACGGTTTAGGAATTAGCCATTGGACACCGTTGAGACCGGACACCCTGTATAATCTTTGTATTTCTTACATACCACATAGTAAATCCAACAGTGTAATTAAAGGAGCGAACGCATAAAACAACTAAAAAAAGGTTTTCTGGCAATTACCAATCATTGACGACAATATTTGTGTATCCATTTATTTTGTGCAGTCCTACATATGAATTTATTTGTATTATATTCACACAGTAAAACTTAGTTGTGCTAAAAAACGAATAATACTCTTGAAAATGCATTTTCCTTAAATCCCGCCCACACAAATTAAATAATTCGAATAGCTTCATTGTATATGATGTATAGAATTCATTCATGCCGCATAATGTAATAGAAATTAGTTAAGATTGAAAACGCACATCCTGCAATGTTGCTTACAGACTTTTAAAGAAAATCGATATGATACATGCCCTATGTTTTCCACCGCTTCCACAAAAATGGCAGCTGCCGAACACAGATTTTTTTCGGCGTGTGTACAGTAGATGATAATAGCTGGTTCTACGACCACAGGATCGATCATTGCGCAATCAGTGCGAAATCGATGATAAGACTCACCTTTCTCTTTATCATAACAGTTATTAATATCATGTTGCTGTTCAGTTTAACAATTTGCTAAAAAAATGTATGCATATATCAAGAATTAAGGTAACAAAACGGTTTTGTTTAGAAACATTTGTTTATTTTATCTCATTTTATTGTTTTCTCTAAAATTTTCTTGAAAAGATGTGTAGATGAATAAGTATACATGTTTTCCACTTCATTTAAAATAAGAGTTAAAAAATATACATGTGTTAGTAAGTATATGCGTCAGTAAGCATATGTCTCTCTCTCTCTATATATATATATATATGTTTGTACTAATCTAAGCATACGCATGTGTTTAAAAATTTGTGTATTAAGATATAAATGTTTAAGTAAAAGCATACATCCATGTCCACGTCTCTAAATATATAAAAGTTAAATGTTTATGTATGGATAGTTATGTAAAAAAATATATATGTATAAAATTTATTAGATTAAAAAATTACAAAAAGTTTTACAAAGATAATAAAAAAAATGTTTTAACAAAATTAAAAAAAAAAGTTAAAAAAAACGTTGTGTAACAAAAGTACTGTATGTAACAAAAGTAAAAGAAAAAAGTTTAACAAAAAAAGTTAAAAAAAAGTTTAACAAATTAAAAATTTTTTTTTACAAAATTAAAAAAAAGTTTTACAAAATTTTAAAAAAAAGTTTTACAAAATTAAAAAAAAAAGTTTTACAAAATTAAAAAAAATGTTTTACAAAATTAAAAAAAAGTTTTACACAATTTAAAAAAAAAGTTTTACACAATTTAAAAAAAAGTTTTACAGAAGTAGTGTGGTTTTGCCGGTTTGGCGCCACCTGTGGGCATGTGGTGTGAAGTGCTGGCCACCGCGCGCGTGCTGATAAGAGTCGGTGGTGGAGGAAACGCATTTTGGTGGTGGTGATAAGAGGGAGGTATGCTAGAGTAGGTTGTCGGGAATTGATAAGAACTTTTATTATAGTACGAGGGTATTTATTTTGGGAAAGGAATGAATTAGCGACACTTTGAAAATATTTGGGAGAGAGTTTCTTATAGTACGAGGGTATTTTATTTATTTTTATTTATTTTTCAAATTTTATTTTGAGGAAATAGAGAATTTTTTCGAATTTTATTTTCAAGTCTTAGAAAATTTATTTTTCTTTTTCGAAGCTTATGAATTTTATTTTTCGAACTTAATTTTATTTTCAGGTGTTAGAATTATTTTTCAAATTTTATGTTTCGAATTTTATTTTCAAGTCTTAGAAAATTTTTGCTAATTAAATTCATTTAGGGGAGATACTATAGTTAATTTATTTTAACGGAACTTTATTTTTATTTTAATAATTTTATTTTTCGAATTGAATTTATTTTTCAGGAAACTGTTTTATATTTTGAGAACTTTTATTTATTTATTTATTTATTTTTCGCGCGAGGTATGAATTTTGTGAGTAATTTTTATTTTCTTTTAAAAATGCATAGCAGTGGTGGAAAATTGGCGCAGAGGAGGAGCCTATTGACATCACTAAATTTTAGTAGTATTTTTCGCCTTATGTAATGACAGAATTCCTGCGTTTTTATTAAGGTGAAGAATACTATAAAATTTTAGTGGTGTCAATAGGCTCCTCCTCTGCGCCAATTTTCCACCACTGGCATAGTGATAGAATTTTTTATTTTGCGAACTTTATTTTTATTTTAGAGGCAATAGATTTTTTTGAGAAGAATTGCTATTTTATTTATTTAACGGAACTTTGAAAATTCGCGGGAAAGAATTTATCATTTTTATTTTGGAAACGCATTTAGTGGAGATACTCAATTTTTCAATGGATGACTTTCTGATGTATGTTGTTCGAGAAGAGGTATTTTTGCGTGATGTATTATCATGTTCGTGTTAATTTCTGGAGGATGTGTACTTTAACATGGAGATAGCTTGATTGAAATTTATTTTGTTTGCATGCACAAAGAAAATATTTTAGTTGATTTTGGTAAACGTCATGGGAAAGATTGATTTTTTTTCAATTTTAATTCAACAGTAAATAGAAAACTGACTGGAACTGTTTTAAATTTTGATCTATATATTTCCTTTTAAAACGAGTGGGAGATAGAAAATTTAGTGGAAGTGTTTTATAACATGCTGATATTTTAATTTTTGAGTATTTAATTGTATTATGATTTTATTGAGAGTCACAAGTTAAAGATTTAATAATTCACTTTTAGACATTCTGCACATTTTCAATAAGCATTAAATAAATTTACGCGAATAAAGCTCACGAAATTTCTAAAGAATTTTGCTAAGTTAAAGCGTCAATCATCTTACATGATTTAGGTCACGTGCGTAACAACATTTTTTAAACCAATCATGTTTGAGTATTTATAATTTCCTCTTTGATTCTATAAATTGAGAATTCGCGCTCTGCTTTCTTTCAAACATTTTCATCTGTCGAATATTATGAAACGCTATTTGAAGAATTTTTATTAAATAAGAAATTGTGATGTAATTCTTTTTACAAACCCTTACAATAAATGCTTAATAAAATTTTTGTTTAAACTATTATATTTTCTATGTGATTACTTATTTCACTTAAACCTTGAATTTCTATTTTAGAAATGGAGACGAAATGTCTGCCTTATTACTTTAACGCGTGAAATCAATTATTATGTATTTACAAACCCATTTGCAAGTATATGGAACGCTAATAGATTTCAACTCACATCGATTAAATCTTATCACAACTAAATGTTTCGGGTAGGATATCTCGTTATGCTAGTTATCAAACAGATTACACTCAAAGAGGTTTCCGCACATCTTAAGCGTCAGCATGTTTGGGAGGAAGACTTTTGGTGATCTCACCAAACATGGACATGTCAGCCATTTTTGTTGCCGATGTTTGCATCTATTTTCAAGACAAGATCTTTTGAATAAGCATAATGAATATTGTATTAAATTTAAAGCTCAATGGATTCAAATGCCTACTCATAACAACAATATACTCAAGTTTTCCTAGAAATGCCTTTAGAGTTATTAGCAGGTTTCGAACCCACAAACATGTGACCAGACTTCTCATTTTTAACCCATTGCGTTAACGACTGGACCACGTGGGTCCGTTATTTTCTTACATGAATATGCTTTTCCTCTTAAAGTTTTATAGCTGCTTATTTTGATCTATATATTTCCTTTTAAACGAGCGGGAAATAGAAAATTTAGCGGAAGCGTTTTATAACATGATGATATTTAAAATTTTTGTTGCGCGAATGAGTTTTACTTTGTTAACTTGGAAAAATATTTTTTTTTCGATTTAAATTTTCATATATACGTTGTTCGAGAAGGAATGTATATTTTTAGATATGTTAGTTTTAGTTATGTTATATATAACTTGCGTTAGAATTAAATTTATATATTGAAATAATAATAATAATAATAACTTTTAAATAATAATAATAATAATAATGAAGCAATAATAATAATAACAATGAAATAAATAATAATAATGACAACATTGAAATAATAATAATAATAGTAAAAAGCAAAAGAAATATTTCGTTGGTTGAAAAATAAATAAAGTTCTCTCTTTAGAGTTTATATATATTTTGCAGTGCTTACTATCTATTCACATATTTATCGATGTGTTAGATCTTTTCAGAAAATTAAATTAACTTGATTTTTGCGTAATGTTTGTGAGAAAGAATAAAATGGCATAGTTCGACTTAGGAAATAATTTTACTTATTACATAAAATGAATTTTTCAAACTTCTGCTTGAGGAATCAGTTATGTTAGACTTGAAACAAAGGCAAGTTAAAGTTTAAATAATTCACTTTTAGACATTCTGCGCATTTTCAGTAAGCATTAAATAAATTTACACGAATAAAGGTCACAAGTTAACGCGCCAATCATCTTACGTGATCTATGTCACATGACTAGCAACATATTTTAAACCAATCATGGTTGAGTATTTATAACATTCTGCACACGCGCGCCCCCTATGACTGTATAAATTTGCATGGAATGAGATAATTTCACCATTCTGTATATTGTCGTCGAAGTGTTAGGACCTGCTGAAGTGATTTAATCGTTTTAATTTATGTCGTAATGGAACGAAGCTTGCAATCATCTTTGTTAAGAGTTGTTAATGAATCCAACTCAAAAAGTCAACCCTTATCATCAGGATTTAAGGATCAAGACATATAATTTTCATCATCACCTGTTTCGAATGATGTGAAACCATCTTCATCAGGATTGAAGAAACAGAAGTTACCCCTCGTGTGTACAACTTGCGACCAAGCCTTTTCCAGAAAGTTTATGTTGATTAGACATATGAAATCTCACCTCAAGAAAAAACCATTTGCTTGTGATTTGCGCGAAAAATCTTCCGTTCAAAATAGCGATTTACAACGACATGGGAGGATTCATTCGATGACCCCTGTAATGCATAAGTGTGATTCATGCAATGACGTATTTTCAAGAAAATATGACTTTTTAAAACACTTAACGATTCACAAGACTCGCGAACAACATGGTTGTGATCTATGCAGTGACGTGTTTTCGAGAAAGCGTGACTTATTTAGACACAAGAAGAGCCATAAGACCTCCAAACAACATAGTTGTGACCTCTGCAGTGATGTATTTTTGAGAAAATATGACTTATTAAAACATAAGAAGATTCAGGTGAAACCCACGCCAAAATATCCATGTAATGAGTGTGATGAAAGTTTTTCTAACAAAAGTGTTTTACTGAGACATAAACGCACTTCACACAAGGTTTTATCCAAACAAACTGATTCTTCGGTAAAAGATGCTTTGTATGAAAAAGTGAAGCATTTTCAAAGACAAAATGCTCTTAATTCGCTTTCTGTAATTAATCTCACACCTGACGAAGGGAATGATAAAGACTTACACATATATTTTTTAATAGTATAAGATCAGATATTTTGAATGAATTAAATTACCAGATGGCAGAAAAAACTCATTGAAATGGTATGCAACAGTTCATGTGGTTGTTAGCCGTTTAGCACATGGCCCCACCAGTGGCCGAGAGGTTCTGCCCTCGAAGCTGGTAGACGCGAAGTGCTGGGTTCGATCCCAATCGCGCCCGTCGGCCTAATCGTTCGGAGTTTTCGTGGTTTTCTTCGAGCCGTGGATTTTCCATGTGTAAATACGGATTAGGTTCCCTTAGAAAGACCCCCACGGAGGGCACTCCCCCCGGGCCTATATCCCTCGTGTAGATAATCGGCCGTCAAAAAATCAACCAACCAACCAACCGTTTAGCACATGATGGTGAAATGGACTATGCTACTCCCTTTTTCCGTTCAAGAGCAACTCTGGAGTTGACGAATGATAATATACCTCTACATAATGAGGAAGCCTTTGCCAAAATGAATAACTCCTTTGAAAAATTCACACAAAAAGGTACTGGATGGATGTTAGATAGAATTTTGAATTTAGAAGTGTATTCAGCTAAACTTGGCATGTATTAAAACTTGTAAAACTTCTTTAAAATCTGTTTACTTATGTACTTGATATTGTAACTTTGAAAATAAATATTATGTGAGTTAATATGCTTCGTTTTTTGTAATTTTTTTTCACATATTAACATATTTTACTATTATCATATACTATGTAAATTACTTTTTAACATTTGAATTGGTTACAAACACTATAAACTCACTTCAAAAACATTTATTATATTACACATAAATCTCTTTTATTGCAAAATAAAATTCATTTGAAAAATGGATGCTAAAGATTAGAATTCTGTAGAGATTAATTAGACATACCAAAAATCCACTTGCTTGAAATTCATCGTCTTCGAACAGCGACTCAACGTGTAATAAGAAAAATAAAAGATGGCGTATTCTTTATCAGTTAGAAAATCACGTGATAACACATGACTTCCATCTTCCATGTAAGTGGTTGATAATGCATACGTGGTTCGTAGGGCATACACGTTATTCGTTATCAGTAAGCGATAAGAATAGCTAGATTATCGTAATGCATCGCATTGCTATCCGAAACTTGTGTGAGCCTGTTTTTGCCACCTCACCTGTAGTGTAAGTTTATTTTTAATTTCTTAGATAATTAAAATCAACAATTGCTAATTGTAATTTGCATGTTAATTGATTTTATAATAATAAGTGATTTATTTTTATATTGTTTAAATTTCATTAAGTGTTGATCTTAGAAATAACTTAATTTTCTTTTAAAAGCGAAAATCTTTAGATTTCATTCACTAGTCTTTAAAATTTTGTTTTGTGTCTTGGAAATTATTTCAAAGTATTGGAAGTCGTATTTGTGAAATGGTTCATTTTTTAGAAAATGAGTCTTGAAAAATAGTCACGAAAATTATTTGGCTTAAAAATTTTTGAAAGACATGAAAATAACTCGAAAAAATTATTTGACTTGTAAAATATTTGAAGAACTGAAAATGATTTTATTGCTCGAAGGTGAGTTGAAAAATATTCGCATAACTCGAAGAAATTATTTGACTTGTAAAATTTTTGAAAGACATGAAAATAACTCGAAGAAGTTATTTGACTTGTAAAATATTTGAAGAATTGAAAATGATTTCATTGTTCGATGTTGAGTTGAAAAATAAATGCATAACTCGAAGAAATTATTTGACTTGTAAAATATTCTAAAAATTGAAAATGATTTCATTGCTCGAAGATGAGCTGAAAATAATTGCATAACTCGAAGAAATTATTTGACTTGTAAAATATTTGAAAGTGTTTCCATTGAAAAATAACTTGGTTTCTTGAAAACAGATGCTTAATTTCTAATAATTTCATGAAAAGTAAACCCTTCCCAACAAACACCTAACTTCGGGCCGCATGGCGTATTCGTTGCGGCCAGGGTGAGTTAAGGCCATTTGTAGCCAAACAATACAGTGCCGTAAGTGACGCGCCGGTAATTACGGCAGCTATCACCAAACAGGCTAGGGATCGGAAGCGAGAAAACAGTTGCGTTTATTTTACCGGTCAATCATTGAGGGCAATTTCCGGCAAGCATTTAATGTATCCTCATCGTTTAGACAGTAGAGGGCTAATATTACCTAACCGACATATTTATTTAAAGAGAGGAAATGAATTTTTTCTTCATTTCTTTTAAATTAATCTTAATTACTTTAAATGTGGGTTTTAGTAAAAATATAAATACGTTATGAGATTTATATTTAATGCAGCAAAATAGATTAGATATTTTTATTTAGTTTTAACATATTTTTACAAAATATAAAATAATATTTCCAAACTAATCTTCGATATGTTTGCATGGATATTTTTTTATCGTCATACTGAAAACAATGAATGTAAAACAAAATAATATAAGATTTAAAGTTGTGAATTCAGTGTAAAGGTAAAAAAAAGATAAAATTCCTTGCCTCTATTAAATTTCTAATGATTTATGCATATTTATTTGCTTTATTATAATTATTTCACTAATAAAAGTTATAGTTAAAGCCATATATATATTTTCATATGCATAAAAATAGTTAATTCAATGCCAGTTACATGAAAACAAATGTTAAGAAAACGGAAGAATTACAGAACAAATTTAGATTTAAAAAAATAACAATAAATAAATAAAATGTCAGTTACAAGTGCTATTTGTTTAATAATAATAATAATAAATAAATAAATAAGTTTGACTGTACATTTTTGCGAGAACGAAACACATATGTATATATGTATGTATGAAGTACAAAGAAAGTCGCAAGCTAATGTTAAACCTATGGGTAGAGTAGAATTCAGGACGCTTTTCACCGGGAGGGATTTCTGCGGCTCTAAGGGGGGGGATTGTTCATATTGACCATTAAAAACACAAAATCTCAAATCTTTCGGGGGAGGACATCTCATTGCTCCGGGGGGAATGTCCCCCCCCTCCCCATCGCCACCCTCTGAATTCAACACTGCCTATGGTAGCGTTCTTTTCAAATTTGTAAAAATGAAAATAACTTTATAAAACAAAAATTCTGCAACCAAAGTCAGAAAAGTAAACACTAACCAGGTTAGAATTTAATCTCAGCTATTCAAAAATATATGATTTAAGAAATAAGTGAATTTTATTTATCATGCTTTTAAGGACTTCTCATAAAAATACCCTCCATCCCTTCCCCCCAAAACAAATACCGCTTTCGTATCGCTAAGTCGGTAAAGCAAGGTCAAGGAGAATGTTTCCTAGAATTACTCTCCACCCCACCCAGCTTTGGATTTTTTTTTTTGCCGCGTCATTCGTGCTATTCGTGTACGGTGATAACAAAGCTACAACCGGTGACTCATTTCATTTCAATATATAGCATTGCATTGTATGTTTGCGTCCGTATTGATTCGGTAAGTCTTTAAGTTATGTTTATTCATTGCAAATTTATTAATCGCAGAATCTATCTTTTGCATCATTTGATTTCATTATTATTGTTTGATACTTATATTTTAGTTTTTATGAATACGCAAGAATTTTTTACTCATACATTTTGTATCTTTCGGTTAAATTACATTAAATAATTTATTTTATTTTATAGTCTTTATGAATACACAAAATTTTATAAACATACATTTTGTAATCTTCGATAAAGTAATGTAAAATTCTTATCAATAGTTATTTTTCTTTCTTTAATTATTTTTATTAATTTTTAGTGACTGCCTAAATAACTTTTAAACGTTATAATTATCGGTATTACCTTCTTTAAAATAGTTTGTATTAGTGCAAATATAAAAATGTGACTAAAAAGAAAGGTGTTTTATTTTCTTCTACCAGGAGAAAGTATTTAAGAATTTATACTCATACATTTTGTATCTTTCGGTTAAATTACATTAAATAGTTTATTTTATTTTATAGTCTTTATGAATGCACAAAAATTTTATAAACATACATTATGTAATCTTCGATAAAGTAGTGTAAAATTCTTATCAATAGTTATTTTTCTTTATTTAATTATTTTTATTAATTTTTAAGCGATTGCCTAAATAACTTTTAAACCTTATAATTATCGTTATTACATTCTTTAAAATAGTTTGTATTAGTGCAAATATAAAAATGTGACTAAAAAGAAAGGTGTTTTATTTTCTTCTACCAGGAGAAAATATTTACGAATTTATACTCGAAAAAAATTGATTAACTAAAATTTTAATGAAATTTAGAAATATCAAGATTATTTTGAAAAAGTTGATAATATATTTTTTTCTAATGTTTGGCTATTAAACTGCAAGAGAAATATCTAAATATTATCTCATAAAAGCAAAATTAAAAAATATATGAGGAATATTATACTGTCATTCGATTACTACATAAAGATTTAAACTTATTTTTATATAATATTTGAATGAAAAATGATTAGAAATGATGCAAAAATTTAGATTATAATGATTTAATAAAACTTTGATGAATAAGCATAATCTAATAGATTTACCAACTAACCTGTGTAAAATATAGTGAAAATCTAAGTAAAAAGAATATCACAAACATGTCACATTTGAATATAAAATATATAATAAACTATGTTAAAATCATGTAAATTATTTAAGCATAAATTCGAAATTTATTCTTTAAAATAAAATACTTTTAAAAAGGTTAATTGAATGATAAAATGTTTTGGCAGGTTAAAAAAAATCTTATAATTGTTTAGATATACTTATCAAGAAAATCAAGTTACTTTAACTTGAACTTTTTCAAAAATGCTCAAAATACAATATTTAGTAATGAATTAATTGATTAGTTATTTCTTCAATTATATACTTTATAAATTTTTATGAAATGCAACAATTTAAATATGCATTGCATATAAATTTTGTAAATATGTAAGTGAATAATAAAAAAAAAATGAATGCATTATGTGAAGTATTGTGTTTTGGAATTTTTTTTGAAAAAGTTCAAAGTGAAAGAATTTGAATTTCTTGAAAAGCGTACCTAAATAATTATAAGATTTTTTTAATCCTGCAAATATATTTTATCATTTAATTAGCCTGCTAAAAAGGTATTTTCTTTTATAGAATAAATTTTGATTTATACCTAAACAATCATTATGGCACAACCGTGGCTAGTGATTACATTTTAAATAACCATAATAGGCTTTTTTGTGGGCAGGTTCGGGCTAAATTTAATTTATTACAACCACAAATGGTAGGACAAAGGCTAGCTTCTGGTTAGCTTTTATTTTTAATGGCTAGTAAAATAATAATTGTGGGCAGTTTAAGGCTATCTAACACTTTTACTGAAAAGTTAGTGGCACGATTGTGGGCAACTTCTTGTACTTACGGCCAATTTTCTTGCGGCCTTATTGTGTCCAGCGTGACACTTTTTTTTACGGAGCCGTAACTTTCATTGATAACGGGCCTCCATCGAACACTTTCGGCCAAGGCTAACGAAACCATCAGTGGCCCGAAAGTTCAGTGTTTGTTGGGTTGGTTTCTTTAAAGTTTTTGAACACTTTCATGGTCGAAAGAACAATGAGAGTCCCTAGTTTCGTGAGAACATATGCATGTTTCCTAAATATTTTATGAAAAAATACATGCTTGGAAGAATAAATGATGAGAGTTCATGGTTACCTTTTATGAACTCATTCGTGAAAAATCTTTCTTGATACTTCATGGCACCTCAGTCATGATAGTTTGTTTTGAAAATCTATTTAATGCCATGACTTTATAGGAAAAAGAATTAGAGTCCTTGTTTTCCAAGAAGGTTTATTTGATTAATGCTCATAAATATTGCATGAGCTGAACTCACACTTGGAAGAAAAATGATGAAAGTCCTTTAGTTTTTGAAAAAAAATATGAATTGAACACTTGTTTGGAAGAAAGATGAGAATCTTGGAAGGTTAGAAGGTTTGCTTGATTTCTTAAAAGTTTTCGGTAAATGCATGCGTCAAACAAATGCATGAAAGAAAGAACAATGAGAGTCCTTGGATGATGAGAACTAATGAGAACTAATTTAAAAATATTTGTTAGTTAACAAAGCAAAGTTTTTGCAAAAAATAAGTTAAACAAATTTAGTTAAGAAAAAATTAAGTTAAAAAATTTTAAAGTTTAGAAAAAAAATTACGAAAAAGAAAAAAAGTTAAGTTTCGAAAAAAAAATTAAGTAAAGAAAAAAAAATTTAGTTTAGAAAATAAATTACGTTAAGAAAAATATTAGAAGGTTGAATGTTTTTAAAATTGGATTGTTTTCTGATTTATCTCGTAAATGAATTCATCCAAGCATTCAATTGTTTATCCTGGCAACCATATGTTTATTCATCACCTAAACAACCAACCAACTTCTTACCACACCAATCGATTATTTATAGCATTAACCCTTAATTTTTGCACAAGTGCAGAAAGTAAACCGATGACAGAATCGTAAAATAAGTGACTTATCACATAGACTTTGTTGTAACTTGATGTAGGCCAATATTTTTGAGAAGATAAACTTAGACTCAGAAACTCATTTAACATAGACCTCGAAGTTTCTCGTAGTTCTTCGAAGTCTCGTTGTTCTTCGAAGTTTTTTCAGTTTCTGTAATTGCCACGAAAGCGCACTTAAAGCATTTTTGGATATATGTAAAAATCACCACAATATTATATTTAAATTAATTAATTTCTTACTGTTTCATATTAGTGTGCAAGTAATTAGAAATAGTTCTAAGTGAACTAGGTTTGATAGTATTCCAACTTAAACATTTCTTTGACAGATTTCCTGTGATAAACTTTGTGTAACTAACCTTTTACAATTTTCAATTCAACTTAGTTTCATGAGATTTACCTGCAAAACTTTAAATTCTTCTATTAAGTTTAGTTATCAATTTCAAATTATTTTTTAAAGTTTTATTATTGTTTGAAAAATAATTAGGTAACTCTAATACCTTTATTTTAAAACATTTAAACTCTAACATCTAACAAATCTAAAATTATAATATATTCAACACTTACCTAATACACCAGCTTGGTCATGACAAGTGCGTTTAACAGGACGACTTTAAGTGAAATGGCAAATCCTTATCGTGAAACAGGATATCACGTGACAACTTCCTCTCGCTTCATTGGTTGAGGATGCAATCACGTGATATCCTGTTTCACGGTAAGTATTTGCAATTTCACTTAAAGTCGTCCTGTTAAACGCACTTGTCATGACCAAGCTGGTGTATTAGGTCAGTGTCGAATATATTATAATTTTAGATTTGATAGATGTTAGAATTCAATTCTTCAAATATTTTACTAGTCAAATAATTTATTCGAGTTATTTTCATGTCTTTCAAAAATTTTCAAGCCAAATAATTTTTGTGAATATTTTTCAACTCAACTTCGAACAATGAAATCATTTTCAGTTCTTCAAATATTTTACAAGTCAAATAATTGTTTCGAGTTATTTTCATGTCTTTCAAAAATTTTCAATCCAAATAATTTTCGTGACTATTTTTCAAGACTCATTTTCTAAAAAATGAACCATTGCACAAATACGACTTCCAATACTTTGAAAAAATTTCCAACACACAAAACAAAATTTTAAAGACTAGTGAATGAAATCTAAAGATTTTCGCTTTTAAAAGAAAATTAAGTTATTTCTAAGATCATTTAATCACTTACTATTATACATTTATTATACACAAATTATATACACATATTGTTATACACATACTATTTACATTATCACGTAATGAAATTTAAACAATATAAAAATAAATCACTTATTATTATAAAATCAATTATGTGACACATTATTCAAAATTGTGCGTAAGATTTATGTAAATGGTTTATTTGCGTCAAACTATCCTTTTTCATACATTTCACGAAGTTTGGATGCAATGACGCAAAGAAACCATTTACATAAATCTTACTCGCAAATTTGAATTGCGTGACACAAAAGATAAATACATTTATTGAAATAAATACATTTCAATGCATAGTATAGATTCAATGAAAGTGATATATTTAACAGTGAATTGGAAAATTAAAAGTATTGTGTAGATATAAAAATATATTTTAACCAAGTCAAAAATAATTTAAATTGAATTTTAAAACAAACCTTTTAAAGTCACATCAAGGCGTCACTTAAATTTTATATCATATCTTTTAAAACTCATATTTTGAATTTATGAGCAGTTTGTATATAAAAACAAGTGGGTAAGTATGATCGCAGATCGCACAGAGGGTTTCATTTGATATTCCTTTAAAAACACTTTATCCTTAAATTAATAAATCCGAAATGTTAATTTATAATTATTAAATCCTTACATAGATGGTGTACCAATAGTTCCAATTTTCATGGGGCAGGGAACGCACTGTTCTAAACAAACCACTTTCCGAATGAAGTCATCAAAAACCAAGTTGAATAAACCAAACCCCGTTGTGTTGTTTGACTGTTGTTTGTTGTTTGACAAACAGCAGTCTCATGTCCCCTCCTTCCCCCCCTTTTCAAAATTTTTTGGACCAGTACCTAAGAACGGAACCGAAATAATTTTTTCTCTTCAGAAATTACGATAAAAAAAATAGTATGCAATAATCATAAATTTACTTTAATGCTATATAGGGTGATTATTAAGTTAATTATAACGTTTGGAATCTGTTGCATTGATGTCCGAAAGGCAGTTTCTGAGTTATGGAAACTGTACCCATAAGGCGCCATAGCGGGCGAAGCCCGCTGGTGTCTATCATAATAATATCTGCCATGTGGACTAATTGCTATATTTAATCAAAATAGTCCCCCCCTTCTCATCCCCGGAAATATAACAAATACAAAATGTGTCTTTATAAACCTATCGTCAAATAGGTTTTTATTTCTTTTTCCCCCCCAAAAAAAACATGATTTTTATATCCGTAACTTAAATAGCGGACGAAGCCCGCTAGTTCCTATCATAATATATATTTTTAATAATTTTATATAGTGTATAATAAAAATCAGACTTAAAATAGCCTAGTTCCATAAGTACTTGTAGTGTCAGTCACATGCTACGATTTTTGGATACCAGTATTTTAGAACGGGAAAATGTGACTTATTTTATCGGAGATATCTCATTAATTGAATAAAGCGAAGCAAACTTTTTGAAAAAAAGGTGGCCAACAAGCATGGCAGTTATCAGCTATGTGACTTTGTGCTAAAGTCCATTAATTTGATCTGCTTTAAAAAGATTACGGAAGATTGAATTATAGTAGAACCTGGATTAACCGAGCTTCGATTAATCAAGGTTTCTGTTAACCGAGCCGATAACAAAGTCTGATTTTTTCCCTTTTGAATGAGCCTTAAAAATGACTACTTTTTAGCTCACTGTCCGTGCTATACAGGCCCTTCTGTCCCCAAAAGCACTCAACTCCAAAGAAATATTGGACCCTGAGAAGTCAACAGCGAACAATGCTTTGTTTCCAGTGGCTGTGTGAGCTTTCGTAAATTTTTCAATTTGCTTTTTAAAATTTACTACTGGTAGTTGATTTTCTTTTTAAATTTGTTAAGCTGTGAAACAGATTTTTACATATATTTATTTTTATTTTTTAAAAAACGTTCTATATATATTTTTTTTAAAAGATATGTTAAATTCGCAAGCACGGCGAGTTTTAATACACAGTTTCTATTAACCGAGATTTCCGATAGCCGAGGTACTAACAGTCCCAATTAGCTCGGATAATCGAGGCTGCACTGTATAATTAAAAAAATCAATAGCGATCTTACTGTAAACGGGTTTCCCTTTTACTGACAGATTTCAAGGCCGAATCAGCTGCTGTTAGTTGCTGTTTCCGTGCTTGATTAAATAAGATTAGTTAAACGTTTGAAAATTACCAAATATAAAAGGAACTAAGTCAACAGAGTCTTTGCTTTATGGTATTTTTTAACAACGCTATAAGAAAATGATTTTAAATAAGAGATTTTAAATGTAACGTTTTAAATCTGACATAATTTTCACCAAACTTTCCTTTCTCTTTGTAACATTCAACTGAAAATATTTTTATTATTAGAAAGATAATATTATTATCTGCGCTATCTTAAAATTGGCAACTATAGTTAAAAATATCATCTCGAAATTTGAAATAAATCTCTCATATAAATATATTTTTAAATTTAAACTGTTTTGCAATATTATTATTTGGCCACTTTGGCCAATATGACGTAATTTCCTCCATTTACAACTTTTAACACATATCAATGAATTTATTATTTAAAAATTTTCTTTTTCTTTTAATATTCACGTGTAAATATAATTTTTATGACGTAATTTTCAATGTTTTCCTGCTATTAATGCGTAATCATTTAATTCTAATTTGAAAATAATTGATTATTTTATAATTTTCCTTCATTTTAAATAAGCATGTGTAAAAACAATTTTTATGACGTAATATTTAATATTTTCCTGCTTTTAACACGTTTTCATTTAATTCTAATTTAAAAGGATTTTTTTCTGTTTATAATAGTCACGTGTGAATAAATTTTTAATTTAAAGGATATATTATTCTTTGCGCTGTTTTAACAATTGGCAACAATTTAAAATAACCTTTTCTAAATTATGTAAAAAATATCTCTGGAAATTCTGAAAATTTTAATTTAAAATTAAAATAAACCGTCAAAAAATTAGGCAAGTTAAAAATAATAAATGCACTCTGCAAACCTCGAGTTTCTATTGAATGATTAAATTGAATGAAAATGATTAAATTCCCATGTATAGTTTTTTTCCCTATAAAACTTTTTTAATGAAACAATTTTATCCAGATTTAACATTAAATATCTCTTAAATAATTTTCCGATTTAAAAACTGTCTACTTCAACGTGTTTATCAAACATTTCCCTATAATACTACTCATTTTAATATTTTTGTATGCAGTAATTTTCTTAATATTTGCGAGATAGACCTCCAGTCACAAAAGATTCTTTCAAAGCGGCGATGACAGCGTTAGTTATTTTTTTTCCCGAATAACAGACAAAATGTAGTACGCGATTGCGTCAAAAGATGGCGATACCAGAATTCTGATATGGTCATTATGTAAACTGTAAATATTGCAAGGCTAAATAAAAACAATTGTCTCGGGGTTATCAAACTTCATTGTTATTTATAAATAAAACATTTCAACTAAATTATTTATTATAAAAGAATTATTACATCACAATATTTTTTATGCTAAGAAAATAATAATAATAATGTTATGGATGACAGTGATTATATATCGATTGAGCGTCATAATAAAAAATGATATTATAAAAAGGAGAGCTGAAATGAATTATTTTTTTACGTTTCTGATCGTGTAATTTATAATCAAATAATAATTATTAATGTATATTTTTTGTAAAGTGATTGAAGTTAAATATATTTATAAAATTTATGGTAATATTTTTATTGTTGAAAAATTGCCAAGAAATAATCATCATCAAATTGGCGTCATTATAATTGTAATTTTACTTAACTTAACAATTAAAAAATTACAAAGGAACTGAGAATAATGGTCAATTAACAGACTTTAAAGAAAAAAAAAATTCACATGTGAAAACAAGTACCAGCGAGTATTGAACTGCCTATCATAAGATTGGTAGACGATGGCCCTTAACCATTCAGCCAGTGGGAGGACAAATTTTTCTCCCCAAAAGTGGTTAAAAAGAAAGCATGGGTATGAATACAGTGTCATGCATTTTCGGTGAAATTTCCATAGAATGGCGAAGAAATATAGTCCGATTTTTCATGCGCATTATAAAACGAACAAGAGTCTTGTTGGAAACAAGTAAATTGTTATTTTCTTCATCTGAAACATATTTATTTGATTTTTAAGATATCGTCCGCGTCATTTTCGAGAGAAAAAATCGAATTATTTAACGAACGAGAGTTTCCGCAAAAACTACCAGTATGTTATTCCCTTCATATAAAACAAATTCATATCATATATCAATTTAAAGAAAATCGCCCGAATCGTTTTCGAGATTTTGAAATTGGGAACTTCTTCCATACCTAACCATCGCTTTCGCTTTAAAAATGGCTATTTAGATCTCAAAATATACTGCACGTAGAAATGTAAAAATTTAAGTATACGATTAGACTGCAGATGTAAGACTGTTCTAAAAAAATCGGAACAATAGGATCTGTATCTGCTGAGTTATTAAAAGGCGGCTTTTCGCGTTTTCTTTGATGTCGAGTTAGCCGTATATATGAGTTCCGCCATCTACGAATTCTACGATACGACTTTAGGCTTAATGCTGCGTCACTCGGAATACTACCATCTTCCATGATATATTGCATAGGTGTGTGTGTGTGTGTTTGAATATATGTGTTACCCAGGTCTAACAATATGTTAGAAAGGTTTGGGTAAAAGTTACAAAAAACCACTCATATCGTCGGTACCATGTCAAACTATCCAATGTGAAAATAGCCACATTTCAGGAGGGCAAAAAAACTGCTTTAATTGCGGATTCAAAATCAGCGCCAAGCAGCAGTGAAAAATTATTACATTTTTAGGGTGCTGTTTTATTTCCTATTTAAGCATGCTATTGAGATAAATCATTCGAATAATTTTACTTGCCGAAAAATCACATTGGATAGTTTGATATGGTGTGCTTATTTGTACGCTTTCAGCTTTGTTGAACATTTTCAGCTTCAAACTATCCAATATGCAACATTGGATAGTTCGACTTGTAAAAATTTTGTGTTTTCCTAGGTTTGCCATTCCATAGTAGTGAATATGCCATATTCGATAGTTTGCTTTGTAAAAATGTGCTTTTCCCAGATTCGCCGTTTCATAGTAGAAAAAAATGTGTCGTATTCAATAGTTTAATTTGTAAAAATTTTGGTATTTACATATTCAATATAAAACTCTTAAGAATTTTCTTTGATAATTTTAATAACGAATTTACAGTAAACGAATAAAGAAAAAAGCTTATTTTTTTAAACATTCTGTTAATTTTTTAAAATATAAGAAAGCAAAAATATCACAAATAATGGGTTGGGCAACAACAAGCACTTCGTACCAGTAATTATAAATTGTAATCTTTGCGCTATTTATTCTAAGAAACTCATGGACCGCTTCTACCACAATTTTCGAATAGAAATCTTTGATTTATTTAATCCCCCGTTAAAAAAAGTTGGAACAAATGACTTTGAAGAAAATTTTGAAGAAATTTATAATAGGCTCTTTTAATACAATAATTGCAAATGTGCTCCCGAACATAGGGAATGATAGTAGGGTAATCCCTTTTTCAAGACTTTCTTGATCATTAAAAAGTTTTTATGACTTTTGGTTTACTTTTCTGTCGTCTCACCGTTTTCTAACTCTCGTAAATATAGTCGGATTGCCATATAATTTACTTATGTGTTTGAAGTTTATTATGGCATGTCTGGTACTGAAAACGAAGCGTGAATCTTTTATAGGATCTTTACAGAACATTCAAAGGAATCCCGTTACATTACGTTTAATGGGAAAAGAAACGTTTGTGATTTAGTTTAATTATGTTACACTATTTCAAACATAATGAAATTTATATATATTATTGAGGTGCACAGCAACATGCCTACATTAGAATATGACGTGTAAAACAGTTGTTATTCATTTACAGGGACACACAAAAGATTTCGGTTAAAATGCAGTCTATTAGCGATAATTGCTGGAAATGAGTTTTATATTATGGTATGCATTTTAAAACTATGTGCATACTACGTGGTATATATAAATTCTATAGACTGTATACAGGAGTACCTAAAATAATTCGTTAGAATTACTAAGTATGATTCTGAACTGCTTAAAAACGTAGTTTTAATTGTGTCATGCATTTCAATTAACTATAGTTAGCATACGAGATGTTTGTGGAATATAAGTAAAATCATGTACAGGGCCACGCAAAAAAATACTAGAAACATGGATAGTTATGAATGATAATTTCTGGAAGTATCATTTTACTAGTTGAAAGCATATTTTAGTTTGCATTAAATTTTTAGCTTATTATGTGGTATTTATAAAAATCTGTAGATAAAATGCATGGTTGTACAAAAGAATTCAGTTATGCTCGTCTATTGGCAAAAATCACTGAATGTGAATTTTCAACCTATTATACTTTTTGACCCTTTCAACAAAATTGAAAAGTGTTTTTGAATTCGATTTGTCTGTCCACGCTCTAACTCATGTAAATAGACTCGAATTTCCATGCAATTGAATAATGTTAATGGTCTTTAAAATGGCATGTTCGGTATTGCATATGAAGTGTGCAACATTAATAGTTCATTTACAGGGCCACTCATTTTCATTTCCATCCTCAAGATTTCCATTACATAATGGTATATGGGGAAAAATCGTTTGAAGAGTATTTTAATGATATTACGCTATTTCAAATGTATTAAAAAACTGATATAAATCAGTGAATTTCATTGCAAGAAGATTATGACAGAAAAGAGCATGGATTCATAGCATTTGTCGTTCATTCACAGGGTCACACAAAAGAAATGGTTACAGTATTGTCTTTGAGCAATAATTGCTGGAAGTGCGTTTTTATATTTAGGTATGTGCTTTTAAATTTATATATTTTTTTGCATGTGGTATAAAAATTCTAGACCTCATATACAGGGCTGCACAAAAGAATTCACTAAAAAATAATTACCGTCCATAAACAGAAAAAGTACTCGAATCCGTTTGATCTATCATGTCCGTTCGATGATCTATAGATTTGTATATAATCTAGATAGTATGCGACAATTTAGTTTAATTAGAAAACTCGTAACGCAATTTACAATTAAACTTTAGTAATTTCCACCAATAAACGGAAATATACTCGAACTTCTTGTATAGCCCTGTATATTATCTACAGAATTTTATACATGTTGCGTACTATGGTAAAATTTAATTCAGGCAAAAAATTGCATAAACACACTTCCAGAAATTACCAGTCATATCCCAATGTTTTCAGTTCCTTGCGTAGCCTGCATATTAGGAATTTCTACTAACATATTTTAATATAGTAAAAAGAAATAAAAGACCGA
The DNA here is from genome assembly GCA_963932465.1 of Maratus speciosus. NCBI lineage: Eukaryota > Metazoa > Arthropoda > Arachnida > Araneae > Salticidae > Maratus > Maratus speciosus. The sequence goes on from OZ010787.1 coordinate 207,675,062, forward strand.
AATTGCATAACTCAATCAAAAACCTCCTTTAAGAAATTCACTCCCATACAAAGTAATGCTTGCAAGTTCTTTTGTATAGTCCTATATATGATCTAGAGTAGGGGTGCACAACCTTTTTAAGAAAAGGGCCACATACAAAAATTTCTGGGTTGTCGAGGGCCACGACAGTAACACGGAGAGAATTCTATTTCGGGGAGGTAATCTGTGGCTTATAATCAGATAAAAAATATTGTTTCAGGGGAGAAAGGGAGTTTTATCCCTCTAGGTTCACCTACCCAGTCAACATATATCCAATTTATTTGGCAAGGATATATCAACAGTTTGCGTTTGTATATATAACATAGAGATATAGCAAGGATTATTTAGAATGAGTGATAATATTCTTTGACTTTATTTGGGGGAGTAAATTTTGTTCTATTAAAAGAGGTAAAAAACAAACATCACGAAAGAGGCTAGTGCCGAAAAAAATTTGAACTTTATGGGCGAAGGGGGTAGGAGGAGCCAATCAACAAAATTGGCGATTTTCTTGCACCTGATCAACAAAATTCGCGATTTTTCCATTTCCGATCAAAGAAATTTGAAATTTTTCCACGCCTGATCGACAAAATTAGCAATTTTTCTGAAGCCAGTCGACAAAATTCGCGATTTTTCCGATCATCTTTCTGCGCCTGATCAACAAAATTCGCGATCCTTAAGTGACTATGACGAAATTTGCAATTTTTTCCGAGGTAAATTGACGAAATTCGCTATTTTTTCTCACGATAAACTGACAAAACTCGCGATTTTTTCCGCAGCCGATTAATGAAATTTTCAATTTTTGATTGCACCTGCTAGAAAGTTCGCGATTTTTTCGCGCCTAATGAACGAATTTTTTTATTTTTCCGCGCCTAATGGATAAAATTCGCAATTTTTTCGTCCCGACAAACGAAACTCACGATTTTTTCCCGATCAACGAAATTTTCAAATTTTCCGCGCCTCTGCTAGAAAGTTTGTGGTTTTTCCGTGCGCGATCGACGAAATTTGCAATTTTTTGGCACCCGATCAACGAAATTTGATATTTTTCCCGCGGCAAATTGACGAAATTCGCGATTTTTCACATGATAAACTGACGAAACTCGCGATTTCTCGCAGCCAGCTGAATTTTAAAATTTTCCGCGCATCAGTGAGAAAATTCGATTTTTTCCGTACCTGATCACGAAATTGTGATTTTTCCGTGCCTGATCGGCGAAAGTTGCGATTTTTCTGCGCCCGATGATAGAAATTAGTGATTTTTCCACGCCCGATCATCGAAATTGACGGTTCTTAACTGACTGACGAAATATGCAATTTTTCCCGCGGTAAAATGACGATATTTGCGATAACCACACGAAATACGCAATTTTTCCGCAGCCGATCAAAAAAAATTAATTTTTCCGCTCCTTATCGACAAAATTCCCAATTTTTCCGCACCCGTTCGACGAAATTCGTGATTCTCAACTGACTGACGAAATTTGCAATTTTTTTTCACGCGGCAAATTGATCTTTTCTCGCGACTGACGAAACTCACGATTTTCCCGCAGCCGATCAACAAAAGCTGCAATTTTTCCACGTATCAAAGAAAATTTGCAAATTTTCCGCCCACCATCAACAAAACTAACAACTTTCTCGTACCCGATCAGCGAAATTTGCGATTTTTTCGCTCCTGATCGACAAAATTCGCGATTTTCCGTGTCCTACCAACAAAATTCGCGATTCTTAACTGACTGACAAAATTTTTAATTTTTCCCGCGGCAAATTGACGAAATTCATGATTTTTTTCCTGCGACCTATGGACAAAAATTGCAATTTTTTCCTGTTAGAAATTGACGAATTCGCGGGCCACTCGTTAACCAATCGCGGGCCACAGGTTGTGCATCCCTAACTAGAGAATTTATACGCATCACGTAATATTCAAATAGTTAAAAACTCATACTAAAATTGAAAACGCACTTCAAACAAATATCGCTAATAGACAGCAGTGTAACCGAATTTTTTTGTATGTCACTATAAATTAACGATAACTGTTATACATGTCAGATTCTACAGTAAGCAAGTTGTAATGTAAATTAGTTACGGATATCAATTTCACTATGGTTGGAATATTTTAACATTATTATTTTAATTTTTTCCCTATAAACAATTATACAACAGAATTCTTTTTTATGAACTTCTAAATAATAATAAATGGCTTGCACACCATATTCTGCATAAAGTATGTTTTAATACACTTGATAAATCCATATTAATTTCATTATGTTTTAAATATCGTAACACCATTAAAAGACACCGCTCTTTTTCCTTATTGAGTATAATGTATTATTTTGAGTCTCCCTGTAAATGAACTAAAAATTCTCACATTCCATTAACAATAGAAATCCCATTCTATACTAAACGTCAAAAACACATGTCAATTGCGTTAAATTTAAATCCATAAATAAAACAATTTTTGTCTTCCTGATAAAAAGAATATTTTCATATTGGATAGTTTGACATGGTACGGATGCATAGAAAAAGAGAAATATACAAACATTTTCGGCAAAGGGTCCAATATGCCATATTGAACAGTTTGACATGGTAAATTTTTGAAAAAAGAGTATATTGGATACTTTGAAAGAGTCATTATCTAAGTTTCTATGCAAGCTAGAGACGTGACAATTTTGATTAGTACGTATCATGCACAAAACAACCAAATGGCATAAAATATGAAAAATGCATTTTTTTCACATTGGATAGTTTGACATGGTAGCGACGATATAAAAATCAGCAATTTTTTTATTTAAACAAAAAACAATTTACAGAAAGTATATTTACAGAAAGATGTATTTACATAGAAACATTTTCTTGATAATTCTACATTATATTAATAATTTTCCTTAGCGGTACAATCTTGGTTAATTTTATAATGTTCATAAACAAAACTTGATATTCCATCATCTAGCAAGTAGCGCTTATCATCAAAAGGACTTAAACTAGTTTTATTCTGTGTTAATGTATATAGGTGATGGTTATCTTGGGCGATCCTTCTCTGCTTTTCCATGCTAGTTTTCACTTGTTGCAGACATTCTAAGTAATCTTGATCTCAGGCCTCATCATCATTAATCATCATTAGTAGAAGGAAAGTGGGGGTTCTATTTCATCAGTCGGAGACGGACGGAGGCGTGGTCAAAGACGAGTGACATGTGGGCGGAGTCGAGTGATTGACAGGTGAGATAATCTTATCTCACCAGTCAATGAAATTGGTGACAGCCAGTCGGCTGTCGCCACGCCCCTGCTCCCTACGCACGACGCTGATGGAATAGAATCCCCAATTTCCTTCTACTAAAGCATACCCCTATTATCGCCCCATTTTATTTTTAAAGCCCTAAATAATATTTTGCTTCGGTTTCTTTCCTTCCAGAGGGGCCATCTATGAGAATTTTGCTGACTTTGGGTTAAAAAGAAGTATTTTTCGATTCTCCCACGACGGGGTTCGATTCTGCTATTTTCTGGACAGGATTCCAACGCTCTAGCCACTATACGAGGTGAGACTTACGCTTATTTGAGTTGAGGGGGAAGTGGTGAGATTTTCCGCACTGTGTTCGATAGAAATACAATTGTAATGTCTGTGTTTAACAAGATAAATTTATTTTTAGATAGACTTTTTAGTTGGAAGTAAATATCTTCAATGCGGATGATTGAGTTATTCATATTAATTGGAGAATGACTAAATTTTTAGATTTTGTTGATTTAAGATAAATAAATATATATGAAACGATAAAAGATAAGCCCCTTTTTAAAATCCCTTTTTTGCCCCTTTTAAAATTTGAAATCCCCGTTTTAAAAAACAGAAATTTAAATGTAGAAATTAAAATTAAAACTTTTAAAATGCTTTAGTAATTGTGTCTCAATTGATTGAATGAAGTTGCCCCTGTTAAGTCTGTTTTCCCGCATCGCATCTTATAACTTTCAAAGATCGTTTTGGCCCATTTCATAAGAATACTTTTGCTGAGTAAGTGCAATTCGTATGTCTTGCGGCGACCCGCTGGCCGAAGTTGAGCTAGCGCCCAAGCCCGGGTAATCAATCATTCAGCTAACGACCAATTATATTTTAAATACGCCTCCTTTGATTTCAACATCCCATTGCAGGAATAATGCAAGATACCTCGTACTTATACCGCTGCACGGGCTGCAAGAGAGGGCTTTTTACCATCAAAAGAATGCACTAACTCCGCGTCACTCGGCTCTCCAGGGATCGTTTTGCGATACACCTAAGTTCCCCTGTCCATAAAGGGTTAAACCAACAGCTCTCATGTCAAAGGGGCCTGATTTCTCTCAAAAGGATGTACATTAATAAATCAGGTCCCGAAAAAGCTGTGTCTTTATTGAAACAACTTCTCACTTAATCTTTCATTAATCCCCGGATACCACTCACGGCCTGCGACTAGAGAACTATGCTAGTAACTCCGAGGGAGCGATTCTACGTCGGCCCGGATGCGCCTGTTGTCCGCGCCCCGGCACCCATCGGCACGATCTACACCGAAACAGAGGAAAAACAACAGGAGTAACGCGAAATCATTACATGAAAAGTCGGGTGGACAGTGCATTTACGCGGGACAAATCCCGAAATCCCAGCGAAATAGACTTAAAGATCCGTCCTTGAAGCAAGAACAACAACGAGGTGTGTAACAAAATCCTAAAAAAGAGGCAAAATGACGAAAAGAAATCTCTAAAAGGACATTTAACAAATCCTTTTTCTTCCATCCATGAGTGCAAAAGAAAAAGAAAACGGAAAAACAGTCTTTCCCTAGCGATTAATTAAGAAGAAAAAATCTGGTCATAAAAAGAAAAAAACAATCTTTTCGATGACAGACAGAAAATCATGCATCCTTCTTTTAATCACGTTAATTAACGATCATTAAATCCAAAAAGAAACAATCCTCGCCTCATTCCTTCCATGAACAGTTATCGAAAGAGAAACGCTATCATAGGAGAAAGTAGGTCACCAGTGATTTATCCAAGAGAGGTCTTATCTAGATCAAAGTGAACAGCTGTGTTAGTTTCGGTTTCTAAAGGATTAGAAAGATAAAATGAAAAGAAAGAAAACAAACTTAGTGAGACTGTTTTTACTTTCCATCAGAATACCACATGGACTTCAATGGAGTTTATAGACAGGTGTTGCATATATGATGTTTGTAATGCGCGATTAGTTTTTTTTATGTGTAAATGGATCACAGGTAAGCGTTTTCTTTTATTAATTAAAGAAAGGAAAAGAGTTCAGTTTTAAGAAGTGAACCTTTTTTAATTGGTTGTTATTTTAATAGCAAAAAAATAGAATAAGAAAAGGTTTATTTTATTTCTTTTTTGTTATAAAAGAAAATAATTTGTTGAAATTTATACAGTAGTTCAATCTTTGGAATTTTAAAATTTTATTACAAAATTCGTTTTTTTTGGTCTCAATTTGAAAAAAAAAATGATACATTAAATTTGAATTTAATTTAGATTTAAGCCAAATTTTTACAAATATTGTGTTGCAACTTTTTTTTGAAAAATATTCCATTTTTATTCTTATGTGCTTTAATTGTGCCTTATATTTTTGTGTAATTCTGTGATATTTTGTATTACAACACGAGTACCCCTACCGAAAAAGTGAACGACTTGGAACACAACTCAGAGGACGCTGAGAAAGAGAAAAATCAGCTTCCGAGTAATGATGGAACGCCAGTTCAGCGTCCTGAAGAGAAAGATAGTCAGAAGTCTAGTCAGGAGTCAGGGGTTGCCTCCCAGACACATAATGTAACAACATTAGGTGAACAGACTCTGTCAGCTCAAGCTGGGTCTGGTCACAACTCAATAACTGCAGGCCTGAAAATGTCAATAGAACCTGATATTATTGAGTTTTCGCCGACATCTGTAATGGATTGGATACCGTAGCTAGCCTATTTCGAGAGTGTGTGTATAGAACAGGAAAAAGACGACTGCTGGAAAATTAGGCACATACAAAAATACTTAAAGGACAGTGCAGTTACGTTGTACATTAATAATTGTTTAAATGTGCTGCATTGGTCCGAATTTGTCACTTTGTTCAACGAACATTACGAAATTCCTGACACTCTTTCTTTAACTGATTTTTCCCGTATTAGATACAAAATTGGAGAGGAACTGAACGAATATTATCAAAAAGATTAAAATAGGGAGAACCTTAGGTTTAGACCAGAAACTTATCCTGGAAGGGCTAACGGAGGGCTTGCCGTTAGAAATGCAAAAGTTAGTTATTGCAAGCAACCCCTCAACTACACATTCATGGCGTGAATTAGTATTCAGAATTTGCAAACTACAACTGGACAGAAAGGGAAATGAGAGCAAAGTTGACGCAAGCCCGCAAAACCCCAATCAATACCGACCCTTTCGCCCCCATATGAGACAGGACAGAATTATAACCGGCAGTGGAACTACAGAGTTCCCTATCAAAACCCTCCGATTCGACCTTTTGCATCTAATCAAACACGAAACCCCCAAAATACATTTACACCGACGTCAAATGTTCAACCGAGACCAAATGTATATCACCAGACCACTTTGCCATCCTCCCCATGCAGAATTTGCCTTAATATAGGAATACCAAATGCGTATCATTGGGTGGGAGACTGCCCTTTTGGACAACAAGTCTTAGCAGTTCCAACCCCTAGTCCCAATATGACTTGTGCGAACCCCAATCCAAATCATAGAGCTAATGAGTCATCCGAAAATATATCTAGTTATCAATGACGGTTTCTTATGTCCGGACATATACAAAAAGAAAAAGCTAGCTATAAAAAATCAAATAGATATTGTCAAAAAATTACTCATGTAAAAAGTGAAGACTCACTACCTTGTTTGATCGATACAGGGAGTTCAATCAGTGTGATTCCTTGTCATTTAGCCCACAAACTTAACCTAAAAATATGTAAAGTTCAGCAGAGTATATTGGTCACACAAACACAAGGTTTTCTAGCTTTGAAAGAAAAAAGGCCTTGTTAGTTTGGAATTAGGACGTATCTCTAAGAATGTTGAACTTTTTATAATTAATAATCAGTTACCTTATGCTTTGATTGGGCTACCCCACTGTAAACTGTTTAAATTAAATATGACTGTGTTAAAATGCAAATCACTCAAGAGAATAAGTGAGTACCTCTCATGGACAATATTTCAACAAATTCATCTCATCATACTTTACATTTATCAGACCCTATACTAGCCAGCCAGAAATTGGAAATGCAAAGATATTCGAAGAAAATTTTGAGCCGGAGTTGTTCGAGACCACTGAACATGTGCCAAATGTTCAGACTGTCAAGGAACAATTACCTGCTCTTCTAGCCAAATATGTCTGTATTTTCGCTAAAGATAAATATGATGTAGGCTGTGTAAACATTGAACCCCAGAGAATACAATTAACATCAGACCTTCTCGTTTCTTTAAGAGCATATCGCACTTCCCCTAAGGAAGAAGAAGAAATTAAAGACCAAATTCAGAATTTATTGCGAGCCGGTATCATTAAAGAAAGTTATTCCCCTTATTCATCACCCGTAACTTTGGTGTATAAACGTAAAGAAGGGAAGAAAACCCGGTTATGTATTGACTTTCGGAAATTAAATGCCATTACAAAAACAGATGCAGAACCCTTACCTAGAATAGACACCCTGTTAGATAAACTGACGCATGGTAAAGTTTTTTCCACTCTTGATGTGGCCAGCGGATATTTGCACATTCCTATCCACCATCGAGACACTGAGAAACTGGCATTCGCCACAACCTTTGGATTATATGAGTGGAATCGTTTACCATTCGGATGGAAAAACGCGCCTGCTTGGTTTAACCGTACCCTCAGAAGAATCCTTAATAAATACAAAATTGACTTTGCCTGTAGTTACTTTGATGATGTTATTGTATTCTCCCAAAATGAAGAGGAACATTTGTGTCATTTAGATACATTATGTAATATATGTGTCCAAGAAAACCTTAAACTCAAATTGTCAAAGTGTAATTTTGTTAAATCCAAAATTAATTTTCTAGGATATGAAGTCTCGTATGGTTGTATCACACCTGACAACCCTAATATAGAGACAATTAAGAAATTAACACCACCTACGAATGTAAAGGAATTACAACGTTTTTTGGGATCTATAAATGTTTATCACAAATTTATTCCAAAGTATGCTAACATTCGATACCCTCTCAACAATTTGGTGAAGAAAAATGTCCCTTATGTGTGGGACGAAAATTGTCAAAATTCTTTCGAAAAGTCAAAAAATGCTTTAATTGAAAAACCTATATTAAAGTTGTTTGATCCCAAAACACCTTGTCATTTGTTTGTAGATGCCTCAAGTCATGGAGTGGGATGTGTTGTGAAACAAGTTGATGAAAAAGGAACATTACATCCTATAGCATATCATTCTAGAAATCTTCGCGATTATGAAAAAAATTATGCAATTACTGAGTTAGAATGTTTGGCGATTGTGGATGCTTTAGATAAATTTTATCATTATTTACACGGCCAAAAATTTGTCATACATACAGACCATGCGGCACTTACCTGGCTCAAAAGTGTTAAAATTTTAAGAGGACGTCTTTTCCGCTGGTCCCTAAAACTTAGTATGTTTGACTATGCAATTAAATACCAAAAAGGCTCCACTAATGTTGAAGCTGATATGCTATCTAGACAGCCTGTTTCAGAAAATTTACACCATATTATACATCTCCTTGACTTGAATGAAGTACGAGACCGTCAGAAAAAAGAAAACGTAACAGTTGATGGTAAAAAGTACACTGAAATAAATGATGTTGTTGTAATTAAAAAGAAAAGTTTGTATAAGATTGTGGTCCCCATGTCTTTATGTCTGCCTAGAGTTGCAAAAAACCAGCAGATTTTTAGGGATGGGAATAAACCCGGGAATCTTGGGGAATAAACCCGGAATTTTGGGGAATATTGGAAATTTTGAAGGAGTTTTGAAGATAAACAAAACCAGTTATTTTTCAATTTGAAATTTTTATTTTAAAGAAATTTCAGGGAAGAAATGTTCCAAAAGATAGATTTTATGTCATGAATTCACAAAACTTATGATTTTACAGATTAAGTCTTTATAATTTATTAGCTTTACAACAATGGCGGCTGTAAATAGGTGAGGATTTGAATGTTTCTTTTAAAAATAATTTTTTTAGTTTCTGTTGGCTCGCATATCTCTTATTCAAGCATACTTTATATTAATTTTTTAACAAGTTGCTTTGTATTTTTCCATTCATTTAATTTAATTTTGTTCATTTTCTTTTTTGTTTACATTCGTTGATTCGAAGAACAGAGGTGAAGTTTATATTCACGTTAGGGAAGATGAATCTCTCATCTGCCTCTTTTAATTTTTACTTATGGACAATTAAACTACCAAATTACTTATGATATTTTAATTTCTCTTACTTAATATTTCTGCAGTTTAAGACTGTATTTCGTTAGTTTTCATGTAAACCGGGCAATTTTTTTTAATATTTTATGTTATTAGTTTTGTCTACATTGACAGAAATTGAAATGATTTAAAATAATAAATTAAAAATTTTTCATGCTTAAAGCTTTCTGAAAACTCCCGGAAATTTTCAAAATTTCCTTCCCAAAAGACACGGTTTATTCCCGGGAGTAAACCCGGTTTTTTCTACCCTTTGCAACTCTACGTCTACCCCTGTTAGAAAAAACCCACACACAATTTGGCCACCCTGGAATTTATAAGATTATAAATTTAATCTCTCCGCAGTATTATTGGCCTAACATTAATCAGGACATTGAAAATTTTGTAAAACACTGTCACACTTGTCAGATAAACAAAAAATGTAGGCAAAAAAGATTTGGCTTATTGCAATTAATGCCCCCAGCAGATATACCTTTTGAATGTTTAGCAGTAGACTCTGTTGGTGGATTTAATTTTTACAATTCTACAAAAAAATATTTGCATTTAGTCGTTGACCATGCAACTCGCTATGTGTGGGGTTTCCTTCAAAAAGTGTAACTACCGAAACTTATACAAACATTTTGAAACAATTATTTCAGATACAAGTACCAGATAGATTGTTAACCGACAGAAATGAAGCATTTACAGCTTCCAGGTTTAAAAGATTTCTTCGTACTTACAATGTAAAACACAGATTGACGAGCAGCCATTACCCAGAAACGAATGGAAAAATTGAACGCCTAAATCAGACTATTGTCACTAGATTAAAATGTAAAGTCAATTCCACATCTAAGAAAATACCCTGGACTAAGCTTTTAGATGAAGTCTTTTATGTGAGTATAATAATACTCCTCATTCTGTAACCCAATTCACCTCTAGTTATTTATTGTTAGGAAAATTACTATATGATCCTCGTTTACCAAATAATAGTTATTATCCCCCTGTGGAGGAAGCTAGAAAATTGAATAAAGAGAGAACAATTGCTTACCATAAAAAGAATAATGTCCGTTATGATGCTCGTTTCCTTCCTGTAAAGTTTAAAGTTGGTGACATTGTGATGTATGAAGAATTTCATTATCCTAATACCTGCAAACTGACTTCGCCATATTCTGGCCCCTACACCATTTTAAAACAACTTTCTGATGTATCCTTTGAAATTGATAAACCCAGTTCACATTTTAAGAGAAATTCCGAAATTGTCCATTCATCAAAGTTAAGATACTACCACCTTCCTCAAAATCTTAAACTCAACCATGAATAAACCCCATCTATCTCTTTTATCTTTCAATTTTTTATTTTTGCTTTCCTGTCGTCCCCCTTGCTCGTAGCATTTGGACGTGGACCCAGCTGGGCGTGTAACCCCCCCCCCCCCCAGCGGCGTAGAATGATGGTGACAGTTTAAAAGTACTGTTAGAATTTTTTTTTATAACTATATTATGATGATTTTGTGACATATGAAGGGGTCCTCCGCTCCGTGGCCACCCATCTTTAGCCGGACTGTTTTCCCGGATTCTCTTTCCAGGTTGAACGGAGAATCTGGCAAAACTGCTTCGCTTCCCCTCTGCATGTGAATATTGATGTACCCACCTTCTTGTTTCAGTCGTGCAAGTGGCACATTTTTGGGATGATATTCCCCTCAGAGTATTAAAACCCATGTCACACTGACTTTGGGCATGGTGAAAATTATAGCAAGTGTATACAGTCGAACCTCTATTTAACGAAGTCGCTAAATCCCAGAAAAAAGTTCGTTATATGGAAAATTCGTTAAATAGAGATTCACCTTTTAAAATACTTTAAACTAGATTTTAAATTCATAAACACTAAATATTTTTACTAAAAGTAATTAATCACATTTTTTTAATAAATTATATCGATTTGTTTTATTTATTTTACCCACCAATATCCAGCATCAATTCATTTTTTCTTTGAAATCTGCAAGGAAAACAAAACATTGTCCGGGAATACACTGTATTTTCTGTTTAAAGTACATAGTTGCTGGGCAACATATAACAATGATATGTTCCCGCACCATGTTGGTTAAATCAAAGTAAAATTGCGTAATTTGTTATTTCTGTTTGTATAAATATTTTTTTATAAAATATAATTATGAGTGTAAAATTATAATATTTATATATTTAAGTAAAATAGGAGTGTAAGTTCATACAAAAATTATTAAGTTGATTTTAAATATTAAATATATATTTTTAAAAAATTGTTGTATTGTAAAATGAATGTATAATGTTGAATAGAGTTCGGATCTCAGATAACAACAATAGCCAGACGCCATGGTGTCGTTTTATGACAAGCCAATGGAAAGTGGTGTATAATTAGAAATCGTAAAATAATAAAAATGTTGGAAGAAATTTATGGCCTTAATAAAAGTGTTGGGATAAATTTGTGGCTTTTCAGACCACCCAAAATTTAAGGCAGATAATAATATTAAAGTATATGTAAGGGGCCATTTGCAGACTGATAGCTAATAGGCCTATCGAAGGATAATGCAAAATCTTCTCACATCCAATAAGAGTGGACTAGACAAATAGTTCCACCCACTGCAGAAGTTGGTGTGCCAGAAGAATAAGGTTTGAAAAAGGGAGTCTAAAAAAAAGATGTAGAGGACGCAGGAGCTCTCCTGAAAGCGCGTGCAATGAATCCAGAAAGCCCTAGTAATGCCCAGGCGAGATGGACATATCGGAGTGAGCCTAAGCAAGCCTAATTGAGGATGTCTTCCTGATGTACATATCGGAGTGAGCCTAAGCAAGCCTAATTGAGGATGTCTTCCTGATGTACATATCGGAGTGAGCCTAAGCAAGCCTAATTGAGGATGTCTTCCTGATGTACATATCGGAGTGAGCCTAAGCAAGCCTAATTGAGGATGTCTTCCTGATGTTAAAATAAAGTGGATTGTTCTACAGAGGTCCGTAGCTATGCATCCTGCCATCCCGATATCGCCGCTCTGATAAGACGCAGATTCCTGATGACATAGGGATATGATCCTTAGCAACGCGACAACTCTGAATTTGATGAATAAAGGCCACCATCCCGTATATGAAAAAAAGGTACTACCTTAAACTTTTTCTTTTACCACTTAAAAATCATATGAAAAATTATAAATATCCTTTTCTGATATTTTATGGTAGAGAGCAATCTGAGATCCGACAAAACCAATAATTAAATAAAATTAAGGTAATTTAAAAATGAAAGAGAATTATTCTTTTAGCAAAAAGAAAAATATATAATAATAAGAGTAAATGAAAATATTGTTTTTTTTTTTTAAAAAGATTAACTATACATAAAATAATGAGAAGCAAACAAAAGTGTTGCTTTCTTTTTTTTTGAATTAATATTATGTATTTCTGTATATAGTTGTGTTTAATGTAAATAAAATATTTAATCAAGTTTTAAAAAGTTTCTGTAATTATTTAATTGATAATGTTTAAGGTGTGTCAATTTATTTTTACAGCTTAAATTTTAGTTTAATTCATAAGTGGAAGAGTTCGTCTAAATAATTCACAACGCAAACTCTTAATTTTATTCGTAATTATTTAAATTTAATAATTACATTTTGACGCGAATTATAATTTAATTTTATTAATGCTTCGCGTGGCTCTTCTACTAGAATTATGTAATTACGATCACTTATGTTATTTGAATTTATCTAAGGTATATAAAATTATATACCAATTTGCTATGAGGTTGCTTGGATGATTTGGACCAATTAACAATTTTGGATGTAAATTAAATAGAAAATAAACAGGTGTAATTATCTGTCCAGCATCCCCCTCCTTCATAGTAAAATGGTGCTATGACTCAGGAACGTTCATCTGAGGTCATTAGAAATAATAATAATAATAATAATAATAATAATAATAATAATAATAATAAAGGAAAATAAATTTAAGTATTATTTTAATGTCACAATTTTAAAGATATTGTAGGTATGTAAGTTTAATTGATTAAAATTTTATTAAAATTAATTTTATTATTGTAACAATAATGACACACATGTAATAATTTTATATAAATAAAATGAATAATATATGTTAGCAAAAAAAAAAAAGGAAATGAAAAAAATAATTCTGGGATTTATAATAGGTAAATTTAGGAATTACAATTTTTTTTTCTCTCTTTTCTCTTTTGGTTGGATCTCAGTTACCATTGAGAAATAATGGCATTCACATCACGGATGACACCTTTGTAAAAATAAAATGTTTTTTTTATATACTGTATAAATAATAATAATAAGAAGAATGAGTAAAATTTTATAATATGACTGGTATAAAAATGATTGAAATGTCAATAGATCATGATTTTTGAAATTGTATCACCTTGATACAAAAGAAAATTTATGAGTCGTACTACGAAGTAGTAGTACAATATTTACATTAAAAAAAAAATAAGATTGTTGTTTCTGTAGAAAAAGACAGATATTCTTCTGTTAAATAAAATTATGTGTTTTTATATATGCGTGTATTATAAACATTTTAGGGGTATTTATGTGTGTAAAAGAATAATCTACAAAACAACTTCATCTCCTAAGAAATTTTTTTAAATTTTAGTGCTGTTGTTTTTATGTATTTATGCAATTTAGAATATTTTCATACATATGTTGTAATATAGAGAAAATAGTATGAGATGCAAAATATTCTTTTAAGAGGTATAGGATATATTTTGAATTGATATTTTGAAAAAGTATACATTGATTACTAATATTTGTTAAAAATGACTCAGACGCTGGATATAGATACACGTATTAAGTTAGTGTCACCATTTGACAATAAAAAGAACAAAAACATTATATTTTTCTTAGAGGAATTTGATAATATTTTGAATTCGAAAGATATACAGGAAGAAACTAAATTATTAATTTTAAAGGCTAAAATTACTGGGGACGCAAAACATATTTTAAGTAAACAGATTGAAAAATATAACGAGACCAATTATAATTTATTCAAAAATAATTTGGTGGAGTTATTTGGTACAAAACTAAGCTTCCTTAATGCTCAGAGCAATTTCCTAAATTTAAAACAGGCCGCAAGTCAAACGATAGAGGATTTCATTTTGGAGTTTAAAAAGGGTGCAAAATCTTATATCGAAAGTGCAGGCGAAAATGTGGATAATAAGGAAGAGAATTTTATCGAAATCTTAAAAATGTCGAATTTTTTAAATTCAATTAGACAGGATATTGCACTAGATGTTCGTAAAAATGCGCCTAGGTTCTTCAAGGAGGCATGCGAGTTAGCAAAACTTATGGAAAGTGCGTATAATGAATCAAAGTTTGAGGAAATTAACGCAATAAATAAAGAAAACAAAGATCTTTATGAGAACATTATAGAATCAAGTAAGCAAAACAAAGAGCTAATCGAGAAATTAAAAGGGGAGATTGAAAAACTAAAAAAATCAAAGAAAAAAAACCGTGCAATTAGAGATGATAGTGTTCCGCGGAATAAGAAACTCTTTAATAAACACAATGATTATCAGGGTCCCCATTTCAATAACAATTTTCATTATAATGATTATGAACGATATTATAATGATTACTACAATTCCTTTAATTACCCGACGCATTATGGGATGTATGATTATTCACAACCTAACTGGAATTCGGGAAATAGGGATTTTGGATATATTTCTGAGAATTATGATCAAAATGGTTATCAATTTGAAAAGCGCAAAAAGAAAAAAAAATGGGCAAAGAAAACAGCGAAATCGGATCAAGATCCGGGATTTTCAGAGACGGAAATCGATAAAATAAATAAAACAATCACAAATATAACAAATGCAGACAAAGATAGTCTGCCAATTATATCACTAAGTATACAGGGCGTCGAAATACAAGCTTTACTGGATACTGGAGCTGCTGTTTCCCTTTTATCACCTTCTTTATTAAAAAAAAAATAAAGATACAAACGTCAAAATCAAATATTTGGGCAATCAGATCCAAATTAAAACTTTAACGAATTCAAAGATTTTTTTTAAACAATGTGTAAAATTAACTTTTCGATTAAAAGGTATATTCACAACAGGCACATTTTATGTCACTAATGATGATTTTGATAGGCAGTACCAAATGTTATTAGGGTACGATTATCTCAAAGAAAATCATATGATTTTGGATTTATGCAATAAAACATTAAAATTTAAAAATCAACAAATTAACTTAAACGTTGCAAGTGAAGTAAATAATTATGAAGTGAATAACATTACGCCATGTAATTCAGGGGAACATTCAAATAAAAGTATGTTTGCCATTACTAAAAATAGAATTTTTCTCCAACCTGAAGAATCGAAAATTGTAAAATTAAAATGCCCAGAGGATATAAATATGTCAGATGTGATTATTTTTGACCCCATTCAAGAAAATAGTAAATTTTCATGCGAGACTTCGTTACACGAAGTTCAAAAAAATAATAACATAAATATTATAATAAAGAATAAACTGTTAGAAAAGTTAATTATTCAGAAAGGAACTAAAATGGGGGAAATTATAAAGAACTTTGAGTGCAAGCAAGATGACTCAACTGATAATATAGAGAAAGGGACATTTTATGAAATAAATAATTTAAATATAGAAGATGTAAGAAAATTGCGAGAAGCAGAAATTAAAGAGACGGATTTCGATTTAAGCCATTTATCAGAGGAAGTACAACAAAAATTTCGAAAAATTTTAATGGGCAATGTTCATGCATTTTCAAAAAGTTATCAAACATTGGGGCAATCAGCGTTTGTCGCACCAAGTTTTCAATTGAATCATGAATTCCCGGTACAAGCTAAGCCATATAAATTGCCGCAGGCAGTAAGACAGTATGCGAAACGGGAAATTGAACAATTGTTATAGGCTAAAATTATAGAGAAGACTGACTCCGAGTATGCTTTTCCAGTTATTTTCGTTAGAAAGAAAAATCCGAGTAATAACCCGAATGCAGAACCCAAGTTTAGAATGGCAACGGACCCAAGACTATTAAACCAAATTTTACAACCGTACACTTATCCGATGCCGGACGTAAAAGACTTATTACAAAAAATAAGCGGTAAGAAATACTATACGGTGCTAGACTTACATAGTGCTTTTTTCCAAATAAATTTAAAACCAGAAGATTGCAAAAAATTAGCTTTTATTACGGAATTTGGAAAACATATGCCGCTCCGTTTAGCTTTTGGCACACGAAATTCTAGCGCAATTTTTGCAGAAGTAATCGATAAAATTCTGGGACATTTTGACAAAAGCAAAGTATCGTACTACATTGATGATGTGTTGATATCTGCAAACACAATAGCAGAGATGACGAAAACCTTAGAAGAAGTTCTACAGGTATTAATAAATCACAACATGACAATCGAACCTTCAAAAATGCAAATTTGCAAAGCAGAAATAGAATTCCTAGGATTTAGGGTGAATCAAATGGGATATTCTCCATCACAAAAGAATATTGAAAAAGTGAAAAATTTAGTCAGACCAAAATCGAAAAAGGGGGTCAGATCTTTATTGGGCTTAGCGAATTATTTTCGGACGCTAATACCCAACTATTCAGACAAAGTTAACCCTTTAATAGAGCTGACTAAAGATAAAGTTAAATTCAAGTGGAGTCCAGAAGCAGAAAAAGCTTTTCTGATAATTCAGGAAGAAATTGTACAAAAACCAACACTCAGACCCCCGATTTTAACAAGGAATTTTTCTTATTCACGGATGGGAGCAAAGTTGCAATTTCAGGTGTTCTAGCTCAAGAAAAGGATGGTCATTTGCTACCTGTTGAATTTTTCGGGAGAAAACTTAGAGAACCGGAAAAAAATTATCCGAGTATTAAATTTGAGTTATTAGCAGTGCATGAAGCAATTATGCATTTTAAATATATGCTTTCAGGTAGAAGATTTACTGTGTTAACTGATTCGAAAGCACTAACTCAGCATTTACATTTACAAGATAAATCGGAAATTATAAACAGATGGGTAGCAGATTTACAAGACTTTAATTTCGACTTCGAATTCGTCGAAGGAATTAACAATCCAGCAGACTATTTGAGCAGGAATTTAGATAATCTTACAACAGACAGAGAACTCCAAAATAATTTGTTTGGAAGTAACATAGCACTTACAGACGAAAATATTAAATCGGAGCAATACGCAGACGAAAAATTAAAAATTATAATAAATAAAATCGAAAAAGACAAAAATAATAGAAGCACGAAGAGATTTGCTTTAAATCAAAATAAATTATTAATTTTGAAACCTGGTTCAGATAAAAAGGAGCTTTTAATTACCCCGGATTCATTAAAAATTGCAGCCATAGAAGAAGCTCATAAAGCGCATTTCGGATTTCAAAAAACTTATGATAATGTGAAAACAAGGCTTTTTTGGCACGGAATGTACAAAAATATTAAACATTATTGTGCAAATTGTGTGCAGTGCCTCACATCTAAACAACACACGACAATAAAAGTCCCTGTTAAAAAAATGGTGAAAGATCACGAAGTCGGTACAGTCCTGCATGCTGACGTCATTGGACCTTTAAACCTCACGTTAAGGAAAAACAGATACATTTTAATTATAATTGATTCGACATCGAGATTCCTGGAAGCTGTTCCCCTACGAAACGTAGAGTCACAGACTATATTAAATGTACTAAATAAATATTTTGCAAATTATGGGATGTGTAAAGAAATTATCTTTGATAACGCAAAATATTTACGAAGCGGAATTATGAAAGAATATTTGGAATCTTTAAACATACAAAGGACATTTGTGAGTGTATACCGTGCGCAAGGAAATGGACTTTGTGAAGTTACCAATAAAATATTAAAAACATCAATTGTAGCTATGTCGAAACGCACTACGGAATGGGACATAAGACTGGATTTTTTTAAACTAGCGTATAATTCCTCGAAACACCGCGCTACGGGATATAGTCCCTCACTGCTATTTTTCGCAAGGAAAATAAAAAATCCCTTCACAGCCCATATTCCTTCCGAGGAAATATATACCCACTCTTATGTTAAAAGCAGAATACAGCATATGAAGGAAATCAAAATTCAATCCCTTGCAAACCAGGAGAAAATAATGCAAGAATATATAGATGAAGAGGCATACGAAAAAGTAAAGGATTTAAATTTGGGTCAAACAGTATATTTAAAATGTATTGGAAAACCAGGCGCATTAGAGCCAAAATTTCAAGGACCCTACGAAGTTACTAAAAAGTTTAGAAACTTTAATTATTTATTACAATATGTTCCAGATAAATCAATAGAGCCGATCAAACGACATATGGACCAGCTGTACGCTCCGAAATATGCAACAGGTCATACAGAGGCGTAAATTACGAATTTACAGGGGTCTCAGAAAAAAATTAAGGGTGATAAAAATTACAAAAATAAATGTGACATTTGTCAGAGAAAATCACACTCAACTGAAAATTGTTGGTTTGAAGTAGGTGAAAATACGAGTCAAAAGGGTGACAAAGTTACTAAAAAGTATTACAAAAAAAAAAATAAATATTCTGAGAATGTAGACCCATATTTAAAGTATCAAACAGATTATTATGATAAAAATATGTCGTTATATGGTTATACACCATATACAAACTTATACGGGGATGTTATACAAGATCATTACCCTTTCCCCCCTCCCCAATATTATCCATGGGATATGAATTGGTATTAAAAATAAATCAAAATACATAATTAATCGAATTTCAAAATTTCAAAATTTTCAAAATTTAAAAATAAATTTTTCTCTTTCAGGTAAAAAAATTGAAACAAAATTAATAACTTGCCTTTTTAAAATTCAAAATAATAATAAGAAAGGATAGGAACATGGGAACGCCAATTTGTCTCAGGGTTACAATATTGAGCAAATGTGCAGGGCGCACCCGAAAACATACTTATAAAATTATGTAATGTGCTTCACAAAACTTCACTGGAGCAGTAAAATATTTCTCTCCAAGCAAAAGTTATATATATATTTTTTTTCTTTTCGAATATGAATTAGAAAATATAAAATCTTAACAAAGCCAAATAACATTAAAACTTAATTAATTTAATAGTGAATAATGTTGGAGTAATTTTCAAAAAAAAAAAAAAAAAAAAAAGGGAATTTTTTCTGTCTTCTATAAGGGTAGCCTTTGCTAATAGCCTTACAATTTAGATGACAGAATTTCAGAATTACTCTTTAAAATGAGTAGGTGTAAGCTATTAGGTTCAGGGTAGTTAGAACAGCTTTATAGTATACTCATATATATATTTTTTTTTCTTATATAAATATATGGTCGACAAGGAATAAATTATTAGTGCACTCTATATTAGGATAGCCGTCAGCTATAAGCCTAAATATAATAAAATATACAAAAAGTGATAAGATTTATTCCGGTAGTTCAAGTACAACTTATATGCTAAAGTCTAGAATTTAGACAGCAGGGATAAGTTTTATGAACAAAAGTGTTATATATAAAAAAAAAATAATAAATAAATAAATAAAAAAAAGGGATTTTGGTGTAGCACATTGGTTTTAAAAAAAACATATATATGTATAACAATGGACAAGGCAAGTTATTTCAATATGATTGCACACAAAATTATAGTAAAAAAATTACACAAATAAATAATTGAAGTAAAATTAAAATTTTCTCACCAAAGGCTTTCTGTATAGGGTGCAATTTTGGCCTACGGCTGGGTATGCACCAACACCAACAAAATTTTTTGTAGAAAATTTATCAATGATCAGGGTATATAGTCATTACTTGGTCATTAACTTCAGGATTCTTGGCTGAAAAAGGAATCGAAGAAAAAATTAAGTATGGTATAATTACTAGATGTTATGCTCAGAAACAATAAAATTAGTAATATTATATTGTAAAAAGCAGCATTTTGAGTTTTATTTAGGAAAACTTTTGATTTTTAGGTTTTACACATTTATGGAGTGTCTAGCTCAGTGTATAATTCCTAGATTTAATTCAAAAAAATAATAAATAAAAATATAAGTTCGTGTTGTTTTCAAAATAAATAACAAAAGGTATAGCGATTAGCATTTACAGTTAAAAGTTATGGAATTTTCAGCAAAATTAACATTAGACAAACATAGTTTATATTATATTTAACTTGATAAGCTAATTTACTTTTATTAACGGTATTCAATTAGAATTAAAGTAGGCTTAAATCCAAGTTAAATTAATTAATAACATTGTTATAGTGTAAAATTTTATGTAAGACTATTATATTTTTATTGTATATATAAAAATATGCAAATTTAATAATTAATAAAATGTATAAGCAAAATTATTTAATATAAATATTAAATGACATCTTGCTGAAATCAGCTAGAAATTAGATTTTTTTTTAAAATAAAATATTTTATAAATTTATGTTATTTTAGAATTTAAGCATTTTTTTTTCTTTTTACTTTCCCTTAGAATTAAATGCAATTCTAAATTAAACACATATAAATATACATAGTATTGATAAATTTGAGTGTGTGAGTTCATAAAATTTTTTTTATATAATTTGGCCAATTTAACATAAGGAAACAAAATAAATAAATAAATAAATTTATATATATTGGCCTTATTTTTATTAAAATAGGTAGTATGGCTTAATAAATTTATTTACTTAATTTTTTTTATAGTACGTACAGTAATTATTTTAAAAAACTTGATCTATAAAAAAAATTGGATGTGGTTGTTTGTGAGTATACAAAGATTTTTTCTGCTGGCAGAAGTTCTTTGGTCCGGCCGGGTACTCATAGATGGCTGCATACGATTTTACGTAGTAATTATCATTTGCTTTTGTATTTTTAAAATTATACAAGTGTATTAATAACATTTTTTTTAATAATTAAATAATAATTATTAATGTTTGATTAATAATAATAATTTATTATCTTTTATTTTTAAACATATCATTAAATTTTAGACAGTAGAATTCACATACGGAATGTTAATGATAAATTAATTTTTGAATAAATAAATTTTTATTTCATTCAGTAAATAAATAAATATGAAAATTTAACAATCTTTTAAGATAGAATTGTTGGCTAAATAAATAATAATTAAAGACAAAAAATTGTTCTCTTCTTCGTCAATGGCATTTTCTGACAACACAATTTAATAGTATTAAATGAAGGTGCATTTTTAAGGTCAGCGTAATGCATATTTTGCATTTTGAGAGGCCGTAGAAGTCATATTTCCGTGTTGTTTACATTTGAATAGTAAACAATATCATGAATCAAAATTTGTGTTTGTTAGAAAGGTCTAAAAATATACAATGTAATCAGTTAAAGAAAATTATATGCATTTTTTCTTAAATCCTGAAAGGCAATTTGGTTTAGATTTGAACCTGACAGCATAAAAAGGCACGCTCGCTTCAGTTGCAGTATGAGGCAGGAGAATTCAAATGCTAGAATCGCCATTTTCCCCTGCAAAATAATAAAAAAAGCAGAAGGTTTACATTAGATATGATACAAATACATACACTGTTTATGCATAGATTATGTTAAAAATTACATACAGGCATGCACAGTTAGTTAAGAAGAAAGTATATCAAGAAATTATACTAATTAATAAGGTAATTACAAGCATGAAATGGTTTTAAATACATACTTTTGGAAGTCGTAAAATTTTGTCACAGCACAAATCACCTCGCAGAAAGTGATTAGTAGCTTGACCAACCCCACGTTTCGGGAGGATCGGGGACGGTCAAAAAACTGGTTTTATTCTCTTCTCCTTCTTCTTCTTCTTCTTTTTTTTTCATCTACCCTGTTTTGAAAGTGGGAGAGCATTACGTAATGATATATTAAAGGAGATGAGATAGCTTGTATATTTTGACATATCATACATGTTAGAAGTAACAAATAAATAAATAAAATAATGTAACCAGTTTGTATACAATATTTTTCTGACTATAATTTGAATACATCAGATTAATTATGTGAAAATATAACATGTCATACGACAAGCATTGTATTTACTTTTATTCAGTATAAAATGTGTTTTAAATAAAACACTGTGTCATAAGATTATATGTGATGAAATAATATGTCAAATGTGTATGCCATTATTTTTCTTGTAATTAGGTTTATTTCGGCATATTAGTTTCATACAAAATTATAGCTTTGAATGTATTTTGGGCACTTAAACTGTAAAGTTACAAAATTATTAAACATGTGTGTGGTAAAGAAAAATGGCTTCGAGAAAGATGTCAGATTTTAAGTACAGAGGTCTTCTATAAATGTGAATGTCAACAGACAACTATGCTATCATGTGTTGAACTTTCTGTTATGAAAAAATAGAAGAACTTCTTATAAAATATACCAGAACCAGTGTTAATTGAACTTTACAGACTTAGCTCAAAAACTGTGTAGATACACAGTCATATGGACACGTACATTCTTTTATGCTTTACAAAAAAAAAAATAAAACCAGCAATCAGTTTTTTTTTTTTTTTCTGACGACCGGGAGAGATGCTGGGCAACATATAACAATGATATGTTCCCGCACCATGTTGGTTAAATCAAAGTAAAATTGCGTAATTTGTTATTTCTGTTTGTATAAATATTTTTTTATAAAATATAATTATGAGTGTAAAATTATAATGTTTATATATTTAAGTAAAATAGGAGTGTAAGTTCATACAAAAATTATTAAGTTGATTTTAAATATTAAATATATATTTTTAAAAAATTGTTGTATTGTAAAATGAATGTATAATGTTGAATAGAGTTCGGATCTCAGATAACAACAATAGCCAGACGCCATGGTGTCGTTTTATGACAAGCCAATGGAAAGTGGTGTATAATTAGAAATCGTAAAATAATAAAAATGTTGGAAGAAATTTATGGCCTTAATAAAAGTGTTGGGATAAATTTATGGCTTTTCAGACCACCCAAAATTTAAGGCAGATAATAATATTAAAGTATATGTAAGGGGCCATTTGCAGACTGTTAGCTAATAGGCCTATCGAAGGATAATGCAAAATCTTCTCACATCCAATAAGAGTGGACTAGACAAATAGTTCCACCCACTGCAGAAGTTGGTGTGCCAGAAGAATAAGGTTTGAAAAAGGGAGTCTAAAAAAAGATGTAGAGGACGCAGGAGCTCTCCTGAAAGCCCGTGCAGTGAATCCAGAAAGCCCTAGTAATGCCCAGGCGAGATGGACATATCGGAGTGAGCCTAAGCAAACCTAATTGAGGATGTCTTCCTGATGTACATATCGGAGTGAGCCTAAGCAAGCCTAATTGAGGATGTCTTCCTGATGTACATATCGGAGTGAGCCTAAGCAAGCCTAATTGAGGATGTCTTCCTGATGTACATATCGGAGTGAGCCTAAGCAAGCCTAATTGAGGATGTCTTCCTGATGTTAAAATAAAGTGGATTGTTCTACAGAGGTCCGTAGCTATGCATCCTGCCATCCCGATATCGCCGCTCTGATAAGACGCAGATTCCTGATGACATAGGGATATGATCCTTAGCAACGCGACAACTCTGAATTTGATGAATAAAGGCCACCATCCCGTATATGAAAAAAAGGTACTACCTTAAACTTTTTCTTTTACCACTTAAAAATCATATGAAAAATTACAAATATCCTTTTCTGATATTTTATGGTAGAGTCTGAGATCCGACAAAACCAATAATTAAATAAAATTAAGGTAATTTAAAAATGAAAGAGAATTATTCTTTTAGCAAAAAGAAAAATATATAATAATAAGAGTAAATGAAAATATTGTTTTTTTTTTAAAGATTAACTATACATAAAATAATGAGAAGCAAACAAAAGTGTTGCTTTCTTTTTTTTGAATTAATATTATGTATTTCTGTATATAGTTGTGTTCAATGTAAATAAAATATTTAATCAAGTTTTAAAAAGTTTCTGTAATTATTTAATTGACAATGTTTAAGGTGTGTCAATTTATTTTTACAGCTTAAATTTTAGTTTAATTCATAAGTGGAAGAGTTCGTCTAAATAATTCACAACGCAAACTCTTAATTTTATTCGTAATTATTTAAATTTAATAATTACATTTTGACGCGAATTATAATTTAATTTTATTAATGCTTCGCGTGGCTCTTCTACTAGAATTATGTAATTACGATCACTTATGTTATTTGAATTTATCTAAGGTATATAAAATTATATACCAATTTGCTATGAAGTTGCTTGGATGATTTGGACCAATTAACAATTTTGGATGTAAATTAAATAGAAAATAAACAGGTGTAATTATCTGTCCAGCAATAGTTATACATTAAAATTCGAATTTTAATGACATTATCGTATTTATTATTATTATAACAAATAATTTTTTCCATGCATTAACATATGCGTCCTTAAATTTAATTTCTGAAAAACTCTGTGAATTTTGCCTGAGTTTTTTATTTAAAAAAGTGCTTTCTCTCATAATACGTCTCGCATCTTTGCAATGCACTAAAAACCCCTTCATGTTTATTTTATTCTAACTATAATCCGCGTCCGATTGTTTAAAATGATTTCAGCATTTCATCATACGAAGTTTTGTTAATTCCTGCATAATGATCATTTCCACCATCATCATATTCGTCTTCATCGCAATTCATTGCTGTATTGTTTGTATTTTTCACACTGTCGAAAATATCCACTTCGAATAGTGTTTCCGAAGCTCAATTTCAGAATTAAGTGAAATACAATCATAAATCAGCACATCATGGTTAATTTCTTCTTTTTTTCTCATCTGTATCCACATTTTTTTAAGTTACTCTAAAGAATTATCGTCTTCGTCCTCCGTACTTACCGAATTCTCACTACTGACAAAGAAGGCGCCTTGTAAAACCAGTTCAAGGCCATTGAACATCATAAAATGTGTTTAAAGAAAGAATAAGTTTGAAATGTCGAGAAATGTTTCGAGATATGGGGGGGAAAATATTTAGATCGCAAGAAAAAGTTCGTTAAATAGAGAATGCACTTCGCTATTTGGAGGTTATTTTACGAAGAAATTCGCAAAATGTTCTTGATTCCAAGGAAAAGTTCGCAAAATAGAGAAATTCGCAAAATAGAGGTTCGTTAAATAGAGGTCCGACTGTATTTGTATTTTTTTTTAGCTATAGTTTTCCTTTTTAGACAATTTAATTTTGTTTCTGATAAAGATAACCCTTGACTGCATCAAAGAAGTAGTAAAGTCCCTACCAAAACAGAAAGGTAGAATAAGAAGAAATCTAATGTGTTTGTTGTTATTAGTATTATAGTGTATTTTACTTTTATTTTATCTCAGTGTGAAAATTCAGTATTTTTAGAAATGCAAATTTTCCAAATTGCATTTTGGTAGCCAATATATTTATGTTGATAGTACTAGTGCATATTTTATATTTTTGAACATTTTATATTATTGAATATTTTATATTTTTGAACATTTTGTAGTATTGAATATTTTATATTTTTGAATATTGTGTATTAATGAATATCTTATATTCTTGAATATTTTGTATTTGTGAATATTTTTTACATTTGAATATGTTGTATAGTTTTCAGTATGTTTATCTTTGAGTATTTTAGTATACTATATATGTTAATGTTGCCATTTTACACCAAAAAAAGATGTTTTTCAATGGACACTACACAGAGACATTTACAAAAACTTTATAAACGAAAACATCCAAAAGACAATTGGTTTAGAAAAGTTTGGTGTAATTATAATCCAGATATGTCTCGAGACTGTCCCATTATTATTTTGCTGCAGCACCATTGAAAGAATTCCCATGTTTTAGTGTAACCAATATTTTTATGTAAACTTGATATATAAATGTAAAAATAGGTCCACTTGACTCGAGAGCTGGAGAAAATAAGAATCTAAAACCGGTGATGAAAAAAAAACACCCTGGGTTAAATTCTGATTTTGGTTGACTGGTACTGATTTTGGTTGTGTTAATGATCAGTTACCGTAATGTTTTTAGTTGTGATGCCGTGAAAGTGCAGTTGGAAACTTCGCTCCGAGGAGGTCAAGGACTCTCTCCCCTGAAGACGGCTCGTTAGAAAGAGCACGAAACGTTGGGAATAATTTGTAATGTATTTTTAATATAGTTTTTATTTACATGTACGCTGATGAGTATCGTAAGATTTTTATTATTAATAAAAATTAATTGTAACTTTTAATGGATTAAGTTTTAAAGCAAATACTGTTTAGAGATAGATAGGGGACGTGGGGAATGAATGGGACATTTTTACCAAAAATGTTTATTTTTAATACTTTTTTCCAGTTATTATCAATATTATGTATCACATTTCATGCATTAGGTATTTGACTACATCTATGCACCATATTTAGTCTAAATTATTGTTATACAGTAAAATATTATAAAATTTAAAAAACGTTACTCTCTGTCCCAATCATCCCTATAGCAGGGATGAATGGGACACTAATAGGGATGGATGGGACACTAATAGGGTTGAATGGGACACCAATATTTTTCTCCCTGTATTCAATGTTACCTGGTTAAAATTTATAAACTTATATGTATTTATATTTGTAATATATGATCTTATAATACGGCTATTATATCTCAGCGTTGCTAATCACTTCTTTTACTGCAGTTTTAACTTGTAATGCAAATTTCGATTGTCTAACTGTTCCCCTTTCCCACTTACGAGACATTTTAGATAAGAAATGAAAGTGAAACATATCTTTGAAATACGGCATAGCCAATATTTTTCATTCACAACTTATTTATAAATATTAATTCAATGTATCTTAGATATCATGCACAAATGAAATTATGTTAGGGGAGGTGTGAGTGGAAATTCATTTAAGCAAAACTTTCAAATTGAATATAATTTACCCCATCTGATCAATAAACATATACTACTTTTAACAATTTTATCTATTTTGATAGTGTTTCAATAGAAATTTTTTGATAAACTATTTTACCTTTATTACAATACAATAATTAAGATCCAATATAATTTTTAATAATAAGCAACCTATACAGGGTGTCCGGTCTCAACGGTGTCCAATGGCTAATTCCTAAACCGTTAGACATAGACATATAGTTCCAATTACAAAAATTTTTTTAATCAGGTAAAGAAATATTTTAAAAGCGATTTGGGTCAATAAAAACATTTCTTAAAAAATTACGAAATTTAAATTTTTATACGGTCCCTTGGTCCTATAAGTTATATTTAGTAAATTTTTCCTTTTACACTGACAAGTAAGACAAAAAAAGCCCCATTCATATAACCCTAAAATTGAACGAGTTATGAAACTTTAAAAATGCATGACTTATGCCACTTTTCTGCTCTGAAAACAAATGAGTTCGGCTTGGTTTTGAGGGGTCACATAACAAGTGCTTAAAGTATTCGAAGATCTTATTTCATGCGTATCTGCGCTTTGAAAAAAATCGTACAAGTATTACGATTAAGTTAACATTTATTAAGTTTCAGATTGGCTAAAATAACATATGTTTTATTTTGTTAGGATTTGAGACTGTTTCTAATATGATTTTTTTAAACACAAATTATGTTATTTTTATAAGTTTTTATGTTACTTCAACGATTGTATGTATATTTTTCCAGTTCAAAATTTGTACTCGTACAAAATTTGTTCAAAACTTTAACTCACTTTCAAATATCCGATCGAGATTCCATTTTACATACTGGCGCAAATCCGATAACAATCTAATATTATTATGATTTTCGGTGGTTACCATTTATACTTATTTTATAAGATAACACAAAAAATTTCGGATAGATTACCGCCAAGAAATTTAAGAAAAAGTTTTAGATTAGGTAATACAAGACTGCAATTGTTGGGTTTTTGACTTTTATGTTTTTTTTAGCACTAAATCCGAAAATTACATAAATTTTTAACCATCATGTCAGGATATTTCGCAAATCATAATTTGTCAAATGTAAAGAATAACAAAAATCGGATACTATAAAGTAGAGGAGATGGTTGTGTTTTTTAACTTTTGATAACTGATTTTTACGTACTTTTTAACACTGAATCTGAAAATGACCTTCATTTTTAACTATCACGTTAGAATTTTTTTGCAAATCGTAAATGTGTAAGTTAAAATATAGCGAAAATCTCATACTATAAAACATATGTAAAACATGTTTTTATTTTATTTTATTTTATTTTATTCATTAATTTATTCGATAATTTTGCTTATCCTGCGATTATTACAGGTAAACAGCTGAGTGGTCCGATGTGATGGGAGATGAGGTTGAATTTTGCCTTTGAACTTTTTAACTTTGAAATTTGCAATTTGCAAAAAATCCTGATGTGATGGTTAAAAATGAAGGTCAATTTTGGATTCAGCGGTACAGAATACATAAGAAACAATTATTAAAAGCTAAAATACATCACATACCCCAACTTTTGCAATAATATATTTTTCTAATAATATTTTAAAATACGTATCATTTTGTAAAGAATTGAGGCTGTTAATTTAGCATCATTTTATTTATCAAAAATTCTGTTTTTTCTTTCTTCTTAAATGTTTATTATAAATTGTATATTTTGTATCAATATGTCAGAATGATTAAAGATTTTAAATTTATATTGCAATGTTAATTTTACTCTCAACCATATTTTAATATATCTGACGAAATATATTTCGACTAAATTTGTGAATGACCCACAATTTGCAGCAAAAAATATGCTTCAACTTTAAACAGCTATTACTCGGTCAATTTTAATCGTAGAATAACGGGACTTTTTTTGCCTTACTTGCCAGTGTAACAAGAAAATTTTACTAAATATAACTTATAGGACCGGGGGGCCGTATAAAAATTTAAATTTCGTAATTTTTTAAGAAATGCTTCTATTGACCCAAATCGCTTTTAAAATATTTCTTTACCTGATTTAAAACATTTTTGTAATTGGAACTATATGTGCCTATGATACATAGATACAATTCTCCGCTATTTTGCCTCAGAAATTATTTTGTCACATTGGTTGATATGATTGAACCTTCAAATAAATAACTACAACATATCTTATTTGTTTATATTGTATAAAATATTTGACAACTTCAAAATTAAAAAAAAAATTACTTTTAAGCAGAGTTTCAAAAAATGCAACTTTGCAAAAAAGTAAAAAGGGCCATGTGGTTTTGCTTCTGGATCTAAAGCACACTATGGTAGGGCCATATATGAGAATAGAAATCAACTAAAAAAAAGTTCACTGCATGAAATATTGAGAATGTCCCATCCATCTCTTGTCCCATTCATCCCCCAGCTCCCCTATATGATAAATAATAATTAAAAAATATCTTAATAAATATATACAATTGTATTAGAAAAAATAGTAATTGATACATTAAATCAACATGTTATGTAAAATGGTGAAATTGATGATTATTAATGTTTCAAATAAATATTTGTACCTGGCTATATCATATCACACTTTAAATTCCTGTGACACCATTGCATCATCACTTAAATTACTTTATGATGAAATATATATTAAAAAAATAAAATTAAGATGTTAAGGAATTAAAAATAATAATTAAATTTTTGAAATTAATTAGTTACATTGAATGTGTCTACAAACTTTATCAAATATGAAATACACATAATTTAAGGGGAGAGGGAAGAACAAATAAAACAATTATTAAATCACGAATTTTATTGTCATTTAAGATAGTATAATTTGTATTAGATATTATATGATATTGTTCTTGTAGGCTAAAATTTAAATAGAAGTTAATCGTTAACATTATTAAATATTAATGAATATGAATAAATTTAATATGAATTGATAAATATTAGAATATAACTACACGTTTATACATATAACAGCAACGAATCAATATTCATTATAAAATGTGTATTACAACGTAGTTATAAATCAAATGCGCCATTTACTTTTTTTAATTAACAATTGCGTATTATCCAGACAACGCCACCCTCCTCCGTACTCTAACATATACCCACCCATTGGCCCTATAATAATTTTTATTATTATTTTACAATTAATATTTTTATTATTATTTTCTTATTACCCGACTGCAAAGAAAGGTTATGCGTTTCACGCGTATCTGGGTAAGTGGATTTCTTTATACCCTCGAAACATACCAACGGCTGGATGGATTTTAATGAATGAGGTTTCTATCGATTCGTCTTAGCCGTCCGATGGTTATAGGCTAGGTTTTGTTTTTATAAATTCAATATAGCGGCCGTAAAATACAAAATGACAGTAGAGACGGAAAATAAATTTACGCACCATATTGAGTGACATATAATCGGATAGGTCTTTCAAAATGAAGACGATGTTTCATTGACTGTTTTACAGTCAGAAGCTCCGTTTAAATATTACTCAACCTGTAAGTTGTGTAGGTAGGATCTCTATCTTTACTGCAATTCTAACCTTCATAGACAGCTACAGGCCTCATCAAAACAATGTTTATAGATAGGAACTAACAATTAAACACAACTTAAAAGTCATCAATACAAGTAAATAAAAAAAATAGGTAAGTAATATAAAAAATAGTTTCATATTGATGAGAAATAATTAGTTCGCTTTTTACGCAGTCGTGTTTTTGATTTTTTAAATTGAACATATATATATATATATATATATATTTGTAATTTTTTACGCATGTTGGGCATTCCACATCAAATCAGGCAGTAAAATATCAATATGTAACCCACCATCACAGATTTTAACGAAACTGCGTGTGTTTGTTCTTACTATTAAGATATGATCACCAGTAATTTTTTTTGCTCCTTGGTGAAATAGTTTGAGAAAAAAAATTGTCAAAATTTTGAAAAACTGCCGCCAGTTGGCATACTTGACTGCTCGGTTTTCAAGTGAAGCATGTCATAAATATAATCATCTTCAAATAATTTATGCATAATATATAGGGTACCCAGTTTATGAAAAAAAAATACTGTTATGCTTGAAACATTTTAAGTGTGTCTAAAAAAATGTTTAAACTTTGAAGTCGTGAACTTTTTATGAAAAATAAAGCATTAACAAAAAAAAAAAAAAGCATTATCAACAAAAGGCGGTATTTTTATTAAATTTATTTTTTGTTGGGGGATATACTTAAAGGTGTCCTTTACCTGATTCTGAAATAAAAATAGTGGGATTTTGGGTGCTTTTAGTAGTATTGCCTATTTAAAAATATTTTGAGGCGCATTTCAAATCAAATCAAGCAGAGTCATTCCATGTTAGTTCCCCTAAGCCAGTTAATTCACTGTCACAAATTTCAATGAAATTGGTATGTTTATAGCTCATTTTAAGCGTAATCACCTTTAATTTTCTTGATCCTAAGTAAAATATTTTTTAAGATAAAAAAATATCAAAATTTTGAAAAATTCTTTAAAATATTTTTAATGATTGTTCTATATTCAAAGACTGCATTAAAAAAAAGTCATTTCAATACAAAATCTCTAAATAAGTTTCAAATAATGAATATGTGACAAATAATGTAGGCAGATTATCATTTTTTGTTTTTGTTATGTTTAAACACTAAGAGTGTCTTTAATCTTGTGAATTTTTAAAATCAAGAATTTTAAGAAAAATAATGTGTTAATCAAAAATTTATTATTAACCGAAGGCAGGGTGTTATTACTTTTTTAATTGTACGTAAAAATATATTTTAAATGGTTATAAAATAAAAATATTGAAAATATGAGAAAAAATTATCAAAGTTTTGGAAAATTGCCACTAGTTGCCATCAAGGATTGTTCAATTTTCAAAGGCATCATTTTATATATAAAATCATATTTCAATAACTAATAAACAAATCTTCTTCAAATAATTTAGGCAAGGTAAATAAAGTATGTAGATTATAAAAAAATATATTGCTGCAATGTTAAAAAATATTTAAATGTGTCTAAAAAATTGTATAATCTTTGAAATCAAAAATATTTTACAAAAAATAATGAAATTATTAAAAAAGCTTTATCAATCAAAGGCGGAGTTTCTATGACTATTTTTTTAATTTTAAGTTGCAGATAATACTAAATTAACCAATGTATCAAATGAAATATTTTCATTTATACATTTATTTTATTTTTCAAATTATCGTATATGTTCGTTTATTAAGGAAAAAAAAATATTGTTTTTTAGTAAAACCTCTAGGGCGAAGAGCAATTATCCCTTCCAAAAAAGAGAAAAATCACCGCCCAATAGAAAATTTCAAAATGACCCTCCTAATCTTTAAACTCATATTTGGATTACATTGAGCTGCTAATATTGAAAAATACCAAATTTCACTCTTTTGAAGAAAATTTTGCAAATTGTGCTTTAAAAATATGCAGAAATGCATAATGTATTATATTTATACCCTTTAAATAACTATATCTAAAAAACTATTTAAAACTAAATGAGATGCATTTTTGTAATTTTATTCAGTTTCTAATGATATTTAATTTTATTTATGTCATCACAATATTGCTGAAAGATTGATTTTCAACACACACACACACACATATGTGTGTGTGTGTGCATGTGTATATATCACTGTTCCCAAACAAATTATTTAAAAATTATTAATTTATGTTTAATAAAACATATATATTGTTTATACACTTATAGAGAAAACATATGGTAAACTTTATGATATTATGTCAATAAGATCTAAAAGTAAAGAACTTATCTAATAATATGTAAGGAAAACTTAACATCTGGTGTAATGACAACAAAATTTTATAATAGTTTTACTTAATTTGGATGAATGAAAAAAGCGTACATGTTTATATTTTATTGAAGTACAGGTAAAAATTTCACAAAGACATTCTTATCTCAACAACAACCGAGTATGTCACATTCACACAACAGCTGATTTTTTCATTTTGATCTTTCGGGTTTGATGGCAGATGGTCATGAATTATTTAGTTTTGTTAGAAGTGTCATTGCAGTCAGCATATTAGGTTCACTATATTTTTAAATAATTTTTTCTTGATTGATTCGATGAACAACAACATTTAAAGCAACCATTTCATGTATTTTCAATTAAAAGCTGATTTATAAATTCATTATGTTGCTTAGTTATTATTATCGTCTTAAGATAATAAGTTGGCATTAAGATTTTTATATGTAGTTTATTATTTGAACAACTGAAACTATATTTTAATAAGAGTGGGCTGTTGATTTTAAGTCGGCTGTTGAGCAGCGTAGTGTTGGTAAAGGGACTGGAACTATGTGTCATAAAACTAGCTGTACACAAGAGGTGAAAATAAGTACAAAAGAATCCATTGCAATTACTTAAAAACAGACTTTGCCTCTAAGGGGTGGTGTTTTTAAATTTTAGGGGTTAAAATTGGTATTTTACAAGTACTTATGAAAGGAAAGTTATGTCCTATGTCATATATTCGTGTGACAATCACTTTAAGAGGGGATGGTAATTTCAAAACATGAAGAAGAGTAAAAATAAGTAAAATTTGTGCAATCCTGCTAGAATATTTACTAATCCGCAGAAAAGAAAGAAGATGCATTGCATATATCTTTATCTCAATTAATTTCCTGTGTTAGCCATTCCTACACCTAGAAAAAAAAGAAAAATGTATTAGTTTAAAGGAAAGAAAGTGCTTTCTGCCCATAAACAATTTAATCTGACATGTTTAGAAAGTGAATTTTCATACATTTATTATTTTTGCTGTAACAAAGAGTAAGGCTTTTGAATATAATTTAATTTAATTTTTATTGCTGTAAATAATATTTGTTATTTTATTATTGTATATATTATATTTAAGCAGGAGTAGTATTACACTATATCTTAGTCATTATATTACATCTTACAAGGAAGGTCTCCATACGGGCATACTCAGAAAAATCTGAAAAAATTACAGAATGTTCTTGTCATGTGGGTATATATGTTTCCTAAAAAAAATCGGCGGAAGCTCGATAGAACGTCCGTAAAAAAAAAATGATGAAAATTTCGTTTATTTGGCGACTTATCACCGGTTGGCGAGGGAATAAAATTTTAAAAAATAAGCTTGTCGGATACTCTTTAAGGAAAAAACTTTTTATGTTGAATTTGTTTAAATAACTTTAGCTTTGTCCTTTTTAGTTTGTTTTAACCATAGTTTTGTCATACATATTTATTTATATGTACTTATAACGAAATTTAACTGTCATATTTTACGCTTTAAAACAAAACTTAAATTTATTAAAATTGTTCCAAACTCAAAAGTATGTCCCATTGAGCACAGATGATTTTACTTTGTTGCTATGGAAACAACTTATTCTATATGGAAATGTTAACGGCAGCATTCTTCATTTGGCCTTAAAAGTTATTTCTATAACCGGTAAAGCCGTTAATTTAAAAAAAATTGTGGATTGGAGAATAAATCAATGGCAAAATTTCATTCAAATCGGTAATAAAAAGAAAAAAAAGATGAAATATTTATTTAACCTTCTTTATAGAACATTTTAAATTAATATTACTTCAAATGTATACATAGAGTTGAAAATTTAGAACTGAAAATGGAAAAAATTCTGAACAAGAGGCTTTTTGCTCGCCAAATCGCGTGTCGCTTTCTTCTTTTCACGCCAATTATACGAAAGTATTTTATTTTTTTACAGATTTCCTACTGGAATTCTGCCGCTAAATTTAACTTATCCTTTATTAATTACATGAGTAGTTTCACTAGCATTTTTTTCAACGTATTTTGAGTATGCCAAGTATGGAGACCTTCCTTGTTAGCATGAAAAGCTTCAATATTTATGATTAAAAATTCACATTTTATGAAAATGTTAAAATTGCCCATATTTTCACTATTTTTATTTTATAACAATTTTAAAGATACTTTTACGTACAAATAAAAAAAGTAATACCACCCTGCCTTCGGTTAATAATAAATTTTTGATTAACACATTATTTTTCACAAAATTCTTGATTTTAAAAATTCACAAGATTAAAGACACTATTAGTGTTTAAACGTGACAAAACACAAAAAAATAATAATCTGCCTACATTATTTGTCACATACACATTATTTGAAACTCATTTAGTGATTTTATATTGAAATGACTTTTCTTTTAGTGCAGTCTTTGAATATAGAACTGTCATTAAAAATTTAACAATTTTTCAAAATTTCGATATTTTTTTATCTTAAGGTAATTGCGTCTTAAAATGAGTATAAACATACCCAGTTTCATTGAAATTTGTGTCAGTGAATTAAATGGCTTAGGGGAATTGACATGGAATGACTCTGCTTGATTTGATTTGAAATACGCCTCAAAATGTATTTAAATAGGAAATACTACAAGAAACACCCAAAATCCCACTATTTTTATTTCAGAATCACTTAAAGGATACCTTTGAGTATATCCCCACAAAAAATAAATTTAATAAAAATATCGTCTTTTGTTGATAGTGCTTTTTTTGTAAATGCATTATTTTTCATAAAAAATTCACGACTTCAAAGTTTAAACATTTTTTTAGACACACTTAAAATGTTATAAGCGTAAAAATATATTTTTTTCATAAACTGCGTACCCTATATATTTTGCATAAATTATTTGAAGATGATTCGTAGAGTAGATATTGAAATATGATTATATTTATGACATGATACATTTGAAAACCAAGCAGTCAAGAATGCCAACTGAAGGTAGTTTTTCAAAATTTTGACAATTTTTTTCTTAGAAACTATTTCCCCAAAGAGCAAAAAAAACAACAAAAAAAAAAAAACGATATAAATGTAGATTACTATTAGTAAAAGTACGTTCATAGTGATATAAGTCAGATAATAAACTGGATGTACATCCACCTTATGGTATACTGACATTCTGTAAATATAATGTGTTATCTTGCAAAATATAATTATTACAAATGATGAAATTTGTTAGAGTTATAAAATAAGCTATATCTATATTCGATGGTAAATCCTGTTTATGATGATACTTTTTTAATAATGCATTGATGATATTATGTACATGTAATAAATCTATATTATTAAAAAGATCTTTGAAATCATATGCCGTTATATTGTTTACACATTTAAGATTTTTCATAATATTGACCAGTTGATAGCTATTTTTTATACAATGTGTATTATCAGTAGATATTGTCTGTATATATATTTGATTGAGAATTTTTAATAGAAGTTTATTGGGTATATTATTATATGTATTACATCCAATAGTTACAGTCCTAAATTTAATTGGTTTCTTATGAAATTTGGGTATAAGAACTAAATAAGGATAATTAAAGTTAGTAGAGAAAATGTTTAATAGTTTATAATAATTTTGAATTTTACGACTATTTACTATTACATTTTCATTAGTTTTCTGAAAATGTTTATCAGAAGAAATACAGGATGTAAGAAGTCGGTGATAATAAGATTTATAAATGATTGCATAATTATTAGGAGATTTGTCTATATATGTAATAACATAGTTTTTTTTGTAATTTAGCAATTTGCTGGAAAAAATGCTTTGTGTTAATAGTAACGAAATCCGAAATATTATATTTTAAAGCCTTAGTTAATTTTTCAATAACTAGTATTTTCTATTGATTAAAATACTCAATAGGTTTATTGTATAAGATTGAAATTTTATAAATAAAAATATCTATATCATATGTAAACTGTTTTGTAATAGAATTTACGTTAAATTTAGATGGAAGTCTATAATTAGTACAATAACCCATTAGTTTTTACAATTTAAAATCATTAACAATATTAAGATTTCCAGTGATTATATGTCCATGATCATTATTTATGTATTTTTTTAGAGCGGGGCCATTGCATTTACACAGAAAAGTACTTGCTAAAGATGTATTTTTTGAAAATATAGTTAAAAATATTTCTGCCGATGGTATTCGGATATTTAAAGGTTTTTGATATTTGAAGATTATTAATGGGAAAATAACTGTTTTTATCATTAATTATAGAATTAATATTCATTTTATTAAATATTTCATTTGAAAAAGTTATTATTTGAGTATTCATGTTTTGATTTTTTTTTCTTTGTAAATTAATGTTGAAAAGATTAACTCTAGGCATAATAAGATTAAAAAAAAAAAAAAAAAAAATCAGAGAAATGTTTAGAAAAAGATTTACTGAGAAATACATTTAAATGTTGTACAATCTGTTTCTTTTTAATAGCAAATATGCATTTTCGAATTAATAACCAGTTATAATTCTTTAAATAATTAATTTGAAGATTATTTGTTTAGTAATATATTTATCGGAAACTACAACTGCTAAAGAACACTTTCCTCGCTTTTTTCGTGTTGTTTTATGATTTAAATTATGATTTAGAGTAGGATAAATTAGAGAGTAATCAATAGAATTATTTATAATTGAAAGCACTTTAACAGGTCTGTTAAATATTTCACTATTAAGTCCATATGGATAAACTGTGTTGTAATATTTCATATTATGATGACTCCATATAAAGACGTTCTGATTTATTTTTTAGAATTTGTAGGATTTTAATTGTCGTATTTTTAAATTGATGGTTTATGAAAATGCTGAATTTCAGCTGTAGACTATGTATTTTTTGCTTTGTTTTTGTTAGGGTCTGAACGATGTTGATTGATTCGTTTATGTATTGGACCTGATGTTTCACCTATACAGGGTGCAATATGTTATCTATCGCCGACCTTTAATTTCTCAACCGTTGGTCATAGACATATAGTTCCAATTACAAAAACGTTTCAAATGAGGTAAATATTCATGTTGTGGCATTATTTAAAGTAAAAAAATCAATTTTATAAAAATTACGAAATCTAACTTTTTATACGGTCCCCCAGTCTCTATAGTTATATTTAGTAAAAGTTTACACATATCATAACAGGTATATCACAAAAAGTTTGACATCTGTACTACAAAAATTGACACAGTTATTAAGTTTCAAAGTTTGAGATTTTTGCACATGATTTTGTCTTTCATTGAGGGATCAGTTAAAAGATGAATTAAAGTAATTCGCGATCAAAATCAGGGTGCAATTCCGCTGTCATTTATCCAATCCTTAGCGAGTATGTTTTATTTTCAGGTTGTCGATTCTACCTACTTTGACGTTTGAATGTTGTTAGACCCCCAAAAATTAGCTCAAATTACTAGATGAAATAACCCTCTTTGGTGATACTGGCTAAAGGTGGTTTCGCCGTAAGAAGGACATTACACCCTGACTTTGATCTCGACTTACTTTAATTCATCTTTCAACTGATCCCTCAATGAAAGACAAAATCATGTGCAAAAATCTCAAACTTTGAAATTTAATAACTGTGTGAATTTTTGTAGTACAGATGTCAAACTTTTTGTGTTATACCTGTTATGATATGTGTAAAATTTTAATAATTATAACTATAGGGACTGGGGGACCGTATAAAAAGTTAGATTTCGTAATTTTTATAAAATTGATTTTTTACTTTAAATAATGCCATAACATGAATATTTAGCTCATTTGAAACGTTTTTGTAATTGGAACTATATGTCTACGGCCAACGGTTGAGAAATTGAAGGTCGGCGATAGATAATATATTGCACCCTGTATATTTCAAGTTACATAAGTTGCACTTTATACAATAAATTACATTAAAGGCTTTACAAAAATTTGAAAAATTAGGATCTGAGACAATTTGTGACTCAGAAGCATATGGACAAATCTTGCATCTAAACACTTGCGAAAAAATAATAGACGAGGAGGAGAGTATAAATGGCCACTGGATGACGATCCACGAGCAACCCTATTACAGTTCCTGTACCGGGCACTACACTGCATAGATGCAAAGTATCTTACCAGGATCGAGATTTTTACTAAGAACTGCCATTTTTAGGGTTCCGTACTTAAAAAGTAAAAACGAAACCATTATAAGATCATTCCTGTGTCTGTTCCCCCATCTAATTCCGAATCTATCGAAACTAAAATTATGAAAAAATTAGAGGTAGTAGACATTAATTTAAAACTTGCAGGAAAATCATAGCGATTACCCTAGGTCACATAGATTTTGAGAAAATTGCATTTTTCCGTTGCACTCAAATTTCGATTTATGGGCTTCAGCAAAAGTGTTGAGCAGAGCTGGAGGTACCTATCGTAGCAGAAGTATAAAAGCATTGTTGATCATGAATTTCAGAAAAAATCATCGGTAATTAGCCGAGATATTAACTCTTAAAGACACGGACGGTTTGGACATACATGATGACAGAGATGGCGTACTCTATGCTCCATCGGCTTTTAACGCCTAGATAACAAATTTTACGGATATATTTATGTAATGTAATGTCCAGTAACAGTATAAAAGCAATAAACGTCAAATTTTTAAAAACAGACTAATTTAATGAGAATTAATCTCATAAATACTATAGGATTCGCGACTAGTTTCCATTGAGTGACTCTCTCAATACACCTACTTTGTCTTTAAAGGTTAACTAAAAACCTATATGGAATAACAAATATACAGAATAACTATATTTGCTATAATTTAGGTTCCATATATCTTTGAACTTTCATGGTATATCCATTTATACTTTTCTAGTATACAGAGTGCAAAGGGAAGTCCGTTTAACCTGAAAATACTTGTGAACGAGAGAGCTACAGCTATGCAAGTGAGGTAACGGTATAGTAAATCAACTACGCCCGATTTAACGAAACCGACAGCAGCGTCCCCTAGTTGCTAAATTTGGAAGATAGCCACTGCAAATTGAAAACGATAGAGATAGAGCAAAATTTCCAGATAGAAAGTTTTAGAGCATAAATTAATTAGTAGAATACGACATTGGGTTTACATGGATAAGATAAATCTTCACCTGTTTACCCAAAAATGTCCGAAATCGATGCACTCCATTTTGTGTAAACGTTAGAATGGAATTGTCAGAAGTATGAAGAAATAATCAGAATTTATACTATAAAAACGTACTTATCTCAATACATTTTGAGACATCACACACACACACAAGAAAAGACAAACTGTCTTACAGTGATATAAAGTTAATATTCAGTATATTCGAAAAGTTCGCCACTGCTCTCGATACACGTTTGTATTCGTGAGAGTAATTCTGCTTGCACATTTCTCAACATGGAGCGTCTATTGCAAGCTTCTTCAATACGACGACATAGATTTAACCCTTTCAAGGGCGGTGGCTAGACGGTCTAGCCACCTAATTTTAATTCCAAAACTGACAAATGGCACGAAGAATATTTTAATAAAATCTTGCTTTTGTAATGAAAGTGCAAATTAGCGGGTTTTTGTTTTCTGAGAAATTCGTTTGAATAATCTGGTATTATCCATTATTTCATCAGTTTACGAGCAGAATTCTTCTGGCCCTGAAAGGGTTATTCTAAGATTTTAAAGGCATTAGAAATTAAATCTTTACAGACATTACAGCACAGTACAACGTCACAATCTATCTGCAATTGTGCACTGCTACATTTCCGGAATGTGAATAGGCAAAGTAGAATCGTAGCTCATCGATTTAGGACATTTTTGGGTATGCAGGTGACGATTTTGCTTATCCGTGTGAACCAAATGTCGTTTCGTACTAATTAATTCATGCTCTAAAACTTTCTAATAGGCAAATTTCCTCTACCTCTTTTCGTTTTCGATTTGCAATGTCTAACTTCCAAATTTCGCCACTAGGGGTGCTGCTGTCGTTTGCATTAGGTCGGGCGTAGTCGCTTTACTGTACCGTTACCTCACTTGTATAGCTGTAGCTCTCTCCGTTTGCAGGTATTTTCAGGTTAAGGGGACTTTCCTTTGCACCCCGTGTACTATACATCAATACCCAACCCTACGTTGTATAGTTTTTATAAAGTCTTAATATTCTTTTAGAAACGGTATTTTTTTAATAATACACTTACTAATTCATATATTATTGTACGGAACCCTCTGTGCGCGAGTAATACTCGCACTTGACCGTTTATTTATACATTTTTTTGATACATAGAAAATGCAATAATTGCAATAAGTAAAATAAAATAAATATCAATATCAATATAATAAAAGATATTTAGTAATCTCGATTAATATAATTGAATAATATTAAAATGTCATGAGTATATATTTTAATGAGTTTGTTTTAACAGTTTTATTTAATTCACGGCGTGTATTTTAACAAGATGATTGTATTTTTATAGATAAAAATATCTACAATTTCAAAGATTATGTTAGAGATTGAATTATTCATATTAATTAGAGAATAATTAATTATTAGATTTCTTTCGTTGATATACGATTTGGTTTTCATGAGTTAATAACAATATTTTATTTCCCAATGAGTCTGTTTAAACAGTTGTATTTAATTCGCGACGTGTTTTTTTTAGCAAGATGATTGTATTTTCTAAACTAAACTTAAATATCTGAAGTAGCTATTTTAATGTGAAAGGCTGATTTATTAATTTTACAATGGTTCATTTTTTGTTGATATAAGATTTATTTTTTTAATGAGTTAATTAATATTAGATTTGAAATGGAGCTTGTTTTATGTTTTATTTAATTTTTAACGAGTTCTTTAACGTGATGATTGTATTTTTTTTTTAACTTGACTTTAAAATTTGAAGTAGATGTTTTTGTTGTGAAAGAGAGATTAGCTTATGTATTAGGATATAATCATTATTTAAAAAAATATATTGAATTTGAACTTGAATTAACAAGATAGTCTTTAAAAGAAACTCCTTAAAAGTTTTGTGGTAGTATTTTATATGCGAAAGTTCAACTTATTCTTCAAAAAAGTGATTTAATACACTTTCTATTTGAAAATGTAGTTTGAAATAATATGTAAAAGCAACGTTTCTTAAAATGTTCTTTAACCTAAACATTTGAAAACTACATACCTTGGAGATGGCTCTGCATACGTCTGTTTCCATCCGAAGTCTCAGAAGAAATGATACACGATTCAGCATAAAACCAGTGATGACATCATGCACGAAGGCGACACGAGCGCCCTCTACTCGCTTTGATTGGTTAAGATAATCACCTGACCTGTGAAAGGAGGTGGGCGCCAATGCGTCTGCATTCCTTGCATTCCCCCGCCCCCCTGTCAATCAACTGGCTCCAGCGAGACTGCTCCCTGTTCACAGGAAGATGATGTTACGCTGTGTAGAGGAATTGCCACAGGATGTCGTCATACTTATATGTGATTGGCGGTTAGGAGTCACGTGATTTGTTGTTAGTGAGTTTAGTCAGCAGTTTTGTTGCTTGTATGAAGTAGTTGGAGCTTGCTAGAATGTATTTGGGCTCGATGGTCTTGAAAGTAATTTTCTGAAGGGAATTGAACATTTATTTTTTATTTGTCGTTTTTTTATAATGTAAACATGTTTTTGATAGAGACTTTTTAATAACAATATTTTTAGTGAGTAATTATATAATTTATAAAATTAGTCTTTTTTAAATGTTTAATGAAGTTTGCGTATTTAATCGTTTGTTGTCGTTAAGTTTTTTTTATTATTTGTTAGACATTGTAGTCACTGGTTTTGTTGTAGTAATCATCGATTTTTACTCTGTAAATAATAATATATATATATATATATGAAACATTACTTAGCACTCTCTTATTATACATCTGAGCTTGCTGAGGTGATTGCTCAGTATTTCAATAAATTTATTATCTGACTCATATCTTAAATTAAAATAATAAGTTTTATTTCTTTCACCAAAACAATTCACTACTCCTTTTTTCAATCTGCACATTCGAACAACAAACTTATTTCTAATCCACCTGTACACTGGAGGGTTGCCACATTGGAGGGGTTGCCATACCACTAACAGACTGGCGCGTTTATCGCCCGTTGGGCGATAGCATTTAAAAGATTACCACAGAGTATCCCCCCAGTGAACAAGGTGAACGACAGTAACATTAGTAACATGCAAAGAAAAAAAAAGAAATATATATATACACAAATACAGTAATATAGAAATACAATTATATAAACAAAATTAAATAACAGTTACAAGTCTTTTGGGAAAATGTACATGACGTGACATAGTTAGGTGAATTGCTGTCATCTTTTTTAGTAGAAATTGGAGGTTGAACAGTCAGGAATTTTATTATATGATTCTGATAACAGATAAGCAGGCTTAACACGGTCGACTGATACTCGCAATTTTTTTTCCTTAATCATTATGGTCATGTTTTTATTATTGCGAGAAATAACAGGATATGAACCAGTGTAGGGCTGAAATAATGGCGGCTGCACTCTGTCAACTCGTAAAAAGATGTGCGAGCAAGTTTGTAAAGATGGGTTAATATAATACTTGTCAGTGCAATGAGCAGATGTTGCTACTGGATTTAAAAGTCACATATTGTTGCGAAGATTTGTAATGAAATCATCAGTACAAGGTGGGATAACTGACGTAGATAACATGTCACTAGGAAGTCGTAAAGTTGTGCCATACACTAGTTCAGCACAAGAAGCATGCAAGTCTTCTTTAACGGCTGTTCTGATACCTAGTAGAACTACAGGAAGTATCTCGGACCATCTATTATTCTCG
This sequence comes from Maratus speciosus, assembly GCA_963932465.1. Classification (NCBI taxonomy): domain Eukaryota; kingdom Metazoa; phylum Arthropoda; class Arachnida; order Araneae; family Salticidae; genus Maratus; species Maratus speciosus. Next base: position 207,718,868 of record OZ010787.1, read on the forward strand.
TGAGCTTTCAGAGATGATTTAAGATGCCTGTAAAAACGTTCGATAATTCCATTGGAAATTGGATGGTATGCCGTTGTGCGTATTTTATTCGTGCCTAACATGCGAGTAAATTCGGCATATATAGCCGATCGCATTTGGGGACCTTGGTCTGATGTGATGACTGAAGGACAACCAAAGCGGGGGATCCATGTATTGAATATCGCACTGCATACAGTCGTTGCTAGCGTATCTTTGATAGGAATGGCCTCTGGCCATCTAGAAAAAACAAGCAATTATCGTTAAAAGATAAGTATAGCCATCAGATAGAGCTAAAGGGCGTACGAGATCTATATGTATTTGATCGAAGTGTGCATCCGGAAGAGCAAATGTACCCAAGGGTGACTTAGTGTGCCTCTGTATTTTAGAGCGCTGACATGGTTCACAACATCGAACCCACATTTTAATTTGACGCTTCATGTCTGGCCATACATATCTGGCGCATATGAGCTTAGTAGTAGCTGCTATACCAGGATGAGAAAGTTTGTGAAGATGATCAAAAATAAGCTTTCGATAGGAGTTAGGAACAATTGGACGAGGAGTTCCAGTTGAGATGTCACATAGCAAATTACAGTCAGACGTTTGACAAGGTGTTAGTCCAAATTTAAGAGACGATGTATTATTTTCAGAAAGTTTTTGAATTTCAGGATCGTTTTTCTGTGCATCTGCAAATTCATGAAAATTTAATGCTGGAGATTCTGTAATTGAATCGATTTAAATACGCGAAAGTGCATCAGCAACAATATTTTGAGAGCCTTTCACATGCCGAATATCACTCGAATACTGTGAAATTAAATCTAGATGGCGTAATTCCCTCGGGGAGCATTTATTTGGATTTTGTCGAAAGGCATATATTAGTGGCTTTTGATCCGTGTATATTTCAAAATGTCGTCCTTCTAACATATACCTGAATTTTTTATGGTAGAGTAAATAGCGAATAATTCCCTATCATACGTTGGCCATTTACGTTGTCTCGAATTGAGCTTCATTGAAAAAAAGCTATTGGTTCCCAATTATTCTCAGAAAACTGCATCAAAGTACCCCCAACTGCAACATCGGACGCGTCTACCCATAGGCTAAGTGTAGCGCCAGGAATTGGATGCTTCGAAAGAGTAGCGTTAGCAATTGCATTTTTAGCAGCATCGAAGGCTGCAGCAGCTTGATCATTCTATTCAAGGTGTCCAGTTGGTTTTTGAACACGGGAAGGATGTTTTTTCTTATTTTTATGCCCTTCTAATAATTGTACTAAGGGGGAAAGAATATTGGCAGCGTTCGGGATGAAACATCTGTAAAAATTGAACATTCCTAAAAATCGACGCAATTGGGTTAAAGTGGTTGGTTGAGGAAATTTTATTATACACTCGACTTTATCAGGAAGAGGTGAAATTCCCTTTTCGGAAAGATTAAATCCCAAAAATTCAATTGTAGATTTTCCAAATACGCATTTTGAAACATTAATACAAAGTCCATATTCTTGTAATTTTGTAAATAAAAGTTTTAAATGTTCCAAATGTTCATCAGTGTTTTTAGACGCAATAAGAATATTGTCAACAAAGGCATAAATACCTGGCAAATTACGGGTGATTTCATCTATAAAACGTTGAAAAGTCGCAGATGCGTTGCACAATCTAAATTGCATTCGTGTACTTTCATATAATTCAAAGGGTGTACATATAGCGGTTTTATGAATATCGTCTGGGTGGACCGGGATTTGATGGTATGCCTTTATAAGGTCAACCTGACTGAAAAATTTTGAACCATGTAATGAACTGGTAAAATCTGCTATACAAGGGATTGGGTATTTATCTTTAATTGTTTGAAAATTAAGAGCCCTGTAGTCACCAACAGGTCGCCACTCCAACGTACCTTTTTTGGGTACCATATGGAGAGGAGATGCATAGTTACTACTAGAAGGTCTCAGATGTCCTAATTGAATCATGTTTTGAAATTCTTGTTTTGCAATTTGTAAGCGATCAGGAGCTAACCTTCGCGGTTTTGCGACGACAGGAGGGCCTTTTGTTATTATATGATGAACCGTATTATGTTTAACAGGTTGATTGGGATATGGCAATTTCGTGATGGAAGGAAATTGCTGTAGGAGTTTATGATAAATAGTATCACTAAAAACAGATTTTACTGAATGGGAATTTGTATGTTTTATATGGCCAATGGATTGAAATTTAGTTTTCATGTCCCGAAGACATTTATTACGAAGATCAGGCACCAGTTCAAAATAATGGAGAAAATCAGCTCCAAGAATGGGTGTGCTGACACTGGCGATTAGAAAAGTCCATGTAAATTGTTTCCTTAATTTAAAGTCCAATGTGAGTGTTTTTTGTCCATAAACATTAATTGTTGATGAATTTGCTGCAAAGAGCTTTTGTTGGGAGGGATTTCTCTTTTGAAAGTTATTAGCACATAATAATGACACGTCTGACCTACTGTCGACCAAAAAGGAAACGTTTGTCTTTTGATCTCTAATAAATAGGCGACGTGATTCTTGGGGCAAAGAATAAGTCGCCTCTATTCTTTGCTGTCTGCATTTCCCGTCCATGAACAAGGTTTGACAAATTTTCTTCCTTACACTTATTTCCAAAACGACGATGAAATCAACACACAGAAGAGTCGCGCTTAGTAGAAATACTTCTATTACGGGGATTTTTATATCTGCAGAATGGGGATCGACCTCAAGAGGTTGAAAGCTGATCAATTCTTTTATTTAATTTTTCAATTTCGCGAAACAATTTACTTTCGAGTGACTGGTCATTTATTTTGGAAACTGCTAAATTTTCAACAGGTGATGGGGAACTTCAAGTATTTTATCAGAAATTTCAGCTGCTTTATCTAAAGAAAGATTTGAAACAGCGGCTAAAATTGACTGTACCGAAGATGGTAAACGTTGAAGAAATAATTCCATCATTAAATTTTCGGGAACGCTAAGAGATTCGGCACGACGTTTCATATCGCGCAATAATTCTGAGGATTTGCGGCCTCCTAATTCCTCTCCAGATAAAAGTTTACGAATTTCCTGCTGAGAAGATTCACCTGAACGATTAATTAATTCAGTTTTCAATTTAGTGTAAGGATCAGGTTTTATAAGAACATCGCGAACTAATGATGCAATGTCGGGCGGGAGATGGGATACTAAATAATAATATTTAGTAATCGATTCAGTAATTGGTTTTGGGGTGGCGAGAGCAACCGTGCTTTTGCACATTATAAACCATAAAGCAGGGTCAGATCTGTTATATACAGGAATTTGTACTGCGTTAACTTCCGACATTGTATGTTTATGCCTTTCAACAAAATACAAATAAAAATTTCAAAATTGAATCAAGTATAAAAAATGTAATTCACAATTCATAAAAATAAAAATAAAGCATGCTCACATAAAAGTTTAAGGGGATAGGACAAATAAAAAAGCTTAAAATGAAAATCGAGAACAAAATTAAAAAGAATAAGAATTTTTTTAAACTTATCTGGACATCGTTAATCCTAATATGAAGTTGCATAATTCTCCACAATATGCAGATATATGCACAAATGCAGCATTTCAGCATTTAGCTGATTATTCCACAATTTATTTTTCATTTGTAGAACATAAACACATAGAACAAAATCACTTTGGTTTTGTCATTCGAAGGCGCGAAAACTGTAGCACATTCTTTATATAAAGTCACAAAATAAATATGCGTTCAAATCAAAGACTTTTAAGATACATAGACCGGCAAACTGTCAGTTTAACTGAGGTTTTTTGATCACAGCTGTTGTACGGCAGTTTATATGTTTTATATTTTAATTTACCTAAGAAAATGCTTTTATCAGCGTATTTTTTCATCGCGGATCATTAATTATAAGTCTACTCTATTTCATTTAGGCCTTTTTTAAGAAAAATACCTCATTATTCATCATTTGTTTTGTTTTTTTCGTATTGCAAGTAAGTATTTCAATAAACATCCTCCAAGGATAAAAATATAGTGTTACTCTCGTTAATATGCATTTTTTAATTACCTTTTTACATAAAAATTAGTTTAAAAAACGTAGATTTCTTTACAAGTAATTTAAAATTTTGTAAATTACTATATTATGTTACAGTTGCTACCTTTAATCTAAACTTCCCTACCAGTTACTTTTGTAAGTCAAACTTAAAAAAAGGTGGAATTATAATCTTTAGCAATCTGTTTCCATATAAATTTCGCCTTTATTTAGGTTTATAAGGCATGTTAAAATTAGAAACTTCTTTTCAAACATACCATCCATAAAATTATTAATAAATCGTCTTATTTAACTTTATTTCTGAAAATTCGATATTTATAACGCATATTTAGATATAAAAAACAGTTTCATGTAAAAAAATATGCCGCAAACTTCATATATATTGATAAAAATTATTTTTAAGCTCATTCTAGCCATAGCACTTAATGGTAAATAACCACAGTTGACGTACAAACCTCGCGGTTCAGGTGTTTCAATTTACTTCAGATGGCTGCCATGATTCCGCATGCTTTTGAATGGGAATTGCCGGTCTATCGCCCGTATTCACCAACGCGGGTTAACTCCCGAGTTAGTGTTAAATGCTGGGTTATCTCAAAATCGGTATTCACCAAGCTAAATTCGCGAGTTAACACTGGTTTTAACCCCATGATTTTAATCCTCCGAAATCGGAGAGTTAACTCTCGGATTGCCTGTGAACGTGGGTTAGCGCATGCGTAGTAACATATAAACAAACAAAATGGATGCCGATGCTGCTTAAAATTTTATCATCTCATCCTATCATTAAAACGGGAAAATAACAAATTTTAGGTGTGTCCAGGCATATTCTGTGCCCTGTGGATTCACTATCTTTATTGATTCAACTTATATTTCAGGTTCGAATAATATCAAACGTTGATTTGTTTATCTTAATAAATATACGAATCCATGAAAGTCACCGAGAATAAAATCTTTTCTTTTTTAGATATTCGAATATCATTCCATAACGCTTGGTGTTGCTGAAATACAATTTCAGCTTTCAAGGGATTTTTTTTTGTGGGGGGAGGAGTAATATTCTCAATAAATGTTTACATTTTTTGAAAAATGCAATTTTGTCTTTTTTTTACAACTTGCTAATTTTTTTTTCTAATAAAAGCACGTTAAAATAGTTTTTCAAGTAAGTACCTTGTCAATTGTTTTAATCGTTATTTATTTATTTATCGCAGTAATGAAGGTTCTTTTTTTAGTCAGTACTATTGCATTATGAATATTTTTATTTAACTTATGAAAGCTCTTTCTAACACTGAAATCTTGCCGAAAGTATCTGAGGCAATATACTTGGGTACAGATGTCATATTCGCCCCATATTGGCACGATTTTTTTCTGTCGCCAATATCATATAGGCAACAGGTACTTAACTTGCGCCAAAGTGTCGTTATTTTGCTTGATGTGGTAACCCGGATTATGTTGTTTATGCTGTTGATGTTTTCGCCAAATTAGCAACCGAAAAAAATCGCGCCAATATGGGGCGAATATGACATCTGTGCCCTAAATTATTCACTATGTTCAAATAAATTTAGTTTAGTGAGTTAACTTTCTTGGCCATTATATTCTTAATATATCAATATGTCTATAAATATATAGTGGATAGATTTTAGATGTGCATTTAGTATATAATAAAATGAATTTCTTGAAAATCTTACCAGCAAGAAAAATTAAATGTACAGATGACAATTGTTATGACAAAATTTACACAACTGCAAAAAATAGTTGATTACTATTACTACAAGGCATTTTCATAAAAAAAAATTTTCTATAAAATAAAAAAATATATACAAAAGAGGAATGTTAATATAGAATTGAACTTAGTACCATGTTTATATCGCAGTAATTTAGAAAATTGAAAAATATAGCTACTAGTAAAAAAAAAAAAAAAAAAAAAAAAATTGGACGTATCTCTGTATTTTGCAGTGTTCAAAGACTACCTAAAAGTTCACTCGCCAGTGGCAAGTAAAAGGATGTATTTCCCCATCCTTGATAAATGCGACATTATTAAGTTCAAAGTATTTTTGAGATTCTTCAACAGTGGTAGAATTGACATAAAAATGCCACTTGTTCCAAGGACCAGTAAGCATAAGAATTTACTGGCCCGCTACATAAAAATCTATTAAGTCCCTTTAACGCTTTGAGTGCCCCCCTCCCCCTCCTAGAATATAAACCAAATTTCCTTTGCAGTTATCCAAAAATTTCAGCATAATAAAATGTAAAATTTTAATTTGCTAAAAATTAAACAGTATGTAAAGAAAAACTATAAATTTATTAATTAAATATTTTATTTCAGATTAATTATTTCAACTGACTACGGTTTAATGAATTTTTTTATTATTATTTAAATAAAATAAAATTATGTGATTTGTGTTTGGTTGCGGTTTTCTCAGGGATGGAAAAGTTTATGTTTACCTGTCAGAGAGAGAGAGAGGGGGGGGGGGGAAGTTACTGGTATTGCGAATCACTAAATTTTTCAAATTAGTTGGTTCAATTGAATTTTTTGTGGTCTCGGACCAGCAGACCACCAATGATTTCAAATGCTGTTCAAGCTTGCTGTATCCAGTTATTTTTATTTGTTTTCAGGGCAGCGAATTGCTCATACAAGAGTTAGAATGATTGCCACATTTCCAAATTTTATATGATTTTATATATTCCAACTTCTTAATTATCGCTTTCTAACTGTTATATAACATTTTTATACACCCTTATTAAATTTCTCGTAAAAGTTATTTATAATGACTAGCAGTGGAAATCGCATACTACATCAATAACAGTGTTAATAAAACATTCTTGATTTTAAAAAACTTTATAGTTATTTGAAATTTAGAAATTTAATGTAGTTAAACCTCAGTATTTCTAACATTAAAGGAAGGAAAACAAATTTAAACTATTAAGATTTAATGGAACAACAACAATTGTGAAACCTTATGGAGAATGACTGAAGTTAATGTACTTGGAAACTTCTGAAACAATTATAATCATATTTTGGTATAATTAGCTATGTTTTGAACAGATTTTTCTTGAAAATTAATTCAGTTTAGTATATCAGTTTAGTTAATGTTATTTTTTTTAAACTTTTCTTTTTTTCCTTGCCAAACAATTAATAGATTTTCTACTGTCAAAACTATAAAATAAATTATTGAAATAACTTCAGCAGTTTCTGAAAAGTAGGATACTTTGAATAGGATTTTGTCTAGTGTTGTTGTCCCTTTAATTTAAAATAAATTTTAGAGTATTGATGTATGCAAAATTGTTCTTGGTTGTAATAAAAATAATTGAGTAGGATCACTGTTTAATTTTTAATATGTTAAATTAAAACCAAAGCATGCGATGATATGTGCATAATGCCTTAAGTACAAGACACTTTTTATCAGTTATCCCTAATAATGCACTAGTGATAAATTAAAAAAACTAACTCAATTTTTTGCATCATGTGCCAAGCAGGATTGCTGTGGCACTGCGAAAAGTAAAAACTTCAACATCATTTGATAAAAATATAAATTTATTTTAAAAAATGGTACTTTTCGGTTACCCGGGCGTCAGTGTTATATATACATATATGTGCATTTATATATGTATATATATATTTATCTATACAATATATATATGTATATATAACACTGGTGCCCGGCTAACCGAAAAGTACCAAAAAAAAAATTGCAATTTAACAAATTACAACGGTCATTTGCAAAATGATTTTTTCAAAGACTAATGGTTTTATTACACGAGGAGTCAGTCGCTTGAAATTCCAGGCGTCTCTATGTTATTCCTATGGCTCCAGGGGAGTCGCTTTGAAAGAAAGCAACTTTTTTCTGTCGGCGTGTCTTTGACGCCTGAAACAGAGCGAGTCGCCAGTAACAGCCAATCAAATGCTTGGAAATCTGATGATGGAAAAGCCTTTCACCGAACAGCCAATGAAATGCTTGGATAATACGTAAATTTCAGGAAATCTGACGAATCGCAGGCGATTTTTGTCACTTGCAATTTTTACGTGTAATAACACTATAAAATTTAAGACATAAAAAATCGCACAGAGTTGATCATAATTATGTATGCCATGGATTGCATTTTTCGGTATTGTAAATTTTTAAACTTCTACGGAGCTGGTCATACATTATGTACGCCATGGATTAAACATTAATATATTCCTGGACCAATTTTAAATGAAATTTCATTCTTAAACTTCTAAACATCCCACAATATTACTTTTTACACCGTCGTATAGAGAAAAAAATGTACTTTTAAATGCAATTTGTTTGAAAGCTGTATCTCAATTTGTTTGAGTTATTAATTTTTTTTTGTAGTTTTTATTACTTTTTTGTCATAGTGGCAACAGAAGTATCCACCTCTGTTGAAAGTAAAGGGAAAATACAGATTACTGTATAGACCAATCAGAAAACGAATAAAATGCAGATTCAACTAATAAAAAGTTGTGGAAGTCAACTAATTCAACTAATAAAGAGTCTGCTGACGAATTAAGCTAGGACTCGGACACCATGTAACTGTCTGATGCCGATCTCTACACTTAACATGTTACATTTCTGTATTGATGTTGTCAAAGTAGTATCGCCTCATGACGCACATTTAGACTTATTCGATGAAAGTCATATTAATTGAAAATGGCTCATATTTTATTGACTTTGTTAACATTTATATATCTGGACGGCAGGCCCGCTTAATTTTTTTACCGGCCAGGCAAGTTCATTCAATTTTTTTTCTGGCCCAGCTCGTTTAAAAACTTGCCTTGATTTTGCCAGGCCGGGTACACGCCTCAGGCAAACCTCTGAGGCAAAGGATATACATTATAGCTTTACTTGAGAAACAGAGGATGTACAGAGTTTCTTCAAAAAATAAAATATAGAATGTATATGCCATATACCCTACACTACATGCCTCTTATTCAGAATGTATGTAACTGAATAGCCTTTTCTGTTTTTCGATAAAGGCAAAAGTCATCATAACACAATGCCTTATAAATCCAGCAGTAATCTATTTATTGAAAAATGAAAAACTATATTAATTTTTCAATCACTGAAATCATCATGCCTACCAGTTGTATGCTTACACATTGTAAAAATAAGTCAGGAAAATTTTGCATTGTTGAGCGTGGAAATATTTTATTTTTGAGAACCGCTTTAAATACCAGTGAAAACAAAAATTTTTTATTTTCCTTTGTTGGTCATTCTGCAAAAAAATCTTACTTTTTGAGAGTAAAAACTTCAATAAAAAAAATGTCAAACAATTTTTTTTTTTAATATAAATAATTCATCTTTCATTACTTTTAAGATTTATATAGGATATTATACAGTCTTCTGATTACTTAATTTATTTTCAAAAGATTAGCTAATGTTTTGTTTTATAATGCCATACTTAACCTTTTGTGGTCTGTTAAGTTTATACATAGGCCCAGTAGCAGAAAGTTCAAAACGGGAGACAGCCATCGCAGATTTTCTTTAATCTTTTGCAGATTCATTTTCCATAGAATTTTTATTTTGCTTTACTCTATGTTTAGCTCTTTATTACTTAATACAAGAACTTAAGATTATTATTAATAAAAATGAATAAAATGCATAAAGATGTTACAGGTAAGTGATTGTTTAATTAACGCTTCAACTGTAAAATATTTTACCAGCAGATTATTTTCTGCCCCTAAATTATCTGTCGCAGACACTTGGAGAATTTTCATACATAGGTACATAAGTGTCATGCTGATAGGAATTAATGTTCGTTAAACGAACAGTAATACATAATATGCAAGATTTTGAAAGAAAAACAAAATTTACAATTTTTTTTTTAAATTTAGATATATGTGGCACAATGATATTTTAATTTTATATATAAATTATATTTTATAGTTTTCCATCATGTTATACATAAATGTAACACATAACAAGTATTTCAAAGAGGTTTCCAATCAGCAGCCCTTAATTTTTTTATTTGAACATACAGAATAATCTTTACATCTTATCTTTTTTAAGCTACTTTCAATTTCACAGTACACTTCTTTCGGTAATTTTCTTTTTGCAATTTTAGAGTATTATTTAAAAAATATTTTAAGAAGTGAAAATGCCTAATTACACTTAAACACAATTTGTAAAATATTTTAGAAGTCTATGTATCTTCGAAGCTTGTCAACATGAAATTTAAATCGATTCTAACAAAATTTCATTACAGCCGGGGCCTCTAGGCTTTGGCACAATCTAGAGGCACTTTTGTATGTATGAGGCAGCTCGTAACGGTAGTTGTAAAATACTCTTTTTCTTTTCTTTTCATGTGTAAAAACTACAAAGGGATGCTATTGAATAAAAATGCCTATGATGTCATACAACACCATAGAGTCAGTCCTGATTACATACAACAAACACATTTTTGTGTCCGCATTCATTGTAATTGAATTTGTCTGTACAATAAAATGTGTAACACTGATATCAGAAAAAATATTCGGTACTTTTCGGTTAGCTGGGCGCCAGTGTTATATTTACATTCATATATACATATATATGCACATATATGTACATATATATATGTACACACACACACATAAATATATACACATACATCTGTATATATATATATATATATGTACGTATATATGAATGTAAATATAACACTGGTGCCCGGCTAACGAAAAGTACCAAATATTCTTTATTATAAATTGCCAGTATAAATAAATAAGGATAAAAAATCTACAATTTTACATGCCTTCCTGCTTAGGTAAAGTCATTCTAATGATCAAAATTTATCAGGTTGTAACGAAAATTTCCCGCCACAGCTAATACGGTTTGTGCAAGCAGTTAGCGTTGACGTGTTTACTCATATTTTGTCAAACGATTTTTAGAATTTGAAAGAAAGAGACTTGCTTTATAACACTGGGCTGTGAAAATTGTAAAAAAATGTCGTTATCATTAAATACAAGATGTTTGAAATGGAACTATCACGCTACCAGATTTGATCCATCATTTACATCCAATTCTGTTGCAAAAAGTCAGCTACAGAATGTTACCGAATAAAGTGTACAGCTTTAGGTACTTGTGTTGTATCATATCACACTGTGAAGGTTTGGCAGAATGGAGGTTATATATAAAATTACAGTTAATTATATATATTACAATTAGTATTATGCAATGGGGATTTGAAGGAAAACTTTCGTTACAACCTAATAATTCATTTACAACAAATTTATCTTTTTTTCCTCGACACACATGACATGGATACAAGTAGAAAAAAAAATCATAGATGTGGTTACACTTGAAACTTGATGTGCCTGTAGTTCGCAGGCTTTGTGTGCTTTCAGTGATTTTTTTTGTAAAACTGGACCAAAATATCATTTCTCAATTAATCGCCAAGTTGAAAGTTCAGAGAAATAGTACTGGTTGTTCATATACAAGTATTTCTGAAAATAGATAATATAGACATGAAATAGGCTAAACAAAAAAATTGTTACTAGCTGAACCAGGCCCATGATAATATTCCTAAAATAAACTTTACATTTGTATGATTTTATATCTGCTGCACACGCGCTGCTCAAATGATTATCAAACAGCTGCCAGATAAAAAATGCTCGAAAAATTAAAATTGTTAATTAATGTATATTCGCTAGTTGTGGTTGAATTTCAAAGAGAATTACATATTTGGATTTGTCGTCAAAAAATACACATAGGTGTGTTAATTTCAAATCGATAAAGGCAATATTAAAAAATATTGCCTTTATCCCTTGAAAATTCCTATTGCAATTTAAGAGGTGGCAACCTAGTGAACTACAAACTCTGGTAAACCCTTCCCCTCTTTTTGAAGAAATTGAAAGAATTTTCTTTGCAGCCTGTGAGTTTTTAATTAATATCCCAGCTAATTATTAGAAATTAAAAATTCTTAGTCTCAGGTGCATTAGGAGAGGCCTTAGACTATCTTCACTAAAATTTTCAGCCTCGTATGTACCATAGATTCTGCTAGCCGTTGCAGACACACAGAGTGAAACTTTCTTTTATTAGTATAGATAATCCCGTGCAGGGCAATCTTTCAATATATCAACATAATAACCACTACAGAAGGTTAACAATGAACGAATATTAATCTTACTATTTATATTACTATTATTATCGGGGTACTTAAAATGATTAGGAACATAAAAAAAATTATCAGGGGAAGCTGTCCCCCCTGAACACTCCGTTTATGGTAAATTTTTAAATACAGTAATACTTTGGCTAACAAAAATAATTCATTCAGGAATTGCATATATTAATCAAATTGTTCACTAACCGAAACTGTTTTTCCATTCAATTAAAATGCAGTGCTGCTACATTATGTTAATTTGTGTATAAAAAGAAAAAAAAAGTAAGACAAATAAGTGCCAAGTCTTAAAAACAGAGAAAACAATTATCACTAGGCAAGGTATTACTGTACATGAACATAATAAAGAAAGAAAAAAGTAATATTGCACAAGAGATTCAGGGGAATTTTGCATACTCCCCGAGAATATATTTAGCTCCTTTTTCTTTTAGTGTTTTAATTATTTAAAGTCTTTTGCAGGAAAAATTTTAAATCATCAAAGATAACAAAAATTCCGAAATAAATTTTAACCCTTTAAGGGGAAGGGCAATTTTGTTTATAAAATGATGAAATAACTGAATGACACCAGATTTGACAAACAGATTTCTTAGAAAATACAAATCTGCTTTTACACACTTTCATTGTAAAAGCAAAATTTTATTAAAATATTCTTGGTGCGGATTGTCAGTTTTGCAATTAAAATTAGGTGGTCACACTGCGTTATCACTGCCCTTCAAAGGCTTAAATGCAAAGGAGGGTCAAAAGATCCCACCCCTGCCAGTGACCATGATACTTAAGCATAAAATATGGTCAATCATTGGCAATTTTTCACAAATCAAAGAAAAGTTTCCTGTCAAATTTGAATTTTCAGCAAAAATATCCTATATTTACGAAGATATGGAAAAATGCTAAACTAAGAATTTTTTGTTATAACTGCATATACAACAATTTTTAAACATATCAACATAAAAAGCGATATAACAGTTTAACAGTGAGGGAATATTAATCTTTCCTTTTTTTTTGGGGGGGGGGGGGGCACTAAAAATAATAAGGAACTATTTTATAATTATGTGAAGTTGTCCCCTTAAACACTGCATTTGTGATTGTTTAATTACAATGATACCTCATCTAACAAAATTATTCGTTCTGGAATCATATTTGTTAGCCAAAATGTCCATCAACCGAACATTTTGTCAGACATTTCAACATTTGATTATAGACAGAGAGGAAATCTCATCCGATCAAAATGCTGGATTATGTTAGTTCATGTATAAAAAAAATAAAATTGTAAGCCGAATTAAGACTTCTTAACTAAACAAAAAAGTTGGGAAACAATAATTATTAATTGAAGTATCATTCTACATTAACATAAAAGAAAAATGTTGTACAAGAGCTCTTGCAGGGCAAAATGCCCCCTCCCCTTTTTTTTTTCTCTCTTGAGGTTTAATTATTTTAAGACTTTTTGGAAGAATAAATATACAGTAAACTCTGTGAAATCCACATACATAGGGACCGAAGGTTTTGTGGATTGTAGATCATCCTTTTGTTTTCATTTTATTTTTTAAAGTCTGATTAAATTAGGAACAACTGAACAAAAATTACAATAGAAAAGAAAAACATAATGCAACATTAGTTTAATATATTTAATAATTAAATAAAATCTTAAATTATGTACAAGTTTTATCGATTATTCATTATTTTAAAAATTGAAACAACACAATGGTAGTTTTGGTTTGTTCTCAATATTTTTTTTTTTTTTTTGTAGTCTATGAACACTTATTATTCGTTCATACTCGAAGATAAAATTTTGTTATGCAAGGAAATTTAAATATTTGTATCCAATTTATAGTTAAATATTTGTTTATTGGAAAACTGATAAATGAAAAAAAGTTTACCAAATTTAACTTTATGGGTTTAACTGTTAATTATAATTACATTGTTTGCATTCCAACGTACAATGCAGATAATAGACGTCTGCGGATTATACATTAGCGGATTTCACAGAGTTGACTGTAATCATTTTTTAAATCAACAGAGATGAGAAAAGTTTAATAAATAAAATTTTTAAATCCATGGAGGGGCAGAACTGCACGCCATCTTCCTTTGCCAATGACATGATAGTTGGTGAGCATAAAATTTGGCAACACAATGTCAATTTTTCCTGAATCAGGTGAAAGGTTCCTGTCAAATTAGAATTTTAACAAAACTTATTTTACCTCATGAAAGATAAAACATTAAAAAGCTTTAAAAAAAAAATGAAAAATTCTGAAATAAAAATATATTTGCATAAAAATACTGCACACACTGTAAATTAAAATGTCTGAAATTCAAACACTTAAGTGTCTGAAACGGAGTGTTCAGTTTTCAGACATTTTAAAATGTCTGAATTTTTTCAGACACTTCAAACGTCTTAATAGCATCCATTTTTTTTGTAAGCATCATACGTAGCCATGTTTGACCACGTTGAATCCTGGAAAAATATTTGGCTGTGGTCCTGCCCCCCCCCCCCCCCCCCCTACAACCTGATTTTTCTGGTGCTCCCAATTTTGGTACGCAATTTTTGTTAAGCTGATAATTTAAATCTTTTACGACGTTTTACTGATTATAATCAATATTTTGAACTTCAGGAGTAGAACAAGATTAAAACAAAAAATATTTATCTAAATATTAGATTTTTAAAATTTTTTTTATTTTTAATCTTATTTTACTTTAAAAGTTCAAAATATTGATTATAATCAGTGGAATTTCGAAACAGATTTAAAATATAAACTTTACAAATATTGCACATCAAATTTGTGGGAACTAAAATCGTAGCTGGGCGGGGCACGGCCCAGTATGCCCATTCTTTAATCAAGAAGTTCTTTTGCAAAAACTGCAACCCTGCATTATTGTTATCTTAATTGAGATGTCCGGTATTCGGGAGTATCCGTTGTGGAGGTTAATGGACATTCCCGAATAGCTATTCTGAAACATCTATTTAGCGAATACTTTTTTAATCCGCATGGCATACATATTTGTATATTTTTACCTCACAAAAGCAGGCATCTCCGATTATCGGACAAATTCAGTGGCAAGGGCTATTGAGGGTTTTTAAAGTACATGGATAAATATATATATTTCTTATAATATTGTCCTACTCTACTTCATATAATTTAAAAATAGATTTTTTAAAAATTTATATTGCCACATAGGCAATTTTACATATATATCAGATGATAATCACAACAGCTATTTAACTATGAATAAATAAATAAATATTCTACTTTACCCTTTGCATTCGAGGGCTCCGGAGCGGAGCCATTTAAAATTTGTCTTCCAACTCGAGGGCTCCGCTACGGAGACAATGCAAATAATTTTGTGATACCTGTCTAGAAAAGCCAAGATTACATGGTATCACAAAATTATTTGCATTGTCTCCGTAGCGGAGACCTCGAGTTTGAAGACAAATTTTAAATGGCTCCACTCCGGAGTCCTCGAGTGCAAAGGGTTAATATTGAGAAAAAAATTACTTCGGTATTTTGTTTATTTATATTTTGTGTTTTTTAATCTTGTCCTACTCTAAAAGTTCAAAACTTTCATTATAATCAGTGCAAGATTTAAGGTATCAACTTTACGAAAATTTCATACAAAAAACAAGACATCTTTAAAGCAAAATAAAGCCAAAAAAAAAAAAAAGTTAGCACATGATATCACTATGATACAAACTTGCGATGCTTATCAGTAAAGTATAATTGGAAAATGACCTTCGAATCCACGCATGCAGCGAAATCTAAATAAACAAATGATTTCCTTTTCCTGTCTGGCTTACTTCTATGTTTCCAAATCAAAAGTTTTCACACATTAAAAGATTTAATAGCTTTAGAAATATATCTAAGAAATACTTGAGATAAACATTCATTTTCAATTATATATAAATTTCATGAAAATCAATTGATTTTTTTTTTCCAAAAGCGAAAGTTTATAAATATATTTTTTTAATTTCAGCTCAATATTGTTCAATGGAAAAAAAAAAAAGGCAATCCCGAAAATCCCGGAATTTTCCAGTAAAAATTCCGGGATTTTCGGGGTTAAAATTAAAGCGGGATCCCGGGATCTCAATCCGGGATTGTAATCCCTAGCTAGGAAGTAAGAAAACTTTAGGAGATCTTTCAAAGTTTTTTTTTCTATTTCCTTGTGGTCGAGTATGAGATAAGCATTAGCCATTGAAATTGAAACTAAGAACTGCCATATTGAAAACAAAACAAAACAAGAGAATGAACTTAACTTTTAAATATGTCTGTTTTTTAGTGATGTTATTACTTTAAATTTGAGAAAAAAGATGAGAATAAATAATACATAATTTGTAATAAAAGACAACGTCATAAATTTAAAAATATATACTTCTAGAATTAGTGTTTTTTTTTTCGCAAAAAAACTCAAAACTAATTAAATTTCATGTAAGATTTTGTTTAGTACAATAAATAAAATCATAAAAGACAATAATTTTACTACTATAAAGAAATTATAACACTTACTTCAATCACTGTTTGCAAGAGGTAAGAAATATTCCTCGATTTGAAATTTTAAAAACTACCACAACCACAGTGAGGGAGAAAGACTTTCATCAGTTTAAAAGGTAATCCCATAATACATCCGACTAGCCATATTTAAAGAATGAGATGTTTCATCCTAAAAACAGGACCCGCCAGACAAAAGTTTCTTTATTTTTTGCCAGCTTCGACAGGACGAAGATGAATAACACAATATTATTGATATAAATTGATACGAGTTAACACTAAGCCCATTGCACACGCTTTGTAGAATTTAGGGTGTAATCTTCAACCGTCGTCTACTTCTGTTCTGTGTCTATCCCGCCCTTGTATCGACGACAGCTTCTAAGAGACATTTGATGTCGAGCACACACGTCAGATGTATGTATTCAATAAATAAATAATCCAAGTTAATACGAATTAAAATCACAGTACTTCACATTTCGCAAAAAACGAATTAAAATACACGCGTACATAAAAACAAACATTGTTTGAATTACAACCTATACCACTTCGAACGAAGACATCTAAAACGCAGGCGCAACTGTGAGTGCTAGTGCCCCCTGGTGGTTATTGCGTCGGAAGAATCAAAACGTCTTAAATTAAGACACGTTTAAAGCAATGAAGTGTCTTAAATTAAGACGTTTGCGGATATTTTAGATATTATTCTCAGTTCGTTTACACCATGGTCATAGTAAGACACTTATGTATCTTAAATTAAGACATCTATAATGTCTGAATTTTCAGATTAAGACACTTAAGTGTCTAAAATTCTTTTTCAGTCACATATGTGTCTAAATTTAAGACGCTTCTATTTGCAGTGCAATCATACTATAGGACAAATCTATTGAAATTTATTCAAGTTAAAAAAAAATACAAAAACAATGTTTTTGATTACCTCAGTAATTGGCATCATACAAGTTTATGATTGTTGATACACCTTTACAAATAAGAGGGAGTAGTCAAGTATCTGTCGTTGTCTGTTGTCATATCTAACGTCAGGGAAATGCACATACCATCCAATCGCGACAACACCAATAGTGTTGTAAACCACACTCATTAGCAGCAGTATTTGAAAGAATATTGCCTATGTGTACGATTCAAAACAACAAATACACAGAAAGCAATACCCATTCAACGAATAAAAATCTCCAGTTGAAAAACTGCCTCTGAAAAAGAAAATGCACAATATTTTATAAAAGTTTATACATATACTTAAAATATCAACATCAAAATAATAACTTATCATTTTTCTCTAAAGTAAAATTTCATAAAGGACTATTTTTGATAACTCAAAAAATGTTAAGATATCAATGCATTAATCAAAAATAATTTCCTTCTGCATCGTAAAAATAGTTTTAAAATCATATTAAAAAACTGCCAAAATGAAGTGGCTTCTTTATTTTTTCCGATTACATTTGAAGGAGAATTGTATTATTGCTGTCACAAATCTTGAAAGTAATCGGGTTAATTGTAACCAAGCTCATACTTTTTTTTTTTGGGGGGGGGGGGGGCTAGTAAAAATGACACAGCAGAACCTTGTATCAATTTACAAAATTATCGCTAGAAAACTAAATTGTTTTTGTTATCCCTCCCCCGTTTTTAGGAAGGGGGGGGGGTGTTGCTGAAAAGGGACTAAATTGCTTCTTAATATTTATCAGAATAAAATCCTCTCTAAAAACCAGTAGAATATTTTCATATCTGAATAAAATACACTTTTTCAAGAAATTTTTAAACTCTATCAATAAACTGATTCAAAGTTATTGTTTACCTAAATTAAGATGAGTGAGCATACATATAGTCAGTCACTATTTCTTTATTCCATAATTTTATAGGAATTTGATTCATCAATGTTAGTGATAACAATACTTATTAAGATTTTTTTTCTTTTAACGTGAATAATCCAAAGTAATATTCAATAAAGTTTAATCACTTATTGAAAAAATATATACAGAAGAATAACAGTAATACTTATAAATTTGTAAATGCTTATTATTTATAGACTGAATTTTTTTTTAAATAGAGAATCCCAACAGAAATAATACACACAGATGCTGCAATGTGTTTGAATTTTATGTTGGGTAACTGAAAATATGTTTGAAAATAATAATAAGTACATAAAAAAGATCGGGAAAACATCTATAATAACTCTAAACTGAGGACATCGTAATCATTATACAACTTTTGATGAAATTATCAAAAAGCAAATAAAAATATATAATTACTTACTTTAAACTGTATATCGTCAATCAAGAAGAAAAATCAATAACACATAACTCTTGTTTACGTTTCTGATGCTACGTACCCTCTTTTCGACCAATCAGAACGCTTGTTACAAATTCTTTGGGTTAACACTCGGGTCGGCTAATCCGAGGTTGGTGAATACGAAACTTTTTAACCCAGAGTTAACGCCGGGTTAACTCTGACCCGGGAGTTCCGTGATCCGAGGTTTAAACCAGTTTTGGTGAATACGGGCGTATGTATCTTAAAAGTCTTTGGTTCAAACACCGGGTCACCATTGAGGTGATTTCTCAGTATTTCAATAAATTTATTATCTGACTCATATCTTAAATTAAAATAATAAGTTTTATTTCTTTCACCAAAACATTTCACTACTACTTTTTTCAATCTGCACATTCGAACAACAAACTTATTTCTAATCCACCTGTACACTGGAGGGTTGCCACATTAGAGGGGTTGCCATGCCACTAACAGACTGGCGCGTTTATCGCCCGTTGGGCGATAGCATTTAAAAGATCACCACATGAAATGAGGAAGGTAGATATTACACCTAACCAGTTTTTGACGTCGTAGCTATACCTGATTGGTTGAAGGGGTGGTCACGTGATGTCACTTTGATCGATGATAAGCAACTACCGGTAGGTTGCCACTAGTTTAACTGGTATGTATGCAGGTTGATAGATACAGTTGTCTAGTTGGCGTCCTCCTCAATCTTTCATCTGGTTCTCGCCAAGCCGTGAGAGGAAATTTGAACAGATCTGTTGTTAGATAAATATAATTTTTTAATGAAATAGATTTCCTAAATTAAAATAATTTGTTTAATTAGTAGATTCGAAGATCATCAGTCTTGACTTACTTCTGTGATGATACTTGAGTTTGAGAAGCAATGACTGGTTGGTGATTGTCTTTTAGAAACTTGATTTAATTTAGTTTTAACGACTGGGCTCAAGAACTAATCACTAGTCGATTTAAAGAACCTCGATTTAATTCAGTTTGATGATTGGTTTAAAAAATTGTTGAGCGATCGGTGCTTGTAAACCAGATACGATGTTTCGAACGAATCGCGACTCTTAGAATCGATTTGATGTTAAAGCAATTTACGTTTGTTAATGTAGAAAGTGACGCCAGGTTTAGATTGCCTTGGGGTGAACACCTGATTAGCGGTGAAATTTTTGATCTGCATCATTTGATGATTTGTTCTACTAGCGATCAGACGTGTCTTTCAGCGCTCTCTGCTTTTCCAGTAATTTATTCGTGAAGATTGTTGTTTTCTTTTAAGAGTTAAATCTTTTTCTTATTAATCTATTATGGATGCTGTTATGCCTTTGGACGAAGCCATGTCTTTGGAAAGTTCTGTGTCTAAGAAGAATTTTACTTAGTTGTAATAAGAAATTTTCAACTATTTCTAACCTGAATCAGCATTTGAAGATACATTCAGGTGAAAAGTTTTTCACATATGAAGTATGCCAGAAGTCTTTTAGCCGCAGATCAGATTTCAGAAGACATTCTAAGACTCATATTAATGATGGAGCAACAACTTTTAAGCGTGATAGGCATTCTCAAGCTTTTTCATCGAAGAACAATCCATCGTTGAATTCTGGATGTTGATATAACATCTGAAGAACCTTTCAACACTTTAAGTGTTGACAAGATGTTTGCATGTTCAACTTGTGATGAGACCTTTTCAACCTCTTCCGACTTGTTTTAACATATGAAGATACACTTTAATGACAAGTTGCATACCTGTGATTTGTGTCACAAATCTTTGGATTTAGATCTAACTTGCGAAGACATTTGAAAACTCATGATGAACTACTTGCATTCAAGTGCAACAAATGTAATCAAGTTTTTACACGAAAGGATAATTTAGAGTGTCATATTAGATCACATGAAAGTTCGAAATTCTCTTGCCATGAATGTGATAAAAGATTGGACGAAATTTTGAGCTGAAGCAACATATACGCACCCAACACTCTTGTGTACCTCTTGTGAGTGTGAAATGGAAAAGGATTTCATCTAAAGCAAAGTTTTAAACACATTAAGTACATGTGATTGATTCTGCTTCAGTTTTTTAAACTTTCATGCTTTATCCTGATGATCGTGAAGAAAGTGATTTAGCTGTGTTTCATACCCACTTACAAGCTGAAATTCAAGAACGTATAACAGATGAAGTTCAGACTAAAAGTGCTATTAAATGGTATATGGTGGGAAAATAGCACTTGAACGTATGACTGATAACGAGGAAATGGAAGAGATTCAATCCTACTTTCGATGCCAATGTTTTATAGAACTTACTGAAGAAACTATTACGCACCACATTGAAGAAGGATTCTCCAAAATATTAAAATCCTTTGAAGAATTTGTGCAAAGTTCTGGGTGGAGGCTTAAGAACATTCAATATTTAGAACCTAAGATTGCTGAATATCATCCTCTTGCTGCAAGTTCATATATTGCTTTACCTAAGAAATTGTATGATAAAAAAGCAGTGTTGAATATTAAAAAAGAAGATAACAAGTGCTTGGTGTAATGTCTTTTGGCATTTAAGCTAAACTTCGATTTTTTCAAAACATCCTAAACGTGTTTCTCATTATATCCCTTATGAGAGTGACATCCAGCTTGGTAATGTTGAATGTTCCGTTTCCCTTTAGATGATACCTATTATCGAACAACTCAACAATTTAAGGGATTAATGTGTTTGGATATGAAGAGGATGAAGTTTGTCCACTGTATATATCTGAAAAGCAAAATCTTGATGTCATCAACTTATTAGTTGGTGACGGTAAAAAGCAACACTATTGCATAATTAGAAGCTTTTTAAGATTTTTAGGGGACCTGACCCATCATGAGCATGTTGTGTTCTATTGCTATCGATGTTTGTACCAGTTTTCAAGTCAAGACCTATTGGATAAGCATATCGAATATTGTTCTCGACATGCTGCGCAAAGGATACACTTACCGAAAGCAGCAGAAAATATGGTATCCTTTTCGGGAACCCATCTTAAACATCCCGTTCCATATGTTGTGTAGGCTGACTGAATCTTGTACCTATTGCACCTGCCGCACCCTCTACCACACCATCCTATACTGAAAAAACAACTTACCATTTCCATGTGGATATGCTTATGTTGTTGTTGGATCTGATGGGAGATGCGTCAGGAAAGCAAGAGTTTATCGTGTCAAAGACTGTGTAGACCATTTTTTAAAGCAGATGAAGAAAAAAGACATTTGGACGAAAGTTATTAAATATTGAACGTATGAAGCTTTCGTCCGCACAAGAAAAAGACTTTCAAGAAGAATTTTGTCATATTTGTAAACAACCATTATGTGGAAAACGTGTACGTGATCATGATCACGTGACAGGTGCGTACAGAGGAGCTGCCCATGTAGGATACAACCTGAACTACAAGCAATGTAAAACAATTCCTGTTATATTCCATAATCTGAAAAACTACAATGGACATCATTTAATGCAACATCGGCAAATTTAAAGATCATGAAATTGATGCGATTGCCTCCTCTATGGAAAAATTACATAACTTTTAAGTTAAGAAAGCCGACAAAAGTCTGCCATAGAAAAGCTAGTTAGAAACCTTCCTCCTGACAAATTCACCATACTTGAAGAAAATTTCCCTAAAAATAGTAATTTACATATGCTTACAAGAAAAGGGGTATACCCTTACGACTACTTCACCTCCTTTGAAAAACTGGATGAGAAAGAACTATCCGCATCTGCAGCATTTTATAACAGCCTCCCAAATGAAGATATTCAAGATGAAGGCTATCAACATGCCTTGGACGTGTGGAAAACCTTTAATATTCAGAATCTGGGAGAATACCATGATCTGTACATAAAAACAGATATTCTTTTACTTGCCGATGTTTTCCAAAATTTTCGTACATTGTGTGGAAAATTTTATGATATCGATCCTTGACATTTATATACAGCACCTTCGCTCGCGTGGCAAGCATCATTGAAAATGACTGATACGCCTTTAGAGTTACTCACAGACATTGACATGCTGTTGATGTTTGAAAATGAAATACGTGGTGGTGTGAGCGTGATCAGTCAGCGTTATGCCAAGGCAAACATCCCTAATACACCTGATTTTAAGGAAAATGAAGCACCCAGCTATATCATGGATTGGTGTGCGAACAACCTTTATGGATGGCCTATGTCTCAATTTTTACCCTTTGGAGGATTTGAATGGTGTGCGACAAGTTATATTACTGAAGAGTGGATTTTATCTCTATCTGATGACTCCGAAGTTGGATATTATTTTGAGGTGGACCTGAAATATCCCAAGAAGCTTGATAAGTTTAATAACGAATACCCTCTTGCACCTGAAAGAGTGATCGTCAACGAAGAGATGTTGTCACCTACCGCGAAGAGGATGCTTGGCAATAAAAAAATTAAAGGCACTCCCAAACTTATCCCAAATCTTCATGATAAGCAGATCTATGTCATTCATTTTCGAAATCTGAAATATTATTTACAACTTGGATTAAAACTTACAGCTGTGCATGAAGCTCTTCAATTCAAACACCATGGTTGCAGAAGTATATTAATTGTAATACAGAGAAAAAAAGGAAGCAAAATCATCTTTTGAAAAGGAGTTTTTTAAATTGATGAATAACTGTTTTCGGAAAAACTATGGAGAATCTACGAAAAATAAGAAATATTGTGTTGTGTAATAATGAAAAAAGAGCGAAGAAATTAGTGGCTTAACCCACATTCAAAGCTTTTAAAACATTTGACGAAGACCTGAGCGCTGTGGAAAGGGTTAAAAATAACATACTTATGAATCGACCGATTTATGTCGGATTCAAAATCTTAGAACTGTCAAAGTTACTAATGTACAGATTTCACTATGATTTTATTAAAAAAAGAGTATAAAGACCAAGCGAGACTACTTTTCACCGATCGGACTCATTGTGTTCCCATATACAAACCAACGATGTTTATACAGATATATGACAACATCGTGATATGTTTGAGTATCCAAAGAATCATCTGCTTTATCCAGAAATTAACAAGAAAACAATTGGCAAGTTCAAAGATGAGTTAAGTGGAGCATTGGCTCTTGAGTTCGTTGGTTTAAAATTCAAAATGTACTCTCTGAAATCTCTGAGCGAAGAAAAGAAGCGAGCGAAGGGTGCGTCTTCACATGTTGTTCAACGGAAAATCAAGCATCAAGACTACTTAGAACGTCTGTAACAAGTGAAAACTAGCATGGAGGAGCAGAGAAGGATAGCCCAAGATAACCATCACCTATATACATTAACACAGAATAAAATTAGTTTAAGTCCTTTTGATGATAAGCGCTACTTGCTAGATGATGGAATATCAAGTTTTGCCTATGGATATTATAAAATTAACCAAGATTGCATCGATGGGGAAAATTGTTAATATAATGTAGAATTATCAAGAAAATGTTTTTATGTAAATATATCTTTCTGTAAATATACTTTCTGTAAATTGTTTTTGTTTAAATAAAAAAATTGTTGATTTTTATGAGTGGTTTTTTGTAACTTCTACACAAACCTTTCTAACATATTGTTAGACATGGATAACACATATATTCAAACACACATCTATGCAATATATATATATATATATATATATATATATAGCTGGACACACTTGTAAATAATTTTGTTTAATATATAGTTTTTATTCTTTTGGAATTCTTTAAAACGTATTTAAAATTATTTTATTAAACTTTTTTAAATTTTGTAAAACTTTATTTTTGTTAAAAAACTTTTTTGTAAAACTTTTGTTAAAACATTTTTTGTTAGAACTTTTTTTTTTTAATTTTGTTAAAACTTTTTTAACTTTTATTAAAAATTTTTGTAAAACTTTTTTTTATTATCACCTTTGTAAAACTTTTTATAATTTTTTAAACTAATAAATTTTATACATAAGACTCCATACATAAATATTTAACTTTTATACATTTAGAGACATGTAGACATGGATGTATGCTTTTACTGAAACATTTATATCTTAATACATAAATTTTTAAACACACATACATATGCTTATATTCGTACAAACATATATATATATATAAATATATATAGGGGAGATGGGGCACATGTGAACACGGGGCACATGTGAACATCGTAATTTTTCAATACTTATTATAAGTTTTTTTATTTGAAAAAAATTACTAAAGATGATAGCACCTGTAGACATATGGTAAAATTTTTTTTAAGCTTTATGACATTTTGTTTGTCCTCTGTAGTCAAAACACTGTTTTTAGATCTCAAAAGTAAAATCTTTGTTCCAAGTTGATAAGCGAATAACTTTATTTATTTATTCATTTATTTGAATTTGAGTGTTTTAACATATACTATGAACACTAATAAACATTTTTGATACAGTTTTTTTTCTTCTAAAATTGAGAAATGATAATAATTTATCAATTTAACAGAAAATGCAATGTGGGGCACTTGTGAACAGACCAGTTGGGGCAGATATGAACAGTTCATAAGTGCCCCAATAATCATTTTGTGATTCTGTTTCTTTCAGTTAACTTAATGAAAAATAATGTCAATTCCATTATCGACACTTTTCATGAAATAGAAGTTCAATTGTACTTTAAATAAATTTAATGTTTTCTAAAATGCAATAAGTGTTATATATTATTTTACTAAACGATTTACAACAATATTTTTTATGCATTGTTAATACAAAAGCATTACCTTGAACAACTTTGAAAATTTTTTCATTACATTTGTTCTAACCTTGCAATGATGGCTTACTTTCATCTCTAAGACAGTTGTGTATATGATACTTTGAATGGAGATAGCTATCAGTAATATTTTAAGAAAGTAAAATTTTTAAACTGATAACTACCGTAAAATCCCGATTGTACCCCCCTCCTCTTTCAAAAGCAAAATAAGTTGGGGGGGGGGGGGTTATAGTCGAAAATTTTTTATCATTAAAAAACACTTCTTTATCTATAATTTACTAGTAAATAAGGCAAATACAGGAGTGAGAATCTCTCGTATTTCGGCAGATTTCCGATAAATCGTATGTAAATGCCCCCTCCCTAAAATTTCCCCCAAACAAAAACCCTTAAGCAAAATTTAAAAGTTTTAATTTCTTTTTAAAATTTTCTTCTTTATTTTTTATTTTATTGCAACAATACTTAATGAATCATCTAAGCCTACCCCCCCCCCCCCCCCAAATCTACTTATTTTCATTTTATAATTATTTGCTTAAACATATCACCCAGAAACTAGAGAAATATATATATATATATATATTTTCTTTATGGTGGATTTAAAAGGTAATAAAACTAATGATTACGGTGAAAAATGTGTAACAGAATAAAAAGCATGTTAAAGGACATTTTTTCCTTGTGTTCACATGTGCCCCACGTGTGTTCACAACTACCCCGCTGATGGGGCACATATGAACAATTTTTCGAATTTATAAAACTATTAAAAAATGTAAGAAGAACTATACAGGTATTTTAAAAAAATTACCATGTGTAAAAGAAAGTTCTGTTTACTATATTAAGTAGTTTTTGTTTATAGAAATTAATCCAGTTATGAGAAAAAACTATATTTATGCGAACTGTTCACATGTGCCCCCATCTCCCCTATATAATTACAAATCATCATTATTTCCAATTACGATAATTAAATCAATAAATTAATAAATTTAGCATCAAATCATAACTGTAACATTATACAAAATGCAGATGGAACCCTATACAAATAATACCAATTAAGCAAAATCTACCAATTCACTGGCACACTGCATACGATTAATCCATATAATCATATGAAAAATCACCAAATTTTGAAAAAATAACCTATTAAAGACAAAAGAAACAAATAACCAGCAAAATAATGTTGAAACATTAAAAGACGTATCGTAAACAAATAATAGATCAAATGGATGGATGTAGCCGGAAGTTTATATAGCATTTCACTTTTTCAAGGGTTCATGAAATACCAATATAAGCAAAAGCATAGTCGATTTCTGTAATAGAATCCAGCATTACGCTAAAAATTATATTTCATATGTACCCAATCGACCACACACCAAAAAGTTTAAATTTACCATGACAGATAAATTGAATTAAAAAAATATTAATCAATGCAAGATCCGTAATAATGAACAAAATGAATATATAGAAACACTTAAATTTAAAGACATACCCAACAATAGAATCGCAATGACCTTATTACTACTCGAACTAGTATCCAAATTTATCACAGCAAAAGTCCCGCCTAATTGATGGAACAGTTAAAATAGAATCCTTACGGTTGCAAATCATCACAGTGTGCAGATAATACTCACATTCTAATAATTATTATAGTTAACATATATAGTCTTTATAACAAAAATTATTATATGCATTTAAAGGAACCTGGGATAAATTATTACTAAAAGTATATAAAGAAGTAAATTATATAAAATTAAACGGGTAATAACTCAGAAATAATAATATAAAAATATAGCAACAATATTATTTAGAACTAAATAAATAATTATTTAATGCTGCCATCAGGAAGAACTTCATAAAATTAAAAAGTTCACAATCACCTCGAAATAAAAATAATTTATAGTGGTACCATCTATTGTAAATAATGTAAATACCAGATATAACTGTAGAAAGATAACAAATTTAAACTATTTCTAATATTAGAACCGGTTAAATCATCTTAATACACAACAAAATCATACTAAAAAAGCACAACTAAATATCGATAATAATCACTTAGCATCTATATTATAATGTGTATAATAATTTTTAATTATTTTATTAAATATTAAGTAAATTAATAATAATTTCAATTGAGTTACAATTATAATGATGTAAAAGTATGTTACTATTATGCACATAATAAATTTAATGTTTTAAATTTTAAATGTACTTTACAAAATGGGGGGGGGTATATACAAACAAATTACAACATTTCTTCATACTGATAATTACAAATATCATAAACTATATTAATGTCCACCATTATAAATCGATATATATTGAAGTAAATCAATAAAAAGGACTTAAATTTATACAGGGTGACAATTATTTAACTATATGAAATTAAACCGTCATAACTTCTCAACGGTTTGCACAACGAAGTTCAAACTTCGTGGTTGGCCGCAGGGCATGATGGGAATTAGTATGCGCATGCGCACGCAACTTATTGTTGCCGGCCATTTTGGCGAATTTGGGGCACTGAGAATTTCGTAATCGAGAAGACTCTCCACCCTCAACGGGTGACAGTGTGGTGTGCAATGTCCAGTCACGGAATAATTGGTCCGATATTCGTTGACGGCACGGTGACTACTGAACGATACGTGAATGTTTTGGAAAATGGTTTCACCCCCCCCCCTTATCCAAAGTGACCCTGATTTCGACAAGATGTGGTTCATGCAAGACGGAGCTCGACCCCATCGGACAAAGAAAGTTTTTGATGTCCTAGAGGAGCAATTTGGGGACCGCATTCTGGCTCTGGGCTACCCAGAGGCCACTGGAATGGGACTCGCTTGGCCGCTATATTCTCCGGATCTTAACGCATGTGACTCATTTTTGTGGGGCTACATTAAAGACAATGAGTACAGAAATAACCCCAAAACATTGCTGAGCTGAAAACTGCCATTCGGGAGGTCATCGACAGCATCGATGTTCCAACACTTCAGCGGGTCATGCAGAATTTTGCTATTCGTCTGCGCCACATCACGGGAGCCATATCGAACATGTCATAACCTAAATCCGAATATCTGCAGTGACGTTTACATGTTGAATAAAGTTTCTGCACTCAGTAGTTTTTGAATAATTTACGTTTTATTTCATATAGTTAAATAATTGTCACTCTGTATCAATATAATATATAATTTTTAATACAATTCTAAGGACAACAAAACTCATGAGGACCACAATAAACATAGAAACTACAAAATTAACGAACCATTCCCTTATTTATTTTTTTATTACGTACCATTACCTTTTTTAATATATGTGTATATACCCGTAAGGCATGGTGACGTCGTTGTGAAGTCACACTGTGATTTTGTGACCGTCGATGTGACGTCACGTGACGTCGATGTGACGTCATAGTGACTAGAATGCGAAGTCGTTATGGCCGTTTTAGAGCTCGTTTGTGACGTCACATTATGACCACTCTGTGAAGTCACAGTGTGACAAATTTGTGAAAAGTGTGTCATTTGTGACTATTTTGGCATTAACTTTGTGACGAACCTGTGACGAAAGCGACAATGCTTTGAAGTCACACTGTGACCAATTTGTGAAATATGTGTCATTTGTGACGAATTTGTCATAAACACTGTGATGATTTCAAATGAAAATCAAACTTCAAATTAATTGCTTAAAAGGCGCAAATAGTGAAAAAGATTCCATGTTGGGACTCGAACCCGGGCCATCAGTACAGCGCACTGACATTCTACCGACTAAACCACATGGAACGATACCCAGGCTGGAAAATTTCTCACTATTACATGTTAGCAGCACTACAAACACAGCACAAGATCGAATATTTAGCGTGAGCCACCAACATGATGCAAACACGAAACTTAATTAAATCCAGCATCGATTGAAATTATATTAATACTTGGAAAATTTTCCATAGAGAACCATTCGCCTTGCATGCAATATTTCAAATGAAAATCAAATTTCAAATTAATTGCTTAAAAGGCAATTTTAATTTGAAATGTTGTATGCAAGGCGAATGTTTCTCCCTGGAAAAATTTCCAAGTATTAATATAGTTTCAATCGATGCTGGATTTAATTAAGTTTCGTGTTTACCCCATGTCAGTGGCTCACGATAAATATTCCCTCTTGTGCTGCGCTTGTAGCCTTGCCAACATCTAATAGTGGGAAATTTTACAGGCTGGGTGTCGTTCCATGTGGTTCAGTCGGTAGAATGTCAGTGTGCTATACTGATTGCCGGGTTCGAGTCCCGGCATGGAATCTTTTTCACTATGTTGGCCTTTGCGCCTTTTAAGCAATTAATTTGAAATTTGATTTTCATTTGAAATATTGTATATAAGGCGAATGATTCTCTCTGGAAAAATTTCTAAGTATCAATACAGCGATGAATTTTAAAATAAACTTTTGTTGTAAATATAAAATCTTATCTTTTTACCGTACTTTTTAGCAAAATATCGCTACTTTGGAGTCTTATTCTTCTAAAACATTTTAAAATTTTCCACTTGAAAAACAATGCTTATCAACTGACATATTTTTTATTAAGTTCTATGCTTGATATTGAGTTCAAGCTTGATATTTAGAATGTTTAAGTTCTTTAATTTGTTGTGATTTGCCATTGCTTTATTAAATACGAACATGGAGACTAACGGATATTAATACAACTATTATTTATAGAACGGCATGATAAGCCATATTTATTTAAATTTATTATTCCCGTGTATATTGTATTTTGTGAATATGAGCTAAATAGATTTGGTATGTTTTATAGGAAAAGACTGACCTGGGAAATAGAAAAAACGAGTAAGAAAAATCATGCGTTAACCCTCCGACTGTCTTGGAAAAGGGCAAGATTGTAATGTTGTTTTCTCTGCATTTTGTTTTAAATGATATAAAAAATGATTTTTTGAACATTTTATAAAAAAAACTTAATAACGAATACGAATGCAATCCTTGGAAGTATTAATCATTGTTCAATGTATTAAAAATACATTAAATCAATAGAATTATATTACTTTAAATATTGCTTGTATTGCAGTGAAACCTGGAGCTTAGTGAACATATTAACACGGGCTTGTCAGTGGCATAGATTATAAAATATTTTCCAACACTTCCTGAATGCTTTAACAAGATATCGTAATTTAGGGAAATAACTTAAATAAGATAACTAAGTAAACATTTTAGAAAACGCATAAAACATTTGAAAAACTGATTTCAGCAGTTACCGTCCACAGCCAAATATGTTTTCCAATTTTTTTTGAACAGCCCTGTATTTGATCTGTACGTTGATACACTGAAAAAAATGAAGTACTCAAAAATGAGTAAACCGACGTACTCATATCGAATTGAATATTTTTGGATCAAAAATGAACCTATATGCTTTCTCTATTTTGAAACATCACATGTTATCAAACCCAAACAAACGAATAATTTTGTACCCTGTAATGGTCCATTTCATTTTTGGCGGCATAAATGATGTTTATTAATGTAAATATTAAATTATGGACAGTATTTTAAAAATAATTTAAAAGTGCTTGGAAATAATGCTCGTCATAAAAATATTCAATTTGAGTATCTTGTTAAGAATTTTGTTATTTTTCTTAATAAATAATCAATTAAACATTTCTTGTTAATAACTTTGAACGGGAAATAAATGTCAGTACATTTTTACTTTAAATGTTAGGGTTGTTTTTTTTGGGGAGGGAGGGGGGGGGGCAGTACATAACGATTCATATTTGATCACAACCATGGAATAAAAAATGAGTACATGTGTTTCTCAACTTTGAGTACATTTGGATCGGAGCTATTTTGAGTATGTGATGCATTTAAAATTGAGTACTTTTTACTCAATTTTGAGTACCCATTTTTTTAAGTGTATATATACTATATAATGGAAAAATTTAGTTTGGCAAGAAAACGCCTAACAGGTTGAAATTGTTTTTCAGCAATTTATACTAATGTATGGAAACATACTTGAATACTTTTGTACAACCCTGTAGTTTACTTAGAATCTTTATTACACGCCACTATTTAGTTAAAATTTAATTCAAACTAAGACACTCTTAAAACTGTTGAAATCACATTTCCAGAAATTATAATATATAGACGGCCATGTATCCAATTCTTTACGTGACCCTGTATATCATTTTATCTATATTCTACAAACATTTCTTAGTAAATTAAATGCAGTTCAGCGAAAAAAAGCAAAACTCATTTAAAAACCACCTTTAAGCAATTTGCGCCCATACCAAGTAATCCTTACGAATACTTTTATGTAGCCCTGTATAGGAAATATAGCATTTATATAAACCATATACTATGCATAAATATAGTGAATCATAAAAGCGCATATCATAATTAAAAATACATTTCCAGTTATCATCGCTAATGAACAGTACTTTGGATACGATATAGTATCTGAAATATTTTGTGTGTCCCTGTAAATGCTATATACGTATTATTCGTATTAAATCGTATATGAAATAATTTATAGTATGTAAACCTCAGCGACACATATCAATTTCATTATATATGAAATAGATTAACATAATTAAAGTATGCCGCAAACAATTCCCTCCACCCCTATATCATTATGCATTTGAATTCCTTTTTTAGTCCTGTAAATGAACAATAACTATTCTTTGCATCGCATAGTCAACAGAATGCATATTTTAATGCACTTCATAAATGCATATCAATTTTATTCTGTTTGAAAGCGTGCGTAAAATCATTAAAAATCATTTGAAACAATTTTTCCCATAGGCCGTAATGTAACGGAAAACTTTTGGCTGTCCCTGTAAATGAACTAAGCATGTTACAAACTTCATTACAAATAGGTACCGTGCTATGGTAAACGTCAATAACATCCAAAAATTTCAGGGCAATCCGAGTATATTTACGAGAGTTAGAGAGCGGACAGACTGCTAGACGGACAGACGGAGAGACAAACCGAAGTCATAAGCAGTTTTCAACTTTGTGTCCTATATTATGTATCCTGTATTATATGAACTTTAAAAAAATATATACTAAAGCAGTTTAATCTATAGCTTCTTACCAGGCATGAAAAACACTTTATTTCAATGCTTAAATATCATATTTTACTTTTTAGTGCCAATAATTACGCGTATCATAAACGTAGAAATGAATTTACAATAGAAGAAAATTTAATAACCTATTCAGAATGTATATAATTAAATGTGTGATTAAAATCACAAACAGAAAAAATGCTTACATACAATTTAAAAAAATTAAACATACCAATTTTAAAAACACTAAAAATAATAGTTAGTATTTATAATTGTACTATTAAACAGCAGCAAACTACAATAGATAAATTAAATGCATTATTAGGTTTAACACTATTTCAAAAATATTTCCATATGGTATAAGGAATTCCTATTATTTTATAATTTTGGCAAATGTTAAATCTGAAAACATTGGTTTGAAGATTTAGGATTTTAAAAGATAATTTAAAATATTATTAGCACTGTGTTGAGAAGATCTGGGTCCATCTAACGGTACCAACTTAACTATCCAAACATACCGCTAAATTGGGGGAGAGGGGTAACTCCCAATAGTAATGTAGGTTAACCACTCCTAATTACTAATACCTGAAATGTCATAGTGGTAATTAAAATACATTATGATTAAAATCATTGTGATCGTATATAATGGTTCTGGCTAACTTCTGATAATTTAAACATAATTATCTTAAGTTGCGGGGGAGGAATAGCGTCTCCAAAACTGCCCCAAGATGCGTTGTGATTATTTACGTGAAGAAGTAGCGTTTGAACCGCGTAAATTATCAAAATAGAACCTACTAAATTTACGCATAAATAAAATAAAAGAACCCGAAAATAATCTGAAATAAAATATTAATGTTAAAGTAAGTTAGCAGACTCATGGATAAATGACATATGCCAAAATTAACATTTAACATTATTTATTTACAATACAAAACATATTTACAAGTTAAGAAAAGGAGTGTCATATGACACAGATGTTCCAAAGAACAAATCGAAATTCTCATATACATTACTTAATTTAATCTGCTTATTTATCAAAACATTTAAGTACTTTGATACCAGCTGAAGGTAAATCCCTAATAATACATCAATAAATACATAAATATAAATTGGGAAACAAATTATCTTAACATCACATACCTCCATACACTGTATGACGCTGGTGTGACTCATCTCACACTGGGTGAAACACTGGGCACTTTTCAGCATGGTAAAGACACGCAATTTCGTATAAGTCCCGCTCTTCAATCAGAGCGCGCGTTGCAAAAGGTCTACAATGACCAATAATGTTATTATACCCTAAAATGGGCAAGATGATCTAAATGTCATCTCTGCTGCTACTTGTTCCTCTGCTCTCAGATAGAATAAACAGGTCATC
The DNA here is from genome assembly GCA_963932465.1 of Maratus speciosus. Taxonomy (NCBI): domain Eukaryota; kingdom Metazoa; phylum Arthropoda; class Arachnida; order Araneae; family Salticidae; genus Maratus; species Maratus speciosus. Next base: position 207,752,835 of record OZ010787.1, read on the forward strand.
TCTGCAGACTACTCAGGTCGAATTCTCCTGTAATAACTACCGACTACTCAGGTCGAATAAAATAACATAGCTGCTCTGCTGACTACTCAGGTCGAATATCATGTCATGTCTCTTCTCTACTCAGGTCGAATAAAATGTCATGTCTCCCGACTACTTAGATCGAATAATCATGTCAATCTGATAACTCAGATAGAAGAATCATGTAATATAGTTTTGCTCATTACGTAAAAGACCCTGTATATCAATAGAGTGTTGAACTTGCAGCCCCCTGTTCAAATCGTGAGGAAGCTGGACTGGATCCCCTCCTTGGGGTACACCCCCGCACTGCGTGATTCGTCACCTCGAATCTTAGGGATGCACCTCGAATTTACGGGATGCTAAAACGCCCCGCCTCTGAAGAGGGGCTCGTGGGATCATGAGACCTCTTCGTGCGTGTGGTCCGTCTGTGACAAATATATGGACTCATAAATTTTAGTGTAGCCAGTAATAAATAAACACTTGACTGTATGTCAAGCTGTTGTTAAAGATCAGACTCCGTGTCTCTTGGAAAAGATCCCCTCTTAAGATAACAGGAGAACTGTGGATGCATTTCCCATACCTGTTGTCTTATTATATAAGTATAAATATAACACGCTATCTTTAATACAAAGTTTATATAAAATAATAATAATAATAATAATAATAATAATAAACTGGTACAACACGTAAATAATTGTATTTTTATAATATATAAATATCTAAAAACCTGCTGAAAAGATATCAGTGGCGTGTACATCTTTGACACGATATCGATTCCAGCATATCCCCCCTTACCTAAGTAAAAAAAAAGAACTTTGTCTTTATTTTGTCAGGTAACCAAACACTTTTCGGTTAAAGTAACAACAAACCGATAATAGATAAAGTCTTGTGGACCTCGACTGATACGTCGGCTGGCGACCACTGGTTGAGAGATTACAAGTCCGTAAAGTCACCACAGGTTGCATGTTTGTCTGTTGTGCCACCGTCTGTCTAATGTCCTCTTTGTTAAGGAAAATGTTCATATAGTAAAACTGGTATGAATCACTGAACTGTAGAAACACAGAATGCTCTTGTGAGCTAAACCACACAGGTATATAGTTCATAGAATGTTCGTATGACTGTTTCTATACGTAGTAGTCTGAACTGGTTTCTACACGTAGAAGTCTGGCCTGGTTGTAACCATCTAGTATTTTGTGGATGAACAATCCTTTATATCTGTAGACTGGTGATACACTTCACTGTCGAAAACACTATTTTGTCTCCCAAAATTTTGTCTACCAAATTTAATAGCCAATGAAAAACAAAGCAATAATAATTTAGAATAGATTCATAAGTCCAAAAATTACTTAACTAAATTACAACAATGTTTTTGACTTATTTTTCGTGTGCAATACACAATATGGCTTTTACATTTTATTATCAATTTAAAAGCACATTCTATACTACCAACAATACTTCAATACCTACAAAAAATATTATATATACACTTTATTATGCAACGTGAAATATATATTTTTATTTCACAAATTTATAACACTCTTAAAAAAAAAAAACATTCTTTGTATTATTTATTGAAGTTATGAACAATATTTAATATTTCGTAATACCAATTGTCACTTTCTTTATCATAAAATACTTTCTATGAACACAAGAAATGCAATACTATATACACCAATGAATACTCTGCTTTGTATCTACTTACAAAATATATAAGTACACCAATGAATACTCTGCTTTGTACCTACTTACAAAATATGTAAGTTTTAATTTTAAGTCTACTTTCTTTTTTTTTTTTTTTTTTCAAAAAGAAAAAAAGATTATTATTCTACTTTTTATTTTACTCAATATATATTTAACAATGTGGCCGATTTATTCTATCAACCACTAAAATAATGTACATATCCTTAAAACGAAAAATTCCCCTGTCTTTTTCAATTTTGTCTTAGTAAGTTTTTCTTTATATCATCCCCCCCCCCCCTTTCATTGAACTGATAAGCCTAGATATGCCACTCCACTGCTTTCTGCTTGTAACTAACTGTACTCAAAATCAAAATTGTAAATCTCTTTCCATTGCTTGTGAAGAAAGAATACGTGAAAACTCGTAATAGCTGTGTTGTTATTTATCTCCAAAATCGATTCGCGGTGCAGATTTTTTCCCTGCACATCTGAATGGAAAGTGATCATGTACTTAACGACCTCTGAAAATGACCTTGTCTGACTGGCTGTTAAAATCTAACGTCCCCCCAACCAATCAGGGATCTATTTGCCTGCTATGAACCCCACCAAAGTCAGATTGGCAAGCTCAGAGGTCAGACTCAGAATAAGATGGCCAAACTACGCAGGAAGCCAAATGCTTGTTTGACTCGTTTTCCAATGTTTTGTGATCAACTCATAAAACTGCTGCAGAAAGCAGTGGAGTGGCATATCTAGGCTTATCAGTTCAATGAAAGGGGGGGGGGGGGTGATATAAAGAAAAACTTACTAAGACAAAATTGAAAAAGACAGGGGAATTTTTCGTTTTAAGCAGGTTTTTTTCATAACAGATAGCTCAATTCTAATACAATGAAATCTGCTAAGACGAAATCACATGGGACCAAACGAATTCCGTTTTAGACAGATTCCGGTCTTACAATAAAGGTGCAGATTCCCAAAATCTCGAAGGACCCAGTGGCTTCTAAACCCAAAAACTCCAGTGACCACATTGTGAAACAAATGAATAAAAAAAATAGTGTTTATATGAGGGAAAAACTAAAAAAAAAAAAAAAAAAAAAAATCCCTCAGGAATTCAAAGTGAAAAATTTTAAATTGAATGTATGACATGTATGTACATGGGTAATGATATTAAATGAGACGAAGGATTACTACTTTTTGAATATTTAGCTACATGTAATGAGCTGACCGCCTATGGAAAAAAAAAAAAATGTAATTTTTTTTTTTTCTTAGTTCAGTTTATATATGTTTTTGCACTAAACATGTAACAATTTGTTCGCGTGACCTTAATTGATTTATGTACTTGAAACTATAGTACATGATTTAATAAATATTTCAACATTAAAACAAAAATTCAATATTTTAATTTTTAATATTTGATATAAAAAGGTTAATTCTAAACTAGAATCTAAAGTGTGTAATATGACTGAAAGAATTTATTATTGCTGTTGCGATTCATTACTATGAATTTTCAAATTAATAAACAATAGTGCCAATTTTGAGTAATATTTCAAATGAAAATATGACTATTTCGATAAGTGCAAAAGCTATTTTTAAAAAAATATATATCAAAATTGGTGTTTTGAAGCAATTTTTCAGCACAGACAAAGCGAAAACAAGGTCCCCATGAGACATTAATTACACATGACATAAACCAAAATGAAATTGCAATGCATTTATCGAACAATAAAAAACGACATTCGATTCCAAAGTACAATCTGCTAATTTCATGCTTTATGTTTAAGAATGAGTTTGCAAATGCCAGAAAATTTGTCACTGTTAAATGAATTTTTTAGGAAGGGGGGAGGGTATGTTTGGTTGGGTTGATTTTTGACGGCCGATTTATCTACTCGAGGGATAGGCCCGAAAGAGAGTGCCCTGTGTGGGAATCTTTCTAAGGGAGCCTAACCCGTATTTACGCTTGGAAATCCAAGGATCGATGAAAACCACGAAAACTCCGAACGATTATGCCGACGGGCGCGATTGAGTTCAAACCCAGCATGCCCAGTCTACTAGCTTCGAGAACAGAACCTCTCGGCCACTGGTGGGGCGGGGGGGGGGGTGTGAAGAGATTAAATACAATCTACTTTTAAGTATACTGTTGTACAGGGCTTGCCTTCACCTTAAAGCTAAAATAAAACGGAATTTAGATCTCGTTATGTGCAGGGTATAGTGCAAACCTTTTTAAGACCCAATTTATTTAATTCTTTATTAGTTTTTCATGTAGAAAAAAACGTTTTTTAGTCTCATTGGAGTTGCGGGGCCAAGCTGCATTACACCTGCCACATCCCTTTGCTGGTGTCCCCTTTTTTTGTATTACAGAATATGTGAAAATATACCCATAACAGTACGTGTTTACCTAAAAGTGCGAATTACATGAAAAAATATTTTTATATATTAAACACTCGTAAGAATCGTTAAAACTTTTGCAATTGTAGACTTCGGGTAACCTTTTTCAAAAAAGCAAGGAACACATTAATTTCAAAAATTTTATGCCTCCTGAAAATTCATCATAAAAGAATAATAAGCATCAAATACATATTAAAAATAGAGTAAAATATATATTGTGGCGAATTTTGAAAATCATTGAAATATTTTTACGATTTATCTTCGCAATTTTTATGCTGTTCTAAAAAGAATTTATGTATAAAGAAAGCAAATAAATTTAATAAGCATTAAAATTTTCAATCGGGAAAAGAATAAATAAAGGAAAATTTTCAAAATCCATACGATACAATACAGTATTCACATATTCTAGATAAAAAAGATGACGTAACATTAGCAGCAATAGTAAAAGGCAAGTTATGGGATATTTACTCATTGTTAATTTAAAATGCCTTATCACATATGAACAGCTACTTTGAAATTTTCATTTAAGGATGTTCTCAAATCCAAATTTGTCTACTTTCTGGCGCATTTTTTAATTCATTTTGTTCGCAAACGCATGAAATTGGCAGTTGCTCTTAGTCAAAAACTATGCAATCAAATAGTTTTTTTCCTTTTTTTTGTAAATCTATTTTTGATAATTTCCTAGCATGTCCAATTTCTATTTTTTCTATTTCATTACATTTTTCATTATTATTTAATTATTTATTTTTCAGCCTGGAACAAAATTTATTTTACCAATGACCATCTGTTTTCGTTCTCTGACTGACACCCATAAATCCCAAATGACTGAAATGTTTTGCTCCATGTTTAACTTTTTGCCTTTTCAATTTGTAGTTATATTCATAGTATGATGAAATTATAAATATTAGTGTCTTTATTTAGAAAAACGAGCGAAAATATAATTTGATAAAATTACAACTTTATTAAAACGTGGTAACTTGACTTTGAGTTGTCATCTTTCAGAATTTGTCCACCCGTCAAAGAAAAACAAACTGGCCGTGCCATTTTACTAAAATCGTTTTGAGCACACTCAATATTTTTGAAAACTTGGAGCCACTGTTATGTGCGATTCATGTCTCATGGGGACCTTGTTTTCGCTTTGTCTGTGCTGAAAAATTGCTTCAAAACACCAATTTTGATATATATATATTTTTAAATAGCCTTTGCACTTATCGAAATAATCATATTTTCATTTGAAATATTGCTCAAAATTTGCACTATTGTTTATTAATTTGAAAATTCATAGAAATGAATCGCAACAGCAATAATAAATTCATTCAGTCATATTACGCACTTTAGATTTTAATTTAGAATTAACCTTTTTATATCAAATATTAAAAATTAAAATATTGAATTTTTGTTTTAATGTTGAAATATTTATTAAATTATATACTATAGTTTCAAGTACATAAATCAATTAAGGTCACGCGAACAAATTGTTACATGTTTAGTGCAAAAACATATATAAACTGAACTAAGATCAAAAAGAAAAAAATTATTTTTTTTTCATAGGCGGCCAGCTCATTACATGTTGCTAAATATTCAAAAATTAGTAATCCTTCGTCTCATTTAATATCATTACCCATGTACATACATGTCATACATCCAATTTAAAAATTTTCACTTTGAATTCCTGAGGGTTTTTTTTTTTCCCTCATATAAACACTATTTTTTTATTCATTTGTTTCACAATGTGGTCACTGGATTTTTTGGGTTTAGAAGCCACTGGGTCCTTCGAGATTTTGGGAATCTGCACCTGTATTGTAAGACCGGTATCTGTCTAAAACGGAATTAGTTTGGTCCCATGTGATTCCGTCTTAGCAGATTTCATTGTATTAGAATTGCGCTACCTGTTATGACAAAAACCTGCTTAAAACGAAAAATTCCCCTGTCTTTTCCAATTTTGTCTTAGTAAGTTTTTCTTTATATCACCCCCCCCCCCTTCCCTTTCATTGAACTGATAAGCCTAGATATGCCTCTCCACTGCTTTCTGTAGCAGTTTTATGAGTTGATCACAAAACATTGGAAAACGAGTCAAACAAGCATTTGGCTTCCTGCGTAGTTTGGCCATCTTATTCTGACCTCTGAGCTTGCCGATCTTACTCTGGTGGGGTTCACAGCAGGCAAAGAGATCCCTGATTGGTTGGGGGGACGTTAGATTTTAACAGCCAGTCCTTGTCTGATCCCCTAAGAACTAGTTGAGCGAAGGCAAGAACTTGTTATCTGCAAAGACCCCTCTAATCACCTCCGTCCCCCCAGCTAACCGGAGAATGACGTTGCCCTGGATACACGCACAAATTTTTCCGGCATGTAAACCCAACAATTTATACTTTAAAATGAATGTACTCATATAAAATTTTATACTGTTATGTAGCACTTTTTCGAAGCTATCTATTGATGTAATTTTTTTTTATTACACCCACTAAAAACCTGTTAAAATAGTAAAAATACCCTTTTTTCTTATACTAAACTACTAAACTAACTAAACTCTGTGGCTATACAATCCATGAAGGATCTGGCCCGACAGTGCCCATCTCTGTTTTCTTGACCCTGACCCTGGGCCCCGAGGTGCTATACAGCATGCGTCCCGGCCAGGTGGTCAGCCTAACGCGAGACCCTCGGTGTTTCTCATTTTATCGACCCCAAAGGGATGAAGGGCTGAGTGAACCTTGCCCAGTCGGGAGTCGAACTCTCGACCTGCGGTGCGGCAGTCAGATGCCCTGACCACTACACCACTGGGTTTCTTTCTTATAACTTGGTCAAAATGTCCGATACTTCAAAACATGGTGAACGGACGCTACAAAACCTGTTCCAGTCCCCTTAGGAAAACCCGCTTTACGAGGGAAATGCTAAATTGCTCCCGAAAAATACCGAGGACTTGTGTTTCCAAGATTACTGAAATGCCCATTTATTTAATTTAACACCTGAATAGCCCAATTTTTCGCTATGCATAACTTATGCCCCATAAAATAATAGACCTCCTTACCTGGTCTAGACATACAATACCTTCACATATAAATTCCACTAATTTATTCCCCTTTAATCGAGAAAACCTCCTTCAACGGAAACATTTTCCCTGATTAAAATGACACATTATACTGCCACGTGCTCTACTCAGCACTGTTAAAACGTAAATTAGAGATCCATTTAACGTACTGTCTAATTCGTAACAATTACTACCAACCAAACTTGTATTTATCTTTGTAAATACACTCGTGAACCTGGGACATAACAAAACCTGTCTATAACGGAAAACACAATCCTATACCTGCTATCTATACTTGACCAATTATAAGTAAAGATATTACTCCCTTAACTGCAAAATACTTCTTAAAATAATACACTCCCTTTTTAACCCCCCCCCCCTTTTTTTAACCTGAATTTAAACCTGATAGCACCAAAATAACCCCAATTTAATATCTACTCTAAGTAGACTAGAAAATAATTTTTAAATTAAATTTTCCTATCACTTTTTCCAAAAAAATATGCTTAAAACACTACCCTTTCTTTCCCACTTTTACCGTACTTAATTCTTTATACTAACATAATTTTGCTTTTATTTTCTTTTTCAGAGCGCCCCAATGTAGCCGGATCTCCATTCATCCGTGGGTTCCGGAAGTGATGCCAATTCGACCAGCAAATAGTACAGCACCCTATAGATAAAAGAGTGACCATACTGGATTACACATTGAAAAAGGTAATAATTGCTACACTATAACACCCTTTTTACAAAATTAAGATTACTTTAATTTTTAAAAGTGCTATTAATCTCAAAATTTTTTTTTTATTTTTAATTAGTGATTAAAAATTGCCAATTCTGACAAGGCGAATGGTATACCATATTTATTTATTTATTTTATTTATATTTAATTTATGCATAATTTTTTATAATGAACCAATTGTTAAATTATATTTTTAATAATATAAATCGAATTTAAGTTTAAATTTTCTTTCTAAACTTTTGAAAATTTTAAAAAGTGCTAACGATAATTTATAATTAAATTACTTAATTACGACCCTTATTTATTTGAATTTTATTTAAAATAAATTTATTTAAATTTTCTAATAAAACAGTCTACTTAAACTATTTTTTAAATTTAAATTTAACTAACAAGAAGTAACTGCATTCCTTAAAACCCTAATTTAAAAATTTGCCTAATTTTGCTATGGCAAAGATTAAAATACTCTCGGAGGAAAAAAACTGAATTCAACTACTCGAATTCCGTGATTATTTTCAATAAAATACCTTCATTCTACAATTTAATTATCAATTTTTATAACATTTTCATATTATTCCATTTCTTTATTTATTCCAAATTTAATTATAATTTAGAATTTTTCCTTTTTTTCAGTTTTTTTTCAGTTTATATTTTAATTGCTTTCCAAATATACATTCAACGATGGCTCATAGATGGCGCCATCAAAACAGATTTTTTGTGGTCGCCCCTCCGGGTGGTTCCGACCCGACCCCTTGAGTGGGGGAGGTGACCGGAAGCTCGGCAGAGTTCGTTGTGTACGAATGCGAAGGGGCCGGATGGGGACGAATCGCCACCTCCTCGAGAGACTTGCGGTCGACAGGCCAAGAGTCCGGTGGTCACGGTTAACGGACGTTGTGCATGGGGCGTAGGGCCCTCGGGCCAGGTAAGGTTGCGTCCCATGGCAGCCGGATTCTCTGGCCAAGCCGGATAGCGACGCTCCATAGTCCGATCCCAGAGCTGGTCATTTGACCGGGGTGAATCTGGGCAAAGGATAGTGAAGGCGATAGGACCCCATCCACCATTTGACTAAGAGGGAGCCTGAGGTAGGAGTGAGGGCTTTGTAGTGGAAAGTCCTCGGTGCTCGCTGGAACTCCCGAAGGACGAGGGTTTCGGACAGCGCCCAGGTTACTTTATGACTTGGGTGGCTCATCCCTCCGAGGACCCCAGCTGAAGCAGTTGTGAGCCGACCCTAAGGTGGGTAGGGTTTGGCGGTGCCCCCGTTGACCAAGAAGCGGTCGCGTGGGGAGGCCAGTATGGCTCTGGTTGCTCCATGTCGTGCCGTGACCCTTGGGAGGGGGTCGGCCGGCAGGTCCACCATCGAACACTGTTCCCACGGGAAACCGGGCCGGAGACTCGCCGGTAACGCGGCGGCTCATCGTGCCTCAGAGGGACTCTTGGTCCGATCCAGGTCCTTCGTGTCTATGCGATACTGGAGTTTGCCTCGCCCAGTGATGAGGACCTAGAGGTGTCCACACCTAACTTTCGAACGCATTAACAAAGGTAGCGGTCGGTCACTGCACGGGGTCAGGGGCCTTCGGGCCTGGGTACCCTCGACGACCGCGAGGTAAGGTAGTGGTGAGCGGGCTTCTGTCGGCCTCCGCTGGCTTCTCTGTCTTCGGGTGGGGTCCAGTCGGCGGGGGCTGGCGGGACTCCGTTCCATCCAACCCCCTAGCGAGGCGGAGTCTATTCCGTCTAGGTGGAGCTTTCAGTGCCCGCCTGGGGTCGCTAACGGCACCTAGTCTGGGCCAACTGGTTCCCGGCGTGATCCTCGAGGGGTTCCGTCGGTTGAGCCGGGTGGTCTGGGCGAAAAGCCCGGAGCTGGGTCGCTTTACGGCCGGAGGGACTTTCCCCGTCCTCCCGGGTTTTCAAGCTAGGGGCCCTTCATTAACTTTCCTATCGGCTGGCCCACATAAATGTCTTTGCCGGAAAATGGTATTTGATCTTGGGGGCCTTCCGTAAATTAAATTCGGGTCGGGAAGCCTCGGTTCAGTTCGTGGGCCCAGCGTCTTTATAGGCGTCTGGTTCCCGCAGGGCTTGCAGGGTCTATCGGATCGAGTAACCAAGTTTTGGGAGCACTTGGTTTTTCTAGCTGGGTGGTGAGGACTGTCGTAGCGGCCGTTCGTCTAACTTGGGAATAGCCGACGTGGCGTGCGCTGGGCAGCGCGTCGGTCTTGACCGGAGCTTGCGTGGGGTTCCGCTCTGTAGGGGCTTGTCTGGCGGCGACCTTCGGGACGCTCCGCGGCGCTTGTCTCGCGGGTGGTTCCCTGCGTAGGCAGATGGGCCTTCTGAGGGCCTGGAACCGGGGGATGGCAACCCATCTTTATATTTTAATTGTTAGCCTCAAAATAAATTAACTTTATGTTAACTTTTAACTAATCGCTATACAGCCTTATATAAACTACAGATTTTATTTTATTTTTATTTTCTACAGATTTTATTTTATTTTATTTTTACACACATTTATTTCAAACTCATTATCACTAATGCTATGCGCTGTACACAATGACCCATTGTAATGTACTCATACGTAACATCTGCTTTGTACCAAGATTCTAATCTTACCCTGGTTTCTCTTACAGGTCTAATGGCTTAAACGCCGAAAACTTGAAAAAGGGGATGAGCAATGCCCCCCAAATGATGAAACTTGCGACTCGCTGCTTATCAACGACGTCCCTCACGTACCACCCAGCCTTCATCAAAGCTGTAAGTACCACCCTCTTTAATTCATTTCCTAAGTAGATGCATGCCTGGAGACTGACTTCGACTCCTCCGACACACCTCTCCTGCCTGGAGTCTAGAAACACACCCACTTGTTTACAAACCTTCGTCCCTTTAAATGCATTGTTGACCATATTTCAACAACAACCATCCAATTTTAGAGTTTGTACTGAACCAATTTTAACTTATACACAAAATATGAACTTATTTACATATATTTATACAAATGTATTGGGTAATTCGCAATATACTCTCCTTCGCCAATCTCCTTCGATAACTGCGCCAATGTGGCAACCGGGCTGCTCCTTGGACGTCACAAAATATGGCAACCCTAACATTTCTCCGGAGAGAGTTGATGGTTAAACTCCTTGTTTTCTAAGCTGCTTTCTAATTGGACCGAATTGGAAGCTTGTTTTTTTTTGTAAAAGGCTTTCTTATTGGACAAAGAGGAGAATCAAGGAACATTTTGAATTTGTTTGGAAAAACGTTGATATTGCTGCAGTGGATTTTCCGTTGAAGAGTTGTCACTGTGTCGCAGTCGCGTGTTTTTATTATTTGTTTTCTCAATCTTGTATATTTTGAAACAAGTACTTATCTGGATAAATGCTTGATAGGTGAGAATAAATATTCGATCAGTTATTTTTCTTTTATTTTTACCTGTATTTTTGAGCATTGATTGAATTATGTACGAAAGAAAGGTTGATTGTTCCAAGCTATGAATGACTAAAAGTGACAGATTGGGTGATGCTTTTGAATGACATCCTAGAGCACAAGGTAAAATTATGAATAAAAAAACGGGGGGTTCAGGGGGGCGGTAGCCCCCCTGATTAAAAAAAAAAGGGCCCCTCTGATAAAAAAAACAACAACATTGTTTTGCTCCCATTACTGTTAACAAACGCTCTTTTTTAATAATTTGGGTAAGTGAAAGTTTTGTTTTTAGGTATATTTTATAAAATGTATTTTTAAAAATATGAAATGTATCTTTTTTTAAATGTATTTCGAAAAAATTTGAAATTTTATGTATTATTTTTACTCAAAAATACAGGTTAAAATAAGAGAAAAATGACTGATCGAATATCTATTTTCACATTTTAAGCATTTGTCTAGATAGGTACTTGTTTCAAAACATACGAGATACGAGAAGAGAAAACAAATAATAATTTTGCGTACTCTCTCCCGGATGTTGCAGCGCTCCGGGAGTTAGTACGCGAAAATGCGCCAATTTGGCGATTTTTGAAAATTGCGCCAAGAAGGAGAGTAAACTGCGATCGCACCCATCTGCTTTGTACCAAGATTCTAATCTTACCCTGGTTTCTCTTACAGGTCTAATGGCTTAAACGCCGAAAACTTGAAAAAGGGGATGAGCAATGCCCCCCAAATGATGAAACTTGCGACTCGCTGCTTATCAACGACGTCCCTCACGTACCACCCAGCCTTCATCAAAGCTGTAAGTACCACCCTCTTTAATTCATTTCCTAAGTAGATGCATGCCTGGAGACTGACTTCGACTCCTCCGACACACCTCTCCTGCCTGGAGTCTAGAAACACACCCACTTGTTTACAAACCTTCGTCCCTTTAAATGCATTGTTGACCATATTTCAACAACAACCATCCAATTTTAGAGTTTGTACTGAACCAATTTTAACTTATACACAAAATATGAACTTATTTACATATATTTATACAAATGTATTTACAAAACTTAGAATATAACCCAAAATACTTCATTTTTATACTCTAAAGTGAAACTCGAAGCGAATTATTTTAAAAAAATTCCGATGAAAATACAAAATTTGGTACGACTGTACCGATCCCTAAAATCACACATGTCTTTAGCGACGTTAATGAAAACCTACACTATGCAACAATACCTGTTGCCGCTGACTTAAAACACTTTTTATTTTATTTATTTTATAAATAAATCTCAATTTTATCCATAAAATACAACCTACATAAGAAAAAAAAAACTGTCTGTCTACGCATGAAAACAGATTTATTTAACTGCATGAATTTCAAATTTTTGTCATGTACTTTGCACGCTATTACTTTTTATGCACGCATTATTATTATTTTATTTATTTATTTATTTATTTATGCCTGCACTAACCTCGCATGTTATCAAACAATTTTTATTGAGCATAACATGTTTTCAGAAGCCCAAGGGCGAAGTAGATGTTTGTAAACTAGAAAGTTACCCTTCTACAAACCTGCATTTCTATTTATAATTGTTGATTTTATGAATGATTTTATAATATAATTTATATATACTATATATATGTGTATATGCATTATGTCCAAACCGTCCCCAAAACTGTTACTAATGCTTAAAAGAAAGATTTTTATCTTAAAACCTATAACTAACAAAAAAATCCATCCTCCAAAATTTTCCTAAAGCAAGTGACCTAAAATTGATAAATTAATGCTCTACTGTCACTATTTACCAATCTATAAATATGGTTATTCCCGTATCTATTCCTAGTGAATAAAAACAAAAAGAAATTTGCCATTCATAAATAACTGACTCTGAACCCAGCTTCCGTCACTCTAGACGTGTCCACGGAAACCAAAACCCTTACAGTCAAAAAGGGGCGGGTGAATCCCATCGATCATTCTTCGATGACCCACTTCGCTCCTGCTCTCCGAGGTTGACAAGTAAACAACAATTGGATCACCTTGCTGATCCCTGATGCGACGGATGGATGGAAAAAAAAATTTTCTCCACCGCAATTATTTTCATATTCCTCGGAGAAAATAAGGAATCCTACTAGTAATACGAAGTTGTTACTACCCTAATAAATTATATATATTTTTTTATACCCTGGTTGGACATAATGTAAATATACAATATCCTTAATATTTGATACAATACTGCATTTTACCCATATATTTACCAATTTTGTACCTGTATTTAATTTATTTCCCTGAAACTAAATCCAAAACTAAGATTTATATTATTTTTCATATAAGTATACACTGTATATTTGATTTATTTTCTATATTTATTTTTCTGTGCAATCCCCCCTCAATTTTTCCTACAAATGAAGAGAAAAATCGCTACTACGACAGAAATATTTTAACTTAACAAAATGCTGATTTATTTTTAAAAAAGCTATCTAGTTTTTTTTTTTTTTTTGTAAATCAATTTTGCATTTTTATTTTATACTTATAAAATACCTACCATAATATTTTTACGCGTAAACCTACTGAACGCTGGATTTTTTTGTTTGTTTGTTTGTTTACAATTTGCCTATAACTACCTACACAGTAAATTTGAACCATCACTAACCCTAACTGACATATACTGTAGTTTAAACTCTTAAAATTTTTAACCTTCAACGGAAAATTTTAGAATACCGCTTTTTAACCCTTATGCGGTCGCAAAAAGTTTTGGTACATGCTATCATGTGAATAAAATACGTTAAGTGCCTACACAAAGTACCCCCACTAAGTACCTATTAAATAATAGAATGATGGCGATTTTAAAATGTATGCATTCGGCCTGACCAAATTTTACGTATTTTTGAACGGACCAGGCAACGCCGAGACAATGATTTTCACATTGGCTGCGTCAAAACCGGGACTGAAGTTTTTGACCCGTGAAGCCAGTCACGACTCGGTACAGAAAAAATATCTAATGCCCGACTCAGCTCGATCCTCCAGGAAAAAAGTAAGGGCAGAGCTCGGCCCCAAAAAAGTAGCGACTAGGCCCGAGTGCCGTGAATGAAAATAAGTCCGAGGCCCGGGCCGGGCTGGGCCCGTCCCGTGCAGATCTCATATATATATATATATATATGCATAGAGAGAGAGAGAGAGAGAGAGAGAGAGAGACAGCGAGAGAGATCGGAATATCACGTCTTCAGTATTTCTATTGCAGAAGTAAGGCATGTTTCTTTGATAACTTTTTAAATACTTCAATGACCGAAAGCGTATATCATGATAACACTCGTTTATCATAACCAAACTGCATTCTATCAGAAAAGATAAAATTTATAATAACTTAGCCTAACTACCGTATTTTATGGAAGAAACGCCGCGGCGTTTACGAGTTTAAAAGTTAATTTTTTTCGAAGTGCGGCGTTTACGATTTTTTTAAAAATACCAACTGAGTTTCCTTAATTTAAAAATTCATAAAAATATTTAAAATCGGATTTAAATATTTTAAATAAAACTTCAGACATCTTAAGATATTAAAAACGAGGCATCCTACACTGCTCAGCAAACTTTGATTAAAGTTAGGTCAGTGTGACGCTGTCCACAAAAGTAGCGTTCCGACAGATGCGGCGTTTACAACGGGTGCGACGATTACGATATTTTTAAGTTTATTCAGGCCGATTTGAGGAGTGCGGCGTTTCTTCCATAAAATACGGTATCTGGAAATCTACCTTTTGGAACAAGAAATCCTATGAATAAATTGTTTATTTTCATAGTTCAACCTTTAGAAAATCCGTTTGCTATTCCATTTTTGTTTAATTGAAACATAACAGTATATTTTCGCTTTGCAGCTTTTTAAGGTTTTTTCTTTTCATTTTTTTTCTTTTTTAATGGCATATTCAGCATTTTTATTTTTTTTTTATCTCTTTGAAATATTTTATCTCTAAACTATTTGCATTTTATTCATTATTATTATTTTTTTATTACTAATTAAATTTTACGATTCATACGTGTCAACGATGCGTATCTGAATTGGGATGAAATGTGTCTCTACTTTAAATTTGGTATCCTGCTCATGCATGCATATATATCAAAATAGTAACTGCGATAACACACTAAATATTAAATCTAAATTAATAATTATATTAGTTATTAAATTCAATATTTTTAATTATTAATTAATTAACATAAGTAACTACCGTTAATTGATTATTGGAGAATGTTTCACGAGATCGTCGTAAGGTGATTAAAACTTTATCTCCGAAAATGTCTATTTTGTTTCATCTGGAAAATTGCATTCGAACACAAAACTCGAACATAGTGAAAACATAGTGAATTCCTTTATATTGTTTAAAAATTAAATAACAATGGTGTCCCATCTATTCTAAAATATATGCATATTAGCCAAATATTAAAATTTCTGTGGCTGATTGATGGAATTTTTCTTCTTACTATTTGGGCATATATTATACACTATTTTTTCCTTTCTTTTTGAACAAAATGAAATAGAATTACTGCTTTTCGAAACACACCTGAAATTAATCTCCCCTTTCATTCTGAGGTCAAGAGATGACCTCACAGAGAAGGGAGATTTTTCGCGCTACATTCAAAAGGAAAGATAACCACTGCCCTAAACTGATATCTGACCATACGGAGGGTTGATCTGACCCTATTGAAATCGCCCTCTATTTCAATTGGAGGATTTTCTGTCAATCATTGGTACATTGTTGACGCCTCCAGAAACTTCTACAAGACGTGCTTTTTCTGAAAGACGAAAATAAATTTCTCTGCAGCGGAGCCTTAACTACACGAATGCCACTACACTCTAACACATTGCTAACAATACTTTATCCCAAAGTTATTGCTTTTATTTATTTTTATTTTTTTGAAAAATTCCAAAACTTAGGCTCTTTGCTCCCTAAGAATCAGATCATAAAAATAGATATTGCCACTTTGAAAAATACTGTAGGTGTTCAGAAACAACTTCTACTGAATACCTACTAACCTCTTTAACTATTTCCATGTTTACAACCAAAATTCCATTTCAAAAACTGACTTTATTCGAATTTTACATTTTTTTTTCAACTCGTAAAATATACCGTTTTATTCTCATCTGAGCCAGTAAATTCTAACTTTTTACTACCTATGCTAGCTACTTAACACATAGTACAAGAACTAACCCTATTTTAATAGAAAATAAAATTTTCAAAATTTAACCCTTGTACGTACACAAAATATGTCACTACCTGACACATTCCCTTACTAAAACGATACCCCTCGCTTCTCCTAGCTACTGACCCATTATATATCAACTATTTCACACAGATATATAATAAATTATGTCTTTAACGACAATAGATCCGACTTATACCATTAAATACCCTGATATAATGAACTTAAACCCATACACTGAAAATTACACTACACTTAAATGAAACAAATGAATACAAAATACACACAAGAGAAAAAAAAATTATACATACAATTTAGAGCAATCCTATCTAACAGAGTTGGTTTTATAATTTTTGCTATTTTTATTTTATTTTGTAACTGTTGCGACAACCCTTTAAATAAGAAATCTCAAATACATATTTACAAAACTATACCTAAAATCGATACCTATTTACCCGCTGGGGGTCTACCTTTGTCATAACCCTTGGTTTTGAAATTATCCCCCTGATTATTCCTTTTGTCTCTATCCTGCCTTTTTTGAAAATCTCTGTTTGTATCATAATTCCGTGAATCTCTAGTATCCCTCTGTTGTCTTTCATTGTCATAATTCCTCACACGCGTACCGCGAATTATTGTACCTATCTCTCGGCTGTGAAGGTTCCCTATAACACAAACCTCTATCCTGAAACCTATCGTTTACATAATAACCATGATTGTAACTATTAAAATCTGATTTTCTTTGAAAGTCACCATGATCACTATAATTAGGCTGTCTGTGAAAATTACCATAAGTATCATAATTAGTATTTATCTGCCGTTAAAAATCTGGCATAAAGGTAGGGTAGCCCTGGTGATTTGGAGATACATAACCAAACCCTACATGTGGTCTATTAGAATCACTCCAAGAATTTAAATTTTCAAAGTTATGTTGTCTCAGATAATTCGGTTTTCTGTTTTTATTTTTCCCGTTATAATAACAATTTTGCAAATCGTGTTTGCTAGTCTTACAGATATTACAATAGTTTTTCTGAACTTTTTCTTTTTTACTTTCACTAATTTTCTTTACTTTTAACTCATTTATTTGCTCCGATAATTTAGAAATATAATCTAACTGCTCTTTATTTTGCCTCAACAAATTTTCATACACTGTATCTGTATTTTCTACATTTTTGATACATTGTTTACTTGCTCAATTATCGTGGAATTAAAAGCATTTTCTAATTGTAATGCTTTTTCGCACAATTTAGAATACTCTTTTATATCTAACTTTCGCAATTCTAGTGCAATAACCGGAGAAAGAGCGTCAAGAAATTTGTTTATCTTAATAAGATAAAAAAAAAAAAAAATCCTTTGCACCTTTATTATTTTC
Organism: Maratus speciosus; assembly: GCA_963932465.1. Taxonomy (NCBI): domain Eukaryota; kingdom Metazoa; phylum Arthropoda; class Arachnida; order Araneae; family Salticidae; genus Maratus; species Maratus speciosus. The sequence continues at coordinate 207,770,620 of OZ010787.1, forward strand.
ATACCCTGTCATGTTAAAATATTTATAAGCCAAAATATTGAATTCTATGAATTCTTTGACAGTTTGGTTCGGTTTTTGCTTAATTAGATTAAATTTAGTCTGACTATCAGTAAAAGATTCTCTTTATGAGAAAATATCCAAAATTTTCTTTTTGAACTTAGCATAATTTGAACTCACAATTTAGACTCTCGTCTAGCACCAATTTTTCATGTGCTATTCCGACGAACTTAGCTTTCAAAATTTGAAGTTTGAAATCAACTTTAATTTCTGTCCTATCCAAAAATTCGTCAAATTCATTTAAGTAAAATTTTACGTTTGGAATCTTTTTTATATCGAAAGAAGTGATTAAATTCAACACCTGTGATAATGGAGTTTTCTCATTTTCTTGAGACATATTTGATAATTCTAATTGCTTAGCTGCCTCACGTAATTTACTCCGCGTCTACGCTCCTAAATTATTCGAATTTGAGATACTTTTTCGTTTATTTTTTCTCGACATAAAATACACCTAATACAATTCTTATCACATGAATAGAAAAAATACAATACACTTTTCCCCCCAAAATAAACAAGATAATACATATAACACACAAAATAAATTCTTTCTACTATCAACTTCTGTAATTTTTTTTCTTCTCAAAAATTCGCAATAATACATGAAACACCACAACCTTTATTAAAATACTCATAAATTCGTACTGTTTTCAAAATACAATACTGAATTATTTATTTTCATTATTTTTACTGTACGATTTTTAAACATACTTCAATACTTTCAATTTGTTTTATGAAAAGATTCTTTCTTTTCATTTAAATCAACTATATCAAAATTCTCATAAAATATTCTACAAATTTTCACTGTGTAAAATGTTTTTTTTTTTTCTCTAATAACATTAGCCTGCAAAAAAAAAAAACACCTATGCACATAAATACATAATAATACATCAATTGTAATTATTTTCATTACAACTTTTCGTTCAAAATAATCGCGTAAGCCATATACTGTGAAATACAAGTCAGAAACTCCTCATACCATCAATAGGTATCAAGTTTAATTTTGAATCTTAAAATTTATTTTAATTTTATCAATCACGAGTAACGCATGTTTGACTACTAAAAATACCACTATGATAAATATTACCTCCATATAAAGGATTAATATTTTTAATAACCTCAGAAAAGATCCTGAAAGTCACGGTAACCACTAAAGTTGTGAGTGGGTATGTTGGGAAGATCTGGGTCTATCTAACGGTACCAACTTAACTACCCAAACATACCGCTAAAATGGGGGAAAGGGGTAACCCCCAATAGTAATGTAGGTTAACCACTCCTAATTACTAATACCTGAAATGTCATAGTGGTAATTAAAATACATTATAATTAAAATCATTGTGATCGTAAATAATGGTTCTGGCTAACTTCTGATAATTTAAACATAATTATCTTAAGTTGCGGGGGAGGAAAAGCGTCTCCAAAACTGCCCCAAGATGCGTTGCGATTATTTACGTGAAGAAGTAGCGTTTGAACCGCGTAAATTATCAAAATAGAACCTACTAAATTTACGCATAAATAAAATAAAAGAACCCGAAAATAATCTGAAATAAAATATTAATGTTAAAGTAAGTTAACAGACTCATGAATAAATGACATATGCCAAAATTAACATTTAACATTATTTATTTACAATACAAAACATATTTACAAGTTAAGAAAAGGAGTGTCACATGACACAGATGTTCCAAAGAACAAATCGAAATTCTCATATACATTACTTAATTTAATCTGCTTATTTATCAAAACATTTAAGTACTTTGATACCAAGCTGAAGGTATATCCCTAATAATACATCAATAAATACATAAATATAAATTGGGAAACAAAGTATCGTAACATCACGTACCTCCATGCACTGTATGACGCTGGTGTGACTCATCTCACACTGGGTGAAACACTGGGCACTTTTCAGCATGGTAAAGACACGCAATTTCGTATAAGTCCCGCTCTTCAATCAGAGCGCGCGTTGCAAAAGGTCTACAATGACCAATAATGTTATTATACCCTAAAATGGGCAAGATGATCTAAATGTCATCTCTGCTGAGAAAATAATTGTTTATATATCAAGTTTTAATTAATTGAACGAAAATTAAAAACACAGGTCGCTTATAAATCTCTTCAAAAATCACGTCAACAAGTTTCATATATTTCCTATTAAAAATGAATCTGGAGTTATGCCAGAAAATTTCGAGTTGTTGAGCATGGAAAAGTATTTTTTTGAATACGCCCTAACATGATTCGGATAAAACCAGTTATTATATAAAAATGAAATAAAAACTCGTCAAAAGCGACCAGATAAAATTGTTAAAGTGGGTTTATCTCTAATCGTGATTTGGATTTTGTTTGTGAAATTAGTATACTTAATTTCGAAATCTACCTCCGCCTGTAGGCCGGGCTGGCAGGGATTTTTTTTTTCAAGCGATGGCTGATTAAGATATTTTTCATTACAGTTATCGAATTGGAAAATATCGCTTCTGACAATTCCAGATCAGTCTCTTACAAATATAACATAAAACTATTTAACTCATAATATACAATTCAGGAATACAATATTTAAATTAAATAAGACTTACATATACGTTCCATTAATATCCGTGTATCCTAAAATGGCGGAAGTCATTTGCTTATCTTAAGGGTGTTTTCAAATCGAAAAGGGCAACTTTCTGACATAAGTTTTAATTTATTTTTGTTCGAAAATGCATGAAACTAGCTGGTGTTATTATTCAGAAACTATGTAATTGAGCTGTTTTTCCATTTTTTGCAAACGCAATAGATCTTTCAGAAAATAATGTCAAAGTGGGCGTTTTGAACCGAATTTCCGCTCGAAGGGAGCACTCAAGAGCGGACGAAAAACGGGTTTGTCACGTGATCGAACTCGCTTATAACTCAATAGGTAATTGATTGATCAAAAAATGAAAAAAAAAAACAGTTCCATTCCAAATCGCTTACATGGCCAGGCTTTCGAATTTTATATCTTTCCGTTAAAAATGAATTTGTAAATATGTCAAAACGTTTTGCGCTTGTTGAGCAGAGCAGTTAAGAACAGCCTTAAAGTGTTGTAGACGTGGTGATGTTCTAAACAGTTAACTATTTCCCGAGTCTTCTCATATTTATTTTTCTGTGGGCAGACGATTTTCAGCAGATGGTCTGTTACAGATTATTTGCTTTTGTATACAAGAGATTTGGAACTTGAATGCGCAGTAATTTTCTGAAAGTAGCGTTAATTAAAATTTTGTATTTGAAGAAATTTCCAATGTATTTAACCTTTTCTTTTTATCCGTACCGAATAATTCAAGTTAAAATGTATTGTAAAGTTCCTTTTTTGTAAATAATTATAATAATAATATTCATAATTAGAGTTTATTTGATAAAACATTGTTTAAAATTTTTAAAAGGTGTAAAAATAAATTTAATGGTAATAAATTTACCCCCCCCCCTTTTTTTTCTTTTTTTAAAGTAAAGTTTGTTTCACACGTAATCAATACAAAATATCTTCTTAATAATAAAAAAAGATTATCGAGGATAAAAAAAAATTCTTTGTCAATCTGTCATTCTTTTCATATTAATTTTCTGTAAAATAAAACAATTTGTAAAATAACCCTTTTTTTAAGTCATATCTCTAAAATACAGATTTTAAATACGAATAAGTAATTATATCATGGTTTTTGCACAAATTTTGTATATTTCTTTTATTTTCGGAAAATGCTAATTTTATTTAAAAAGTCTGAAAGAAGTAGAATTTATGACTTGAATGCAAATTATAAATCAAGAAATGCATAGATGACTAAACTCCGAAGACTCTTTCTACGTGCTCATTAAAAGGTGCAGATTTAACTGTAATAGAAAATTTTTAGTTTGAAACCACAGAAGTGTTTCGAATAACCCTGGTCGGTAAAAAAATAAATAAATTTCCTCCCAGCAAACTAAATATGTAAAGTGTACAAATTTAATATTCCTAATTATAAATATATTATCCAAATTGCTGCAGCACGTACCATTTTTCCGAGAAACACTTTTATAATAATGACAATCAGTGAAGGATTATTATATTAAATTGCAATGCTAGATAAACTTGAAATCATGAAAAAGTATACATTCACTGTCTTAGATATCAAATTGATAAAATATAGCCTGAAAATTTAGTTTATTAATGCTCGTATCGTGCACTTTATTTATTATGCCCCCGCCCCCTTTCGTGACAGAATTTACCATTTGCTATCCACTAATATATTTTCATTACTTATGCAGCTGTGACTCGGGACTGTTTAAAATATTTCTCTTCATTTTCAAAGATTTTTGAAGTTCATATTTTTGTCACACTGTGACTTACAATATGGTAGTTTTTTGTCACATATGTGACGTGACGTACGTTACATAGTAGTGACATAACAGTGACGTCACAATTTTTTTTTTACCAGAAAATATAATTTTACAGTAAATAACATGTTTTGAAGAATTTTCGTAATTTTTTGAAGTTTTCTAAGAAGTTCACATTTCAGTCACAATGTGACATCACTGAGTGGTTGCATTTTGGTCACAGATGTGACGTGACCACAGTGACGTCACAACGACGTCACCATGACCATGCATGCTATGAGGGTATATATATATTAAAACAATATTTGCGTATAAATTATCCAGAATACTCCTCCCTCCTCCATAATTTAACATCAATCCACCCAGCCAACCTATTTAATATATTTTGTATTTTTAATTTTTTTATTTAGTTTTTTTATATGTATTATTATATATATATATATATATATATATTTGATACGCAAAATGTTAATAGTAACATACAAGAAACCGCCCTACTATCCAATGTTTAATCATTAATTGTAGATTGAGGAATATATGAATTTCTTAGGAAAACCATGATTCAATGCATCAAATATTAATTGTTTAATGTTTTTATTGATAAGATGTGATGAACATAAACTTTTGATTCTATATAAATAAATGAATTGTTAGAATATTACGGTAAACTGAAATATGCAGACAGGATTTGAAATGAGTAAATGTGTTAACTTTGAATTGATAGTCTTTACGTTTGTCATAAAGATCAGTAATTGTTTTGTTTTGTGCGATTTTTATTTTTAGATCTAAAAAGTTAATAGTATTATTTGTTAATAGGACTTCTGTCAATTCTAAATTAGTTGGATAATCAACTGGAATTTGAGAAATATTTGATTGTTTAGTGTCAATTAAAATTATGTCATCAATATATCGATAAAATAGAATATTATCATCACAGAATTTACGTTCATATTGATATAAATATAAATCAGACATTAAATTGGATGTAGATCCGCCTTGTGGTATTCCTTATATATATTTTTATTTATTTGTTAAATTAATTAATTATATATATATAACCATTATATAATTACAAATCCTCATCTATTTCCAATTACTAAAATTAAATTAATAAATTTAGCTACAATCCATAACACTGACATTATACAAAATAAAGATGGAACCTGTAACTAGTTTATATATATATTCTTTTATTCTTCCATATTAATTATTGTAATTAAGTATAAGGCACTTTATTTTATACATACAGTTCTATATTATAGGTTTGTGGTATCCATTTTTATTGTCATTTCATTCACAATTTTGCGGTTTTTGATGATGGTAGGTAATGCTTAATTAATGGTTATATATATATATATATCCTGATCCCAGTCCTCTATGTTTTCATATCTTTGTAGGACAAACACAATGATAAAGCTACGAGTCAACCACTAGTGGTATTAATTTTTGGCTTATGCAACATTTCACTTCCGATAGACATGGATCATTAGATTACCCCTACTTCTACTCTTCCATAAAATAAAGGGTTTTTTTCCTTGTGCTTGATAACATAGGTTTTGTGCTGTTGGCTCTTGGACTATCCCTGATGAATAATTCTTGGTTATCCTTTCGTTTACTGTTTAATTATAAATCCTTTCAGAAGAACAAACTTTAATATTTTTTTCTTATTTTGAGAGAAAAAGAAGATTTACTAAATTAAATTTTTAAATCCAGAGAGAAGCAATTCTGCTCAACTGCCATTGCTGGTACCCATGTTTCTTTTCCGCCCTTTCCTTTCACCCTGTTCTACAAAAGATATGGTTTTATAACAAAAACATGTTGATATTTGGAAAATATATAACCCTTATAAAAAATGTATGGTATGACATAGCATACAATTTAAAATATTATTAGTCAAAATTCTAAACTCAAAAGATACTTACAATTCTTTTGGATCGGACTTTTGATCTGCAATTGGGGTCGATAATTTCGTATGTCTTTCTGTACGACAATGTTTGGAAGGAATTATAAAATTTTCCATTTTCGGCTGCCTATATCGTTTCATTGTTATTTTATCCTTCAATAATTGACATTTTGATGCAAAATACTTATGGCTAGAATTAAAAAAATGAGATACTTCAGAGATACTATCTCGAATTCAAACTAATTCAATGCATGCTATTTTTTCCAGTGTAAAAAGGTAATCCTCGAATCTAATCAGGAAATAATTGTCAATGTGAATGAAAAACGGAGATGGGAGAAGGGGGGGGGGGTTAAAGGCTTTTGGAGATTCTTGCAAAGCACAGTATCAGGAGTTGTCGTTCCGCGTTGATGCCCCTTTTGTTGATTTATTCTGTATTTGACTGCAAACACCATATCGGCCATCTACTAACCAGCATATGTGATAGCTATAACAATTACCCCGAATGCCTTTAAAGACTACATTTACTGACTAATGGAAACATGCTGTTGTTAATTGAAGAGCTGGGTGGATGAACATGTTAAATGATATGGAACACATATGCTTCAACAATGCACGGGTGTTTGGCGACTTTCTGATTGGCGTGCTTTTCTAGTCCTACTATTTTCTAATTCGTCGTCACCTTTGAATCATGGGAAATACACTATTTATAAATAACTATGTATTAAAAAGCGCATAAAGATGTATTTTTACAAAACAATCAAAATAAAGCAAAAACACATATTTTACAACATAGGGTCTGTTCAAGAAGCACGCGCACCCCGCACGCGAGCTCAGGAGACAGGAACATGGAGTGGATCTTTATCGTGGATGGAATAAACGTTCAGTGCGTTCACGAACAGATCATGGTTTGATTAATTATGGTGATAATTATAAAGATAATTTGTTCCAAATGAAAGGTGAGCTAGATGGCTGAATGGATAGTGTTTTGAACTCGAGATTAGGGGCTATGGGTTCACATCCTTCGCGCCTCAAATTGTATTATAATTTTTTTTTTAAATTTTATTGGTTGCTTTATATTTTTCATAATAAATAAGATATTTTTGATAAAGATAAAATTTTATATTAATAATATAGGAGCATATGTATTTCTATTATAATACTAAAATACTTATTTAAGTACGAGAAAATGAGGTATTTCGAGATGATCGCGATGAAAGTTTTACATTTGAACGCCTTTTAATATTCAAAGTGATATATATAGTAAGCAAATGAAAAAATACATTGCTCAAAAAAATTAGGGGAGCAAGCAAAAAAGTGAAAAGAACAGTGCGAAACAGTCATGCATGGGCATAAAATAGGGAGTACATGTGTATCTATGCGCAATACAAAAAATAAGGAGAAAAAAAATTCCAAGAGAGCTTTAAATTTTTTAAACGATGTATAGAACATGAAAAGGGGGTTTAGGGCGATAATTTGATTACATGTAAATGTAAAAAAAACAAAAAAAAAACAACTACAGTTCAGGAATGAATGCAAGGTATTTAATATGGCGTTTGGTTCCCTCGAACAGATAAAACTGTCGCACACCTGTTTTCTATGGATTTGATGACATTTTCAATAAGATTTTGGAGAGTACTGTTCCACTCCTCAACAATTGCAATCTCAAAGTCCCGGACAATAAAAGTAGGCCTTAGTCCCACTGCAATTCGTCGTCCGAATGTGTCCCAAACATGCTCGATCGGATTCAGGTCAGCAGAGCCTGTTGGCTATTCCATACGCAGTATTGTTTTAGCTTTAAGCATGTTCTGCACAAGACGACCTGTGTACGGTCTTGAATTGTCATGCATGAATAAAAGGAACCACCAATTGCTGCAGCGTAAAAAATAACATGAGGTCTCGCTATCTCGTCTATATAATTTTGGGCCGTCAAACTGCCGATTCTGAATGCTATGCAGGTTCGTACGTCCACTTATGCTGATTCCAGCCCATACCATCAACTCGCATCGTCTGTACTGTGATCTTTCAAGAACGAATGTAGGATTATTTCGAGTTCCCCTTTCCCTCCATATATAAACACATTGGATGTCACATCCAGACTGAATCGGGACTCGTCTGTAAATAGAATTTAACTCCAACCACGTTGCCTCCAATCTCGATGTTCAGTTGCTCACCTTCTTTGGCCCACACAATTGCTTGAGGACAACGGAATACAGACCATTGGCTTGCGTGCATAGAGCTCACCCTGGTAACTATATTTCGGACCGTTCGGCTGGACACCCTTCGTCCTGTGGCCAAGAATAACTGTGTTTGCAGCTGAGTAGCACTGCCTGTTCCGTCTCGACGAGCTGCTAACATGATATATCGGTCATCAGTTTCTGTGGTAGCACATGGCCGACCTTGCCCTGCTCAACGTCTAACATTCCGTATGCCTTGGAGTAGATTCCACAGCCTTGCATTGACACTTCCTGCGACTTCAACAGCGTCCTCTACACTTCGTTGTTCGTTGTGCTTGCCCGGATTCAACATTCCAGATAATACGCCAAGCCATGAATTCCTGTAAATCATATCGTTGTGACATTTTAAAGTCACCTTTTCTCAAAACAGAAGCTGAGCAATTGAATTTTACAACTGAGACAGTAAAACAGACGCTTCCGCAAAATACCGATTTCTGAAATTATCTCCTTTTCTAGTTTTTGACATCATAGACTTATTTGCATGTGAAGTTTTCTTCATCTATTTTCTACTACGCTTTAAATTATGGATTTTTCATTTTATGTTACTTATCGGTGTAAATATTTGCGTAATTTTGTTAAAACCATGTACTCCCGTAATTATTTTGAGCAGTGTAATTATTGAGCGAAAATATCAGTTTGCGCGTAGGATAATTTCCTTGATGATTTTCTTCCTTTTTTCTTTTCTTTTTTTCTTTTCTTTTCTTTTTTTTTTTTTTTAGTACTTTAGGAGTGGATTTTTGTCGAGACTAGAATGCAAATCATATTTTACGCTATTAAAAAATCAACATGGAAAATATTATAAAAATAAAATGTAATTGATGTACATTATTTTAACTAAAAACATCTGCACATATATTTTTTAAAGAGAAAATATATGGCGTTTTCCGTCTAGTTTTGTGGGGAATAAAGTATGATAGAATGTCTATAAACTTTCGACTGAAAGTATAAGTAGTATTTTACTTATACTAACACGATATTGAGCGCCATTTGTTTCTCATGTTTCTCATGTCATGAAAGGGCATGTTTACAAACAAACACATCCTTCAACCAATTTACCAGCTACATTTGTGTCATAACAATCATTGCAGGAATAGTCTTAGCGACGTAGGCCAATCATAATCAGAGACCTGTTAAACGTAGACCAATCAAACTTCCCTAGCACATGTGTACAGGTAAGAGTCATAAAGAACGGACATGTTGTTCTCGTTGATCCACAGTAATTCGACCAACAGTGATGTCAGCTGCCCTTTCCTTATATCGGGGCCAGCCATAAAAATCCTAAACCATTGGCTTTCTGAAACAAAAACATTTAAATTATAAGCAGAGTACGCGAAGTAGGCTGAAAAAGAAATAACTATGACTGAATGGCAGAGTGTTAAATAAATGACAATGAAACGTAGTTAAATTGAAAATAATTAACGTTTATTTTCAAAAACATAATGAAATAAATAAATGAACTTTAATTTAAATTGCGTAGGACAGTACAAACAATGGCATTGTAAAACAGGCGTCGTTTAACTTCGACCTTCTATAACATTGCGTAGCTCGTGTTGCACTGTCAATACACTAAAATGCAATTCTTAATACAACAGTTTAAAAATATTTAGAAAAGACCTTCGTGTAAACATTCGTAATTCCATTACAACAGCTAAAAGGAAAATAGGATGGACTTAGATGATACTGAAAAGCCTTTTAAAATGATGCATCCTGCTTTTTAAACGCAGGTGGTTTCTCATTAACCCTTAAATGCCTAGTGTTGCTTTTCGGCAACATACCCAATTTAGGCTCTAAAATACTATTAGAATAATACTGAAGCTATAATGCCTAATGTTGCCAATAAAATACATTCTGAAGATATTATTAAATTGATTTTCAACATGCGGATGGCAACACTTGTGCTGTTTAAGAGTAAAGATAGATTTATTTTTTCAATTGCTGCTACTTGTTCTTTTTATTTTGTTTGGAAGCTTGCGAAATACTCTATTTTGACCTGCAGTGAGCAAGTAAAATTTATTTATTATTATAGTTCCTAAAATTCTTGTGTGTTTATTATTATAGAATTTTATCAAGGGAAATAATTTTTTCAATTAAACACCAGTATTGCTGATTAGTAAAAAACTGTTTTTTAGCCGTAAACTGTACTTAAAACAAAACATGATTTTTTTAAAGTATTTTTCCCATGATTTATTTAAAAAATGAAAGCCGAAAAACATTATTACAATGTTTTTTGAAAAATCAGGCATTTAAGGGTTAAATAAATCAATTCAGCACTTCCCAAACTATATCCATCGGAAACTACGACGAGAAGAATAAGAAAATCGTCAAAGCTAAAATGCTTAACTGCAGGTTCAGTTACGTCATTCACTCATTTACATTAAGCTAACTTACATATGACAGAAAAAGTCATCTGATGTTCGGAGATAATTATCTGCCGAACCCACAGAGGTTTCAATCCTACCGTCACACGAAGTTTCGTAACTCGATCGAAGTGACGTAATGAAAACGGAATGACGTCATAGCGAGTTTTTAAAATAAACTCAAGTTAGATGGAGTGATATTGAAAGGGATGAACGAAATAAAAATATCTGTTTAGAGTTGAAGTTAAAAAAGGAAGTTTAGATTAAAGGTATGAATAATAAAGTAATTAAATAGTATACAAGTGAATAAGGAAGGTTTATTTAGGCTAATACCCCCCCCCCCCCTCTTGTCGCTTATACTTGACTGGAAATCAAAAAGTTCGAAGAGAAAAAAAATTCCGAGTACTCCATGTACTCCCTCAATTCGTATGTACAGTCGTAATAAAAAAAAAAAGTAAACACCCCCTACTAACAGGGCCGTTGGCAGCTTTCACTGGCCCTTGGGCAATCCAAAAATACGGGCCCACTACAAAAAAAAGTACAGAGATCCGCCGTTTATTCAAATCACTGTGTAATCGAATCGTTTTTTTAGAATTTAGAACGTAATGTTAACTGTTGTTAATTTGAGTCAGCGCCACTGCCACCACCTCTGATTGAATCTAATTCGTCTTTACAAACAGGGTTAATTTAGCAGGTGGTTATTAAACTTTTATCGAATCTTGCCATAAAATATTTTACTCCAGTGTATTATGAAATTTTACATTTTACCCACTTGATAATCCCAATGACTGCGAAATATCTTCAAACAAAAAATTAAAATTTCGGCTAATTTTAATCAGGTATTAAACATTTGAAAACGAGCCACCCCCCTTATAAATGTGATGCATCTTTGATTATAATCAATTGCTACCTGAGGACTAACTTTTCATAATTTTGATAACCCGAAAATTGTTTTCTAACACCAATTTTGAATGTGTTCATAGTTATAGATACTTTTTGTATATTAATGTCATAACTAATATTTCGCATCTAAAAATAGTTAAAATGTATAAAAATCGCATTATGTTTGGGATGATTAATACTAATGCCACAAAATATTCAGTGAAAGAAAAAAATACTTTACATCTTTATAATTCCAAAAATCATTGACCGAATGGTCTCCAGTTTCATGCGCAAAGTTAAAATTTCTCTAGATTCAAAATTTGAAGCAAAATCATGCTTTAGTATTGGAAATTTAAAATCCTTTTACTATTTCAGTATAGAGACAGTTCCCTCAAATTTATTTTTAAATATAATTTTAAGGAATACTTACTTTCCAATTGAATAGAAATTTTCATTTTTGTCCTATAAAAATGTATACGGGGCGGGACGCGTTCTCGGTTTTTTCTCTCCTTTCTCCAACTAATTGTACATACGACACACAATGCTTAACAGCATACAACATATAAATACCAGGTGACACTCCCGGGTACCATGGTGATAGCCTTAAATATACCCCAAAAAAGTAATGAATGATTTTATATCTTTTATTGCAAATCTAAGTAAATAGGACTTGCAAGTAACGTCCAGCTATTTTTTTTTCCTTTATCGGCTACCATCGAATACAATTTAACTTAAAAAAAAATAATTTCATATTGTCCAAACGCTTTGAAATCTTGCTAGTTATAATGTTTCCGAACCCAATGTTTAATTTTTTGGGCTAAAATATTGATATTTAGTGGTAAAAGGGCTGAAGATGGGGAGCAAAATTCCAGGAACGATTTTTTAAGGGTAAATATTATTATTTTTTAAAAAATCAAAGACGTCTTTCTAAAGTTGAATGTACGTTTGTTAAGCATGTGCGATTTGTCATTCAGATTAAAAACTCCGGGTGAAGAAAATTAAATATTTCTATTTAAAAAAAAAAAATGAAAGTAAATTTCAGATTTTTTTTTAAAAAATGGTTAATATTAATTTTTTAAAAACAGATTGAAGCTTTCAAAAGGAAAATGAACGCTGATATTTTTTGGTATCTTTGTTTTTGTTCGTATTTTGATTTCCTAAACTGGTATAATTTTTAAACATCGCAGAAAAAATTTGCAAATGAATTTTTTTCAAAGGTTTAATAGTTATATTTTTTAACGGACTGTGCAGTTCGAAAGGAAAATAAATGCAAATGTGGTGTGATATTTTTCTTATTTTGATTTCCGAAACCGATGCTAATTTTTAATTATCGCACAAAATAAAGCGGAAATCGTGAAAGTGACTTACAGAAAGAACCGGATTGTGGCATTCAAGAGGAAAATAAACGCAGATGTGGTTTTGTATCTTTGATTCTTTTCGTATTTCCATTTACAAAGCCGATGCAGAAAGTAGCCGAGGAAAAAACGAACTTTGCAAAAGTGAATTTCCAAAAGAGTTTTTACAAGAGGCTAATATTCGTACTTTTCAGAACGAATTGCGGAATTCGAACGGAAAATGAACGTAGATATGGTCTTCTGATTTTTAAAGATACCAGAAATCACGAAAAATACCAACACGATTCTCGGGAAACTTTTTTTTTGAAAGGGTTAACACTGATATTTTTTGAACGTTTTAAATGAAAAGCACGATCATTACTTTGGAGTAACCACTTTTCCGTATTTCAGTTAATTAAGTGGATGCGGGCTTCGAAACACGGAGATGAAAAAGACGAATCCAACTTTTCTTAATTAATTTTTTGAAAGGTTTAATATTAATATTTTTCAAGCGGATTACTCCGTTAGAAAGCTTAAAGAACGTAAATATGGTTTTCGTTTTTTCGTATTTGAACAGTTTGGAATTAAAGGACACGATGTGGGGAAAAAATCCGTACACTAAAATTTTTGAATTTACTACTTTTTTCGAAATACGGAAAAGCATATAACATCCACTAAAAAAGCGTACATTTTACTTTAAAACGACACATTCTGTTTTAGAAAATATAAATAATATGGTGGCCCTGATACGAGGTTTGTCTGGAAAGATATTCGTTTAAAAGCATAAATTCTTACAAAATTGGGTAAAAGATATATACAAATTTGAGTTTTATTTAAGATTATTACGATCCCGGGTAATGTCAGGCAGGTCATCTAGTAGAGAAATATAAATAACATAAGCATGTTTGCTGGAAGAGGGGGGGGGGCGTCGCTTTTCAATGCAAACTTATATGAGGTTGCCATGCATGACAGGATTAACCCTTTCGCGACGAGTGTCATGTATATATGACGCAAGAGGCTCTCAGAACCTTTCATTATATTAATACAGTAAATTTGAATAGAAAATTTTGACTTATTCAGTCTCAGAATTGCTGCGATTAAGTTAGAAAATTTCTTTTCTGTATTATCGGTGATAAAAGATAAAAAATTCTTTAAACCACGCTCGTCATGAAGGTGTTAATAGTCTAAAATGTCTTATGTTCACACTGTATCATTACTTATAAAATTAAAATAAATTTACACTAAGCAAGAGTGTTTTGACCTTTTCAACCTATTCTGATTGAGGGGGGATCAGGCCCCTAACCCACCTTATGCTGCTTGTAGATATCGGGCACTTCTCAATACTCTCACATGACAATATCTTTTTCACTAAATTAATACAGTTTTTGTGCAAGAAATTTATACCTCAGCATTAATATAATTCTTGATAGAAAGGGGAGAATAGTCTTTCTATGTGGGGACCCGAGTAATTAAGATTATGGACCAAAATCGGTTTCTCACGATCAGAAATGCGTTGTCAAGTGAGTTAAAGAAGAAGCAACCTTATTACCACGCTTCAGTTTTTACGAAAGCAGCAAACATGACCATCAAGTTTTGATTTTTCATCAGGCACAGTAGGTACAGGACAGCAGGGCCGGCGCAATCATCGGGGGCTTCCCAGGGCCCCGCGCCACTTGGGGCTCAGAACTTCTCGAGCAAACGTTTTCTTTGTATAAAATAACATTTTTGCTCTAGATTTGTTTTTAAATGTTTCTCCGTCAAAAAAGTTAACTTTATTTATTAAAGGCAAAGTTGATATAATTATCGGATAATGTATAACTATAATGAACTACGTTCATTTTTCCAACTTGGCTTTCGCTGGAGTGTCTTTTACTCGGGACATGGCTGGGGACCTATGAACCTAGCTTCCTCAAAGGAGTCGGAATAAGTGGAAGAATAAAGGGCTTCGGACGAAGAGAGGCCGCTCGCCGCGGCGGTTGACCCACCCGCCCACCCCCATCCGCCGACCGAGACTAATAATGAGCTAGAAGCAGCAGGAGTCGTTCGGTAGCTTCATCGCCCCGAGTCTTCCCTTCCCGCTTTTCGGTGTCTTTAATTTGTGCAATTTCCCTTTTAAATTTGTCCGGTTTCAAGTTTTGAATTTTTTTTTTCCAACGTGGCTTTCGCTGGAGTGTCTTTTACTCGGGACGTGGCTGGGGACCTAGGAATCTAGCTTCCGCAAAAGAGTCGGAATAAGTGGAAGAATAAAGGGCTGCGGTCAAAGAGAGGCCGTTCGCCGCTGGATTAGATTTGGTGATCCTGAAAATAATTTGTGCGCAAAATGTAAATGTATTAAATATCGTAAAGAATAGAAGTTTTTGTGAAATTAAGAATAATTATACACATTAAATATGAAAGCAGTGATATTTTTTATACATTTTCTTATTTATATTATACATTATTTTATGGCATATACAATTTAAAAGTAAATTTTAATAGTTCAATATTGCAGTATACGTTGGTCCCCAATAGCTGCTTTGCCAGGGCTCCTCGTGACGTTTCGCCAGCCCTGGCACAAGGGACTAGATATTTTAAGGGAAGGAGACAGCTTTTAAATATTATTTTAAATTTTGTGTTTAGCGAATTTCATGTATAATGAAGTTTTTTTTTTTTTAAACTGAGTTTGATATTTTAAAAGATAATAAAAATATATTAAAGAAGTTTTGCTTCCAGGGTTTTTCTTTCTTTTTTTCATCGCATAATAATGGTTTGGGTTTAAGCTCGATCACCAGGTGCACAAGAAGAAATTGGCGACGCGGAGCAGATGTAAGTTAGGACCCTCTGCATGTCCAGTATATACTGCATGCATATACTTAATACAACATCGGTCCCCCACGGGGCCCTTTACATCTTAGATCCCGATACAACTGTACCCCATATCGCAAACTCTGTGTATCATTCGCATAATGATATTTTAGCCCAAATAAATTTTTGGTATTTAATATATTAATCAGAGACGACATATAAGTGAATAAAC
Source organism: Maratus speciosus (assembly GCA_963932465.1). Taxonomy (NCBI): domain Eukaryota; kingdom Metazoa; phylum Arthropoda; class Arachnida; order Araneae; family Salticidae; genus Maratus; species Maratus speciosus. The sequence continues at coordinate 207,786,717 of OZ010787.1, forward strand.
TGATTGTGTAAGATATCTTGAATAGAGTGGGCCCCAAGAATATCTATCTATACTTTGGGCTTCTAGTTTTCTAAATCAAGTCTTGATGACTGTTCGTGCAATATTTCATATATCAATTACACTTTTCTTTGGTAATAGAAATAATTATTTTGTGTATACATAAAACTTTTATTTTTACTTATTTCTTAGGTAATTTTCCTCATATGTGCTCATAATTTTCGGAAAACTGAAAAATTTCACTTTTTTATTTTTTATTTATTTATTTATTTATTTTTTTCCTGTTATGCTTCCCTCTATACTTTGTAACAAACATAGTTAATAAAAAAGAAAGGATTTGAAAAAAGAAAGAAAGAAAACTTTGTAGAGAATATGCATAAATGTAACATGATTATGTACCATCAATTTAAAAAAAAAATCCCAATTAGGAAATTACTAAGAACTGCTTCCTGATAAAATCGACAATGCCTAATGAGACATGAGGATAGAAAGTATAAGTTCTAAGATAGTAAATAATCTGTGGTATAAGCGACGATAAGCTTTTTTGCCTCAAGGCGTTCCAAGAGTCTATTAGCTATAGTTGTTTAGGATAATAGGAAATTGCGGGCTATTTTTAAGAGGAAGGATCAACTATTTAACAGCTCCATGGGGATTTTCCTGTCTCTTTGTTGAAAATCTTCTGAACTACACTTCTAGGAAATGTTTTTCAGCTTGTAAAGGAAAACGTACGTGAAAGTTCAGATTTGGAACATTACAAAATTTCTTTAATTGCTCCGTCCGAAACCGGGCCCCCTTTGGTCCCGGGCCCCTGGGCAGTTGCCCCCTGTGTCCCGCCCCCCCTTCTCACCGGCCCTGCCTACTAACTCCTCAACAAATTATCGTAGAAGAAAGTTACTGATACCGAACGATAGGAAATAATGTCTACTTTTAAATGATGTATATACAATTTGCTTAGGGGGCCATCTACATATTAAAACGAACCAAAACTTTGTTTTTTCAATGACAATACCCAATTTTAACAAGATATTTCAAATCTTCGGTTCAAACTATGCCTAGACACCAAATTTCAAGTCGTTTGAATGATAAGTTTGAATTATAAGCATTCAAAATTTAGTGCTTCTAATGTTAAATTACATTTTCATATTTTTATTAATATCTTCTGAAATTATACTCCTAATGTGCTAATTTTTTGTGTAGCAATAATACTAAAATACCCAAACATAAATAAGTTGAATTTGCAATTTTTATATTTTATGATATGAATTATGAAATTAATATTCGAAAAAAATTATGAATTGCAACCTACAATTTTTTTGGTGGATTTAGATTTATTATGTCCTACTTTATGGAAATCCAAAACTTCACATTTTTCTTCCAAGTAGTTTTGAAATTATGCTTAAGAAACGGCAAAATGATGGTTTAAGGGGCTGTGTATGATAGAAGTGACTTGATATTTTGAAATTTCTTATGCTATCCTGTAATCTAACAGTCGTTAAGGAGTGAATGAGTAGCGCTTAAGATGCCTTGATCAAGAAGGGGGTTCTCTCGGTCAACAATTGAGTACCGAACTTCAATTTGGATACAGCCCCTACAATGCGCTCGTTTTAAACTAATTAATTTTTCGGAAACTTATCTTACGAATTGCATAAAAATTAGTTTTTAGGCTAATTGAAGGGTGTAGAGTTCATTTATGCTGTCAGAATTGAGTACTGCTATTGAAAAAAAAACAAAGTTATGGTTCGTTTGAGTATTTAGATGGCCCCCTACGCAAATTTTATATACATAATTTAAAAGTAGATTTTATTTCCAATCGTGTGGTAAAAGTAACTTTCTTCCAAAAAGTCTTCTGGATGCAAATCCAGCCATGGTAAATCTTGGCGACAATAATCACAATACTTAGCATGTGGTCTGCATTCATCTAGTATTGCGTTGCATCTTATAAGATATTTAACGTAATAAATACAAATAAAATATTAAAAGGAACTATAATTCCTCAAGTATAGGATATTTACTAATATTTACTACAAAAGAAAGGGGACTTTCGATTTAAATGGGCCCGATGCAAACTGCCGCCCCAAATTTTGTTAGCTCTTTCAATGTATTCCAAGAAATATCTAATGTTAACTAAAAAACCACCATTGTTAAGAACATTTTTATTTTTATTATCTGGATAAAAAGCGTTTTTACTTTCTTCTATCTTCAATAGAAGAAAGTATTGTAATCGAAATTTTTTTCGACTTCCTGTTTTCGACGGATTTACACGTTTTAGGGGTCAGAGATCACAAAAAAACACGTGTATACAAAATGTCTGTCTGTCCGTGTGTCGCCATTGCACCATCAAAAATTGTATGAAGTTATGCATAGAATTGAACCAATTTTTTTTAAAGTTTTTGGCTATGGCAAGCAGGTCCTCCCTGAATTTGGAAAAATTCCGTTGGTAGGGGACGCCGTAATACCGATTTTTGTGCATTTTGAATATTGTACCATCGAAAAGTGTATGCAGTTATGCATAGAATTGAACCAAATTTTTTGTGTATGTTTGTGGCCATAGCAAAAAGGTCCTCTCTGAACTTGGAAAAAATCCGTCGGTAGGGGGCGTTCTAATAGTGATTTTTGTGCATTTTGAATATTGTACCATCGAAAAGTGTATGAAGTTATACATAGAATTGCACCAAATTTTTGTGTATTTTTTTGGCCATGGCAAGAAGGTCCTCCCTGAATTTGGAAACAATCCGCCGGAATGAGGCGCTGTAATAGCGATTTTTGTGCAATTTTCAATATTGTTCCATCGAAAAGTGTATGAAGTTATGCATAATTCTAATGAAAATACTAATAAAACTAATTAAAATGAAATATTGACATGAGGTAGAAGAAAGTTTTGGGATTGGCACATCCAACTAGTTCCGTTTTTAATGACAAAAAATGTTGAAAATTCATAAAATTCAGTTAAGTTTTATTTGTACAAAAATGAAACTTTTATTGTTTTACTTATTATAGTACACGAAGAAAGTTTTACTAAATATAATACTTCAATCCCGTAAAAAAATTGAATTTCTGTAACTTTTAAAAATAACACTGTTTTATATAAATGGATTTAATAGGATGAAGAACAACTTTAAAACATGCTTGCTATTGAAACTATACTTCTAAAGCTAATGGTTTAGGAAATTAGTCATTGGGCAACAAATAGAGCTGACACTCTTATATACTATTTGTCACGATTTTTAATATTTTATATTCAAAAGTTCATTGTTTTTCACAAATTTTTTCCTCAAATAATACCAAATCTGTCAGTAGTACGTTTAAATTAACAAAATTATTATTATAAGCTGTAGTATTATTTTTTTTAATGAAGCAGAATGGAGAAGTTTCTAATTTAGGATTATTTTAAAAATCATTAATATGTTAAATTTTTCTATCACAACATAATTTTAATCCATTCATGCATTTATATTCTCTTTCAGATATCAAATAACTACTATCATCTACTACTAACTATATCAGTTCTACTTAAAAAACTGGCTTTTAAAAGTCAGCAAAAATTTAATTTAAAAATATTTTGAGGATCAAAATCATAAAGCCAACGATAGTATATTATTTAAAATGTTTTTTTTTTTTAATAGGAAGTCATCTGTTATTTAAAAAGATATTTTATCTTTATAGATAAGTAAATAAATAAATAATTAAATTTAAAGATTTAAGGGTGTTGTAAGAGTTTCCCTCAAAATTTTCTAACATACACACTCATTTTTAAACGTAAAAGCATGTCACTTGCAGACATTACTATTGAATTAATTTATAATCTAATAATCTTTCATTTTTTGATAACTTGCGAATTAAATGTTGAATTATAAGAGATTGTTGTTTGATGAAAATTTTAACGGACTGTCACATCTGGAAATTCAATTTAGAACAACACATTGTGGAAATTGAGTTCTAATACTAAATGCTTTTAACAGCATTTTGTGAAAGATTGCCTGTAATGAAAATTGGAAAATTTGATAGTTTTTAAATTAGCATCTGTCACTCTCATACAAGTACAAACAAATATAAATTCTGGAAAGTAATGAGTTTGGACTCTTAAATTCAAAGAAGCTATTTTCTGACACATTTCTGAATTCATTTTTGCTCGAAAACACATTAAATTAGAAGGTGTTCTTATTAAGAAACTGTGTAATCGAATGACTTTTCCATTTTATGATATAAACAGAGGATTTTACAGAAAATACTGTAAAAGTTGGCGATTTGAACCAAATTTACGGCGCAGCAGTGCGAGAAAGAAGAAACACTTGTCACGTAACAAGAATGGCTTATAACACTATAAGTAATTTATTTATCTGAAAATGGAAAACGCTATTCAATTAAAAATATTAATTTTATTCCTTGAAGTATAAAAATGAATCGGACAATGTGTCATAAAATTTTGTATTGCGGTACACATAAGAAATTAAGTTTATCCACTTTTCCAGTGGCGCCAACTTTTGAAAAATATTGGGTGGGCTCAACCATTTTAGGGTAAAATGACATGGGCATTTTATTTTCTTTGAAGATAAAGAGATAGGTGAGAAAGTTACGATAGTTAAGTTAGATTTTTTTTTAATAGAATATAAAGTAGTAATTTTATCAAATTATATTCTCATATGAGGTCTTCATTTTACGGACTCTAATATTTACGATTATACTATGAATATCACTATAAATTAAAACTCAACAAAGTAACAAATGACGCAAAAATCGTTTAAAAGTCTTTGACAGCATGCTCTGAAAAATCGTATAATTATTATTATTATTTTAAAGAAAAGAAAAAAACGAATATTATTTGATTTCTTGGTTTCTGAACACCTGCGATTTTCGTGCATTTAGGATGAAAAATGAATTCACAAATGCGCCAGAAAATCACCAATCTCTATTTGAAAACAACATAGCATTTCTTTTGTATGCATTTATTTGCTAATTTATACTATAACAAAAAAAAAAAAAAAAAAAAAAAGATGAGTCTGAATGTATTCACAGATAATTTCTTTGCGAAGTACATCTATACATTGTAACTATTCATTATCATCTCTATCATATAGGTACAGTAATATTTTAATTGGATTATTTGAGTTAGGTTAAATGGATTTTGTTAGGGTCCTGTGTGCCTGTTACTGCTAGTATCCTTAATGTGTTTTCAAACAAAATGATTTTCAAGGGAAGAATTAATTTTTCAGCAATTGAAAAATAAACAAGTAACAAAATCGAATAATGGAAATCGAGTAGGCTCAGAACAAATTATTGGGTGGGCTCGGGCCCCATGGGCCCATATAATTTGGCGCCACTGCACTTTTCGATGCATGTTTTTCAAATGATAACTCAATTCTCAGTTTTGAATTAATGAGAATTTAATGCTTTTCTTCTTATTATTAATTTATAAGCATGTGCATAAAAGAATCGTGCGTGATTATAAGAATTATATATTCAGTAAAAATTAAATTTTATCAAGAAATACATATTTAGGTTTCAGTTATAAAAAATCGTACAACCGCTTTGGAATTTTAAAATTTACTTTAGAATTTAAAAAAAAAAAGTTTAAAAAAAATAATAGATCAATATTTAAAGTACCATAGTTGCAAACAAGTTTACAATAATAATAGTAAAAACAATAATACTAAGGGCAACAGAGAAGTACTAATTAGCGTTCATAGGAATATTTCAGCAGCAAGTATATCCTTCTATTTAGAATATTGTTCTTTTTCCCACGAACACCTTTCTTTCAAATTAATACAGAGAATAATTTTAAGGTGAAAATTATTTCTAGAATATTAATTGAAATACAAAATATCTGTATATAAATGTTAATATTTCATTTGTTTGAGATTTTTGAAGAATCTTAGAAATGAAACATCCAAAGGCACAGTCAACGAGAAATTAGTTTAAACCTGACGACAATATTTGTTTCCATACATAATTATACTATGTCAAATATTTTTAAAAATATATTTCTAAACTAAAAATAGTTTTTTTTTGTTTTTTTGTTTTTTTTTTTTGGGGGGGGGGGGATAGAATTATTAGGTAACAAGTGTTATTTCTCCATAAAATTTTCTCTTCTAAAGTAGTTTAAAAAGAAATTCTCCAATGGTTAAATTTCTTGTGTAAATATATATTTATATATGGATTTTTTTATCATCATACTTTTATTTATTTCCTTTTTTTTCAATTTGTGCATTTTATATTAACGGATATACATGTTTATATTATATACATATATAATTATACAAAATTTTATATTTATATATACAATTTTTTTTATTATATACATATATAAAATATATGTGTATAAAATTTTTGTGAGTTTAAGAAAAAACATTGATAGCCTAAATTATCGTTAAAGCGCCCAATTTAGCGAATTAACGCCAACAGAAAAGTGTCTTTCTAACAAAAAAAGTTCTCACTTCGTGCCCATAAGTATAAAAGACGGGGGTGACAATGATATCCGTTCACGCTGACGCCGAGCGCAGTTCATACAGGGGGAGGCAAAGAAGGGTCGGCATAGGCGCAGTTAGCCGGTCTCCCCTGCGAGAAACTTCCTGGGGCCGTTCGGACCCCTGAGGATGAACTATCATGGGGGTCTGAACCACATTCCAGCGGGAAATTAATTGCTCATGGGTTGAGAGAGAGTAATAAAAAATTATGTATAAACATTTTAAAATCAAATTTGTATAATCATTAAATGCAAACAGTCCATAAAACAAAATAAATGTATTATACATAGAAATTCACAGATTTCTTGAAACAAAGTTAAACTTTAAGGTTTAACCTAAGAAAAAGATAACTTTTATTCCAAGGTGTATGTTTACTTAAGAGCCTACTTCAGTCAATTGGAAAACCGAAATCCCATATCACAGTTTAAGCGTTGCCACATGGGAGGTGTATCCCAAACACAAAGATTGGCATGTTAAAAAGGGTGTACATCAATTGCGCTTACGGTAGGAGGAGATCATAAATTGCGCCTACAGCTTCGGCCCCTTCTGTATGAACTGCGCTGGAAGGGGGTGAGATAAGCAATCCATCATTGTATTGAGGGTTGCCTTAAAGAGCTTTTTTTCCCAAAAAGTCTTTTCGATGCAAATCCAGCCGTGGTAAATCTTGGCGACAATAATTCATCTAGCATTGCATTGCATCTTATAATATATTCAATGTAAATACAAATAAAATATTAAAGTGAACTAAATTCCTCAAGTAGAAGATACTTACTAATATTTACTACGGAAAAAGGGGAACCCGATTTAAATGGACCCAGTGCAAACTGCCGCCCCAAATTTCATTAGCTCCTTCATAGTATTCCAAGAAATATCTAATGATAATAAAAAAAAACTCACCATTGTTTAAAAAAAAATATTTTGACTTGTAACACTTGGGTAAAAGCGTTTTCCGTTTTTAATGATAAAAAATGCTGAAAACTCATAAAATTCAAGTTATTTTAACGTGGTAAGTTTTATTTGTACAAATGAAACTTTAATTGTTTTACTTATTAGTACATAAAGAAAGTTTTACTAAGTACTTGAATCCCGTAAAAAATGTAGTTTCTGTAACTTTAAAAAAATAACACTTTTTTATGTAAACGGATTTAATAAGAGGACGAACAACTTTAAAAAATGTTTGCTATTGAAACTATACTTCTAAAGCTAATGGTTTAGGAAATTGGTCATTGGGCAACAATTAGAGCTGACACTCTTATATACTATTTGTCACGATTTTTAATATTTTATAATTAAAAGTTCACTAGTTGTGTTTATAACGGCCGATTATCAACACAAGGGATATAAGCCCAAAGGAGGGGTGGGGGGGGTGGGGGTGGGGATTGCCCTCCGCGGGTGTCTTTCTGAGAGAACCTAAGCGGTATGTAAGCTTGGAAAACCAAGGATCGAAGAAAACCACGAAAACTCCGAACGATTAGGCCGACGGGCGCAATTGGGATCGAACCCAGCACTTCCCGTTTACCAGCTTCGAGAGCACAACCTCTCGGCCATTTTTGAGGCCAAAAGTTCATTGATTTTCACAAATTTTTTCCTCAAATACTACTTACCAAATCTGTCACTATTCATGTTTAAATTAACAAGATTATTACTATAAGTTGTGGTATTACTATTATTAGTAGCATTTATTTTTTAAATGAAGCAGAATAGAGAAAGGTCTAATTTAGGATTATTTAAAAAATCTTTAATGTGTTAAATTTTTCTATCACAGCATAATTTTCATCCATCATTCATGTATTTATATTCTCTTTCAGATACCAAATAACTAATCCACCAGTTCTACTTAAAAATTTGGCTTTTAAAAGCCAGCAAAAATTTAATTAAAACTATTTTGAGGATCACAATCATAAAGTCAACTCTAATCTGTTATTTAAAGTGTATTTTACTTTTATAAGAAGACATCTATTATTAAAAGGATATTTTATCTTTATAGATAAACAAAACCTTAAAACTATATTTGGAGAAGATGTGTTGATTTAACACAAAATGAGAAAATCGTAATCTTATGTTGATGAAAGTTTTTTTTTTTTTTTTTTTTTTTTTTTTTTTTTTTTTTTTTAAGATTTAAAGATGTTGTAAGAATTTCTCTCAAAATTTTTTTCTCTTACAAATTCATTTTTAAATGTAAAAGCATGTCACTTGCAGACATGACTATTGAATTAATTTAGAATCTAATAATCTTTTTATTTTTTGATAACTGAATTACACGTTGAATTATAAGCGATTGTTGTTTGATGAAAATTTTATCGAACTGCCACGTCTGGAAATCCAGTTTAGAACGCATTATCGAAACTCGGTTCAAATGCTGAATGCTTTTAACAGCATTTTGTGAAAGATTGCCTTTAATGAAAATTTAAAAAACCGTTCGATTTCATAGTTTCTAAACCAGCATTTGTCACTCTCATGCAAGTAAGTATAAACAAATATGAATTCTGGAAAGTAATCAGTTTGGATTTGAAAACAGTCTTAAGGCTGCTCTCAAATTCAAAGAAGTTACTTCCCGACACATTTCTGAATTTACTTTTGCTCGAAAACACATTAAATTAGAAGGTACTCTTATTCAGAAACTATGCAATCGAATGACTTTTCCATTTTATGGTAAAAGCAGATGATTTTAGAGGAAATACTCTAAAATTTGGCGTTTTGAACCAAATTCACGACGTAGCAGTGCGAGAAAGAAGAAAAACTTGTCACGTACCAAAAATGACTTAACCCTATAAGTTATTTATTTATCTGAAAATGGAAAACGCTATTCAATTAAAAATCGTTTGAATAGGCCTGTTAATTTTATTCCTTGAAGTATAAAACGTTTTTCAAATGGTAACGCAATTCTCAGTTTTGAATTCATTAGAATTCAATGCTCTTCTTCTTATTATTATTAATTTAAAAGCATGTGCACAAGGAGAATCGTGCGTGATTATAAGAAGTATATATTCAGTAAAAATTAAATTTTATCAAGAAATATATATTTAAGTTTCTGTTATGAAACATCGTGCAGCCACATATTTGGAATTTTAAAATTTACTTTAGAATTTGGAAAAAAAAAAAAAAGTTTTCAGAGAAAATAAAGATCAATTTTTAAATACCATAGTTCCAAACAAGTTAATAATAATAATAGTAAATACAATAATATTAATAGCAATAAAAGAAGTACTAATTAGCGTTTATAGAAATATTTCAGCACCAAAAATATCCTTGTATTAGAATGTTGTTCTCTCCCCCCCCCCCCCCCCCCAGAATCTTACATTCAAAATAATACAGAGGATACTTTTAACGTGAAAAATATTTCTAGCATATTAATGGGAATACAAAATATCTGTATATAAATGTTAATATTTCATATGTTTGAAGTTCTTGAAGAATCTTAGAATGAAACATCCAAAGGCAAAGTCAATGAGAAATTAGTTTAAACCTGACGAAAATATTTGTTTCCATACTTAATTATCCTATGTCAGATATTTAAAAATATATATTTCTAAACGAAAAATAACATACTTGAGAAAAAAATGCATTATTAGGTAACAAGTGTTATTTCTTCATAAAATTTTCTCTTCTAAAGTAGTTAAAAAAAATTCTTCAATGTTTAAATTTCTTGTGTAAATATATATTTATATATGGATTTTTTATCATCATACTTTTATTTATTTCCTTTTTTTCCGATTTGTGCATTTTATATACATTGTGCGGATATACATTTTCATACTGTCGATTTTTCTGTGATTTAATAGTTATTATTAACAAAATATTTATTATATACATATATAAAATATGTGTATATAAAATTTTTGTGAGTTTAAGAAACAACGTTATTGATATCCCAAATTATCGATAAAGCTCCGAATTTAGCGAATTAACGCCAACAGAAAAGAGTCTTTCTAACAAAAGAAAGCTGTCACTTCGTGCCCATAAGAATAAGAGATGGGGGTGACAATGATATCCGTTCCCCGTGACGCCGAGCGCAGTTCATACAGGGGGAGGCAAAGAAGGGTCGGCATAGGCGCAGTTAGCCGGTCTCCGTTAAAAAACCAATGATATTTCCTAAGCATGTAATTGACAAACAAAATGGTCATCCCATAGCATAAAAATAGGCTCTCTTTGCCTCCAGGCAAACAGGGAAGTATTTTAGACAACCTGACCGGAAAAAAGTGATTAGCAGACAGGAATGAAGACAGGCTTCCAATTACACCCTCTGAGAAAGCAGATCTCGACGCAGGTTTTCATTATTGGGACCCATTTGTGCAAAGTAAAAGTTATTTTTGGGAATTTTACTATATTTTTGTGAAAAATAACATTTTGTAACGAAAGTTAAAATCCAGTTACTCAAATTTGTACCAAAAACTTCTTTAACGGCCTAATTCAGTCACACGAAAAGACCTGTTCGCTAATGCTTTTCCTATGGAATAAATTTATAAAGATACCTCGGTCGCATTTCAGTATTTTTAGATGACTTTTTTGGCAGTGGCTAGCTGAGGTCGATCTGTATGCTGGCCATTTTACACTTTTTCGATTTTCATCGGGGATTTTTTTCAAGAAGACGCTTTCATTTTAGGAACCGGTTCTGAAAATGAAAGTTTCCTGATTGAAAATACTTGTAAACGAAATTGAAAAGGTAGAAAACGGCCTTTTTACAGATCGACCTCAGCTAGCCACTGCAAAAAAAAAATCATCTAAAAATATTGAAATGCAACCGAGATATCTTTATAAATTTATTACATAGGGATAGCATTAGCGAACGAGTCTTTTCGCGTGACTGAAGAGGGCCTTAAACCCTCTTTCCAAAGTTTTTGTTTTTCGCGATCTAGTTTCATTTACAAATTACACATTTTAAAACACTTTTTATGAAAAAGAATTTTACAAAGGGGTCTATTTTATTAAAACGAATATTATGAAGGGGCACGTTTTATTTAAGTTCATTTTTGTGAAGAGTCCCATTTTATTAAATTTATTTTTGTGAAGAGGCCCATTTTATTTAATTTATTTTTGTGAAGAGGCCCATTTTATTAAATTTATTTTTGTGAGGAGGCCAGTTTTATTAAATTAATTTTTGTGAAGGGGCCTATTTTATTGAATAGATTTTTGTGAAGGCCCTGAATAGGCCCCAATTTCTACCTGGATCGACCCCTGGAAAATTGTTCTGAAGTCTAAATAGGTTATTCACCAATACATTTCGAAATCATATGCATATTTTTAATTGCATGAAATTTACCAATATTCTTATTCAGATATTAAAAAAATCAAATACTTTCTCTTTTTCTCATGGAGGCAAAAGACTTCTGAAAACAATGTCAAATTTGATATTTTGAGTTGGTTTTAGACACAGAAATCAGGAAAAAGTTATCATTGGGAAGTAATTCTACAGTAGCGCTCAAAAGTATTTTGACAACCTTATATTTTCTCTTATTTTATTTAATATAAAAATGTAAAAGAAAATATATTCCCTATAATTGAGAACACTATGACTGCAGCTATTCCAATGTATCAGGTTTAAACTTGTTTGTTTACATTCGGCGCCACCGAAGAAATATGACTCCTCCTTAGCTCAAAAGTATTTTGACAATTAGTTTGCATTTAATTGTTGAAGGTGTGAGTGGCGCTATAGCTTCGATTAGTGTTTATATCGACTTATTGTGATTATTTTTAAATGCCGAAATGTAAAAAATATTGAAGTTACTCCAGAAAAGCCACTGTAAATGCACTTAAGAAAGGTAGACTGCAAGCAGAATTAGCTCGTTCTTTTAACGGGTCTCGGCAACTTGTTATTACATGGAATAAAGTTTTTAATAAACAGAAATACATCGAAAAAAAGCCTCAAAGTGACCATCCTAAACAAACAACTTGCAATGCTCACTGTATTATAAAAATGATATCAACAAGTAATTGTCGTAAGTCCGCTGTAATAATAAAAAATTAATTGAAAGAAAATTACGGCATAGAAATACACGTTTCACCAGTCAAACGACGCCTAAAACTCTATGGTTTACATGGCAGAAGACCAGCAAAAATACGTTCGTTATCTACTAAGAATAGGAAGGCTAGAGTTGCATTTGTAAAACTGAATAACCCTTTCAGGATCAAAGCAACTCCTTTGCTAAAGTGTTGAAATTAATGATTGACACCGAAATTTTGGTTAAAAAAATTCGGTTTATTATGTGTGTGAAATATAGCTTTTTCTTATTGACAAATAAATTTGTTTTCAAATTCCGGTGTCAGTCATTAAATTCAACACTTTAGGAATGGAATTGTTTTGCCCCTGAAAGGGTTATGCCATTTTACACATGCAACTCTAGCCTTCCTATTCTTAGTAGATAACAAACGTGTTTTTGCTGGTCTTCTGCCATGTAAACCATAGAGGATAGGCGTCGTTTGACTGATGAAACGTGTATTTCTATGCCGTAATTTTCTTTCAATTCATTCTTTATTATTACAGCGGACTTACGACAGTCACTTGTAGATATCATTTTTATAATACAGTCAACATTGCAAGTTTTTTTAGGATGGCCACTTTGAGGCTTATTTTCGATGTATTTCTGTTTATTAAAAACTTTATTCCATGTAATAACAAGTTGCCTAGACCCGTTAAAAGAACGAGCTAATTCTGCTTGCAGTCTACCTTTCTTAAATGCATTTACAGCGGCTTTTTTAGAATCACTTCAATATTTTTTACATTTCGGCATTTAAAAATAATCACAATAAGTCGATATAAACACTAATCGAAGCTATAGCGACAATGACACCTTCGACAATTAAATGCAAACTAATTGTCAAAATATTTTTGAGCTAAGGAGGAGTCATATTTCTTCGGTGGCGCCCAATGTAGTATGTCAAGTTGAAACTTGATACATTTGAATAACTGCAGTCATAGTGTTCTCAATTATAGGGAATATATTTTCTTTTACATTTTTATATTAAATAAAATAAGAGATAATATATGGTTGTCAAAATACTTTTGAGCGCTACTGTATTATACTTCCAAATATATTTAATATATATATAACGATATTCGAGTGAACATTAAACGTCAGCAAATTTAAAGTTTTTATGTTAGAATGTATCGGAAAGATTTACGTTGTTGAGGCTCTATTATTTATTTTTTTTATGTAATTTTTAACAGCTTTAAAAAATGTAATGAAACAATAAATTTAGAAATTTCCTTTTTCAATTAGGGTGTTATTGACATTTAGTGATGATCTCTATTGAAATTGAAGCTTGCGAAATTTGAAATATGCAGTTACATTACGGTCAGTGAGAAAGAATCAAGTACATTTTAATAATGTTGCACCATTTCAAACATAAGGAAATTGATACGTATTTATGAGGTGCAAAGCATTTATTGCTCATTTACAGCACCTCAGAAACGAATTACATTACATAATAGTCTACTTAGAAAATCTGTTTACAAAATATTTTAATGATGTTACACTACTTCAAGTACAATGAAAATGATATACATTACTGTGGTTTCATACCATAACCATATACTTACTGTAGAATATGATGTGCGTATCATTTATCGTTCATTCACAAGAACACACAAAATTTATCGGATACAACACAGAAGTACTGTCTATTAGCAATAATTTCTGGAAAGTACGGTTTTATTTATGATAGACATTTTTAAGTTACTAAGTTTTGTGCACTATTGGGTAAGTGTGAAAGCGGGGAAGGGATACGGTGTGTCATATACAGGGCTAAAAATGAATTAAAAAATTTTTAGCCTATTAATAAAAATTAATCCAGGTGAATTTTTGTCGAAAACGAATTAACTCAGATTTTGGGCAGAAAAAGTAAAAAAGCGGTCTTTGTGCAGATCAACCTCACCTATCCAATGCAAAAAAAGAATTTAAAAATATTGAAATGCAAACGAGATATCTTTATAAATTTCTTCCATAGGATTAGCGAACGGATCTTTTCGCTTGACTAAAGTAGCCTCTTCTCGGTTGTATTTCAATATTTTTAAATGATTTTTTTTTTAATTGGATACCTGAGATCAATCTGTACCAAGGCCGTTTTTTGCTTTTTCGATTTTGTTTACAGATATTTTTATTATTATTTTATTATTAATTAATAATAAAGAATTATTTTATTAATTGAATTCCTGGTTATTCCAGTCAGTCTTTTTAAAAAATGAAGATATATTGGTGTTTACCTCCTCCCCACATCAAATATAAATATTTTTGAACAACAGAACAGCATAACTGTCATAATTATAGTAATATAAAAGTTATAGATAATACTAAGAAGACGTATAATAAATTTAAACGGATTTGATATCTTGTGAAATGACGAAGTTATATATATATTTTTTTCTTTAACCCACTTTTTTTTCCCCTTGCTGTAATAGTTGGTCCTATCGAAAACATAACCCAATTTTATGTTTGTCTTCATTGTAATGATGAAAATGATACCGAGTTAATCAATTAATTTTATTTATATCTATAAATTGATTTTTTTTTTACTTTAATCCTTTCTTTCTCTAATTAATAATTTCACATTTTTATAATTTTATGGCTTCATTAAGGAACGTTGTATGGTAGATATTCTTTAGGCTATATTGTGTTTTCGTTCGTACGAAACAAAAATTAAGATTCGGTAAAATTTTGAACATTTCTTAAACTTCTGCACTATCAGAACATTAAAAAGTGACGTGGGCTAATTAACCCCGTAATCGGGGCAGGTTGGCCCAGGTGACTTGGTGTCACTTTGAGCTTCTAAATTAATATTTATAATTAATATTTTCAAGTTTTACCATTGTGACTTCTTCCAGAAAATACACTGATAGTGGTAACATAAAAAGAAATTTAAAATGTTGAATTTTATTTTTTTTTAAAATATATATTAGAAGAAAAAGCGGACCAAGAAAGAAGACTGGCAGAGCATTAACAATTATTTATTTTACATTTTTTTAACTTATTAAAAACATTAATTTTCTGTCTCATATGTGATTTTAACAATCTTATAAATGAGGCGATACATCTTTACCTTTCTGCCAAAAACTGATTTGTTGTGTCTTCCCAACTTACCTGAATATTTAACAAAAGTGTTACAAAGTCGGCGTTCTTATCTTCGCAAAATGCTTCTAGAGACTACTCTTACATTTAGCATTAAGATGCATAATATTGACACATTTTATAATTCTTAGTAACTTATTAAAAGTGGGAAAAAATTTTCAAATTAAATATCTCGGTTGCATTTCAATATTTTAAAATTATTATTATTACTATTATTATTATTTTGCATTAGATAGCTGCAATTGATCTGTAGGAAGGTCGTTTTTTACTTTTTCGACTTTGTTTATTGCAGTTATTTTTAGTGAGGACACTTGTTTTCGGAACCGGCTTCGAAAGTGAATGCATCCCGAAAAAAAAAAAAAAAAACAATCTGCTGTCAAAATCGAAAAAGTAAAAAACGGCCTTTGTACAGATCGACCTCAGGTATCCAATGCAAAATAAACTCATAAAAAGTATTGAAATGCAACCGAAATATCCTTATAAATTTCTTCCATAGGATTAGCATTCGCGAACGGGTGTTTTCGCTCTGAAGTAGCCACATTTCGGTTGCATTTCAATATTTTTAAATGATTTTTTTGCTTTCTTCTAACTTTACAAGAAGAAAATATTGGATTCGTGATTTTCAACTTCCGGTTTTAGACGGATTTACACGTTTTAGGGGTCAAAAAACTCAAAAAACATGTTTTTATAAAATGTTTGTATGTGACACAAATTTTGCGGGCGCTCTATCTCATGAAGTAATGCACGAATTTAATACAAATTTATATTCAGGTAGTCCCTGATATAAATTGGTGCTGATTAGTTTTTGGTGTAAATCGCTCAATCACTATTTCAGCAACGGTTCTATCTCAAGAAACTTATGCAAGGATTTTCATAAAACTTCAGACTGAGTTAGTCCTTGAAATGAATTGGTGCTGTTTACGTTTTGTTGTAAATCGCCCTACAGATGGCGCTGCTATGCTGCATTATGCAGGATTTACACAATTTCCGCAATAGCTCTATTTCAAGAACTAATGCACACATATTCATCAAACCTCAGATTTAGTTAGTCCTTGATATGAAATGATGCTGATTATGTGTTGGTGTGAATCGCCTAGTAGGTGGCAATGTTGTGCTGCATTTGTCATGATTTCTGCTATAGCTCTAACTCAAGAACTAGTGGCCGTTTTTTGTTTTCCGATTTTGTTTACTCTTATTTTCAGTGAGGGCACTTTTATTTTCGGAATCGGTTTCGAAAGTGAAAGCATCCTCATAGAAAAAGTCTGCATTAAAAATAAAAAAAGTGAAAAACGGCCTTTGTACACATCGATCTCAACTATCCATTTCAAAATAAATCATTTAAAAATATTGAAATGCAACCGAGATATCTTTATAAATTTCTTCCAAAAGGATTAGCATTAGCGAAGGGGTCTTTTCGTTTGACTAAAGTAGCCTCTTCTCGGTTGCAATTCAATATTTTAAAATGATTTTTGCATTGGATACATGAGATCGATCTGTACAAAAGCCGTTTTTTGCTTTATCAATTTTGCTTACAGATATTTTTAGTGAGGACACTTTCATTTTCGGAAAGAGTTTCGAAAGTGAAAACACCCCCATAAAACATTCTGCAATCAAGATCGAAAATGTAAAAACCGGTCTTTGTACAGATCGATCTGAGCTATCAGATGCAAAAAAAGTCATTTAAAAATATTGAAATGCAACCGAGATATCTTTATAAATTTCTTTTATGGGATTAGTATTAGCGAACGGGTCTTTTCGCTTGACAAAAGTACCCTCCCAAAAATTCGGCAATCAAGATCGAAAAAGTAAAAAACGGCCCTTGTACAGATCGATCTCAGCTATTCAATTCAAAAAAATCATTTAAAAATATTGAAGTGCAGCCGTGATATTTTTATAAAATTAATCTATTGAATTAGCATTAGCGAAGCGGGTCTTTTCGCTTGACTAAAGTAGCCTCCCTATAAAAAAAAATTCTGCAATCAAGATCGAAAATGTAAAAAACGGTCTTTGTATAGATTCATCTCAGCTATCCAATGCAAAAAAAGTCATTTAAGAATATTGAAATGCCACCGAGATATCTTTATAATTTTTTTCTATAGGATTAGCATTAGCGAACGGGTCTTTTCGGTTGATTGAAATAGGCTCTTCTCGGCTGCATTTCAATATTTTTAAATGATTTTTGCATTGGATACATGAGATCGATCTGTACAAAGGCCGTTTATTGCTTTTTCGATTTTGTTTACAGATATTTTTAGTGAGGACACTTTCATTTTCGGAAAGAGTTTCGAAAGTGAAAACATCCCCATAAAAAAATCTGCAATCAAGATCGAAAATGTAAAAAAACGGTCTTTGTACAGATCGATCTCAGCTATCAGAAGCAAAAAAAGCCATTTAAATATATTGAAATGCAACCGAGATATCTTTATAAATTTATTTTATGGGATTAGTATTAGCGAACGTGTCTTTTCGCTTGACAAAAGTAGCCTCCCAAAAATTCGGCAATCAAGATCGAAAATGTAAAAAACGGCCTGTATACAGATCGATCTCTGCTATCCAATGAAATAAAAATTATTTTAAAATATTAAAATGCAACCGAGGTATCTTTATAAGTTTCTTCTATAGGATTAGCATAGCGAACGGTTCTTTTTGCTTGAATAAGTAGCCTCTTCTCGGTTGCATTTAAACATTTTTAAATGATTTTATTTTGGCATTGGATTGATGAGATTGATATGTACAAAGTCCGTTTTTTGCTTTTTCGATTTTGTTTACAGATATTTTTAGTGAGGACACTTTCATTTTCCGAACAAGTTTCGAAAGTGAAACCACCCCCATAAAAAATTCTGCAATCAAGATCGAAAAAGTAAAAAACGGCCCTTGTACAGATCGATCTCAGCAATTCAATGCGAAAAAATCATTTAAAAATATTGAAGTGCAGCCGTGATATTTTTATAAAATTCATCTATTGAATTAGCATTAGCGAAGCGGGTTCTTTCGCTTGACTAAAGTAGCCTCCCTATAAAAATATTCTGCAATCAAGATCGAAAATGTAAAAAAAGGCCTTTGTACAGATTGATCTCAGCTATCCAAGGCAAAGAAAATCATTTAAAGATATTGAAATGCCACCGAGATATGTTTATAAATTTTTTCTATAGGATTAGCATTAGCGAACGTGTCTTTTCGGTTGACTGAAGTAGGCTCTTCTCGGTTGCATTTCAATATTTTTAAATGATATTTTTTGCATTGGATAGCTGAGATCTATCTGTACAAAGGCTGCTTTTTGCTCTTTCGATGTTGTTTAGAGATATTTTTAGTGAGGACACTCATTTTCGGAACACGTTTCGAAAGTGAAAACACCCCCATCAAAAAATCTGCAATCAAGATCGAAAAAGTAAAAAACGGCCCTTGTACAGATCGATATGAGCTATCCAATGCAAAAAAAATCATTTTAAAATATTGAAATGCAACCGAGATATTTTTAAAAGTTTCTTCTATAGGATTAGCATTAGCGATCGCGTCTTTTCGCTTGACTAAAGTAGCCTCCCTATAAAACAGTCTGCAATCAGGATCGAAAATTTAAAAAACGGCCTTTGTACAGATTGATCTCAGCTATCCAATGCAAAAAAATCCTTTAAAAATATTTAAATGCCACCGAGATATCTTTATAAGTTTCTTCCATAGCATTAGTTTTAGCGAACGAGTCTTTTCGCTTGACTAAAGTAGCCTCGTCTCGGTTGCATTTAAATGTTTTTAAATGTTTTTTGCATTGGATTGATGAGATCGATATGTACAAAGTCCGTTTTTTACTTTTTCGATTTTGCTTACAGATATTTTTAGTGAGGACACTTTCATTTTCGGAACAAGTTTCGAAAGTAATACCACCCCATAAAAAATTCTGCAATCAAGATCGAAAATGTAAAAAACGGTCTTTGTACAGATTCATCTCAGCTATCCAATGCAAAAAAATTCATTTAAAAATATTGAAATGCCACTGAGATATCTTTATAATTTTTTTCTACTATAGGATTAGCATTAGCGAACGGGTCTTTTCGGTTGACTGAAGTAGGCTCTTCTCGGTTGCATTTCAATATTTTTAAATGATATTTTTTGCATTGGATAGCTGAGATCTATCTGTACAAAAGCCGTTTTTTGCTTTTCGATGTTGTTTAGAGATATTTTTAGTGAGGACACTTTCATTTTCGGAACACGTCTCGAAAGTGAAACCACCCCCATAAAAAATTCTGCAATCAAGATCGAAAAAGTAAAAAACGGCCCTTGTAGAGATCGATATCAGCTATTCAATGCAAAAAAAATCATTTAAAAATATTGAAGTGCAGGCGTGATATTTTTATAAAATTCATCTATTGAATTAGCATTAGCGAAGCGGGTCTTTTCGCTTGACTAAATTAGCCTCCCAATAAAAAAATTCTGCAATCAAGATCGAAAATGTAAAAAACGGTCTTCGCATAGATTCATCTCAGCTATCCAAATGCAAAAAAAAAAAAATCATTTAAAAATATTGAAATGGCACCAAGATATCTTTATAAATTTTTTCTATAGGTTTAGCATTAGCGAACGGGTCTTTTCGGTTGACTGAAGTAGGCTCTTCTCGGTTGCATTTCAATATTTTTAAATGATATTTTTTGCATTGGATAGCTGAGATCTGTACAAAGGCCGTTTTTTGCTTTTTCGATGTTGTTTAGAGATATTTTTAGTGAGGACACTTCCATTTTCGGAATAAGTTTCGAAAGTGAAACCACCCCCATAAAAAATTCTGCAATGAAGATCGAAAATGTAAAAAACGGTCTTTCTACAGATTCATCTCAGCTATCCAATTCAAAAATAATCATTTAAAAATATTGAAATGCCACCGAGATATCTTTATAAATTTTTTCTCTAGGATTAGCATTAGCGAACGGGTCTTTTCGCTTGACTAAAGTAGCCTCCCTATAAAATATTCTGTAAACAAGATCGAAAATTTAAAAAAACGGCCTTTGTGCAGAACGATCTCAGCTAACCATTGCGATAAAAATCATTTAAAAATATTGAAATGCAACCGAGATATCTTTATAAATCTCTTTCATAGGATTAGCATTAGCAAGCGGGTGTATTCGTGCGACTGAAGTAGCGTCTTAGCATCACTCTGCTGATTTGAATTGCAACGAAATATGCTTATTATTTAATCAAAATGTTTCGAATAACCTTAACAATTATTCGATTGCTTTCCAGAAGGAAAAAAAGAAAAGAAAAGAAATCAACATATACACTAAGCAGAAATATATGATCTGTGTATTTGGATTTCAGCGCAATGGGATGTATTTGCTAAACGATCGAAAATTGCTGAAATTTTCGGTAAAGCAGTGAAAAGAAATCTTTCTTTAAAGTTTGAGAAACACACTTCCAAGTTTTAAATTAGTGTAATACAATTTAATAATGAATTGTACAATAGTTATCTTTTAGTTTGCTGTATAGCACAAATGTTTAATTTTTATGAAAGAAACATTTAAACTAATTCAGTAAGAATTACCTAATAAATGATAGAGAAAAAAAGTTATTATAGAAAATTTAAATACAAAAGTATTTATTCGCCGCATATATCTCTTAATTTTTAATGACACTAGTAACCATTGTTATTTTCTTTCTCCCCCACCCCTTGTCGAGCGCGGATGACAAAAGATAATTCTAGTGTCTTTTGAGAATAAGCGTGTGATTTGGGTGTCTGTTTGTACGTGTTAGGTATTGTAAGGTTTTCTAGTCATATATCAGCTTTGTTACTTTCTGGACTTTGTTGGTATGTCCGTTCGCGAGTAGGACTATAACTATCACTTGAACTATCGGCTCCACTCTGGACTATACCTTCATATGTGTCTGTACCTTTAAAACAAAATAGATATGGTTCACATTTTATACCATTCTTTAAACAATATTGCCTTACATCGTTCATTGATCTTAACCTATCTCTGTGTCCTTGTTCATGGTAATAAACGTCTATATGTCCCCTTTTGTTCTAGGTTTAATTTTCCTTATCCAAATGGCTTCCCTCAATGTCCGAGTTTCCTCTTCACCTGCTTCTTTACTTTCGGAAGAATGATTTGTATCATGTGAGGGTTCTTCTATGGATTCATCAATGTTTTCGACATAAGGGTCAATTTCAGGAGTAGTCGAGTTTAAGATATAAGTAGGGCCCAGTTCGTCTCCGTTGCGCTTACCTGAGACACCAAAAAGATCGTTTAGGGTAAAAGTAGGACCTTGTTCACCATGGTTACGATATTTTGGGATTGTGGCTTCTTCATCGAGAAGAAACATTTATTGTTTCAACTATTTTATTTGAATCTGGAAGCCAAATTCTGTAACCTTTCGTGGACATAGCATATCCCATCATTACTCCCTTTTTCGCCTTTGGATAAAATTTTGAGTTTCTTAATTGTTTTGGGATTCCTACATATGCATCGGTACCAAATGGTCTTAAATAACGAACAGAAGGCTTTCGGCTGCAATAAAGCTCAAATGGAGTTTTCTTTTGATTCTTATGGCAAACTTGGTTCCAAGTGTACACAAAGTAAAGAGCGGCTTCTGGCCAAAATTTCAAACTTAATTTGCTCTCATTTAAAATAGATCGAGCACAGTCTGCTATCGTTTGAATCAGACGTTCCGCAACGCCATTCCGTTCTGGACTCTACACGTTCGTAAACTTGTGTTGCATACCGCGTTCCTCAAAGTATCTCCTGAAATTATTATTATCAAATTCTTCGCCGTTATCGCTCCGTACAGACTTAACTTTCCGGTCTAGAAAATTTTCACCACTTTGAACATGGTTACTAAAAACTCTAAATACTTCAGATTTATGTCGTAATGGGTAAATTGAGGTCTTTCTGAAAAATTCGTCAACAATAGTTAAGAAAAAGCGTTCTCCCCCTTTACCTGATACGTTAGTAGGTCCCCAAACATCAGTGTGCAGTAACTCGAGAGGGTGTTTTGATCTAATGTTTCCTATCAGTTTAAATGATATACGCATATGTTAAGTTTGCAAGTTTCACAATGAAATTCCTTGTTTGTTATACGTGACAACCCTTTTACCCCATCACACCTATATGTACCTTCAATTAAACTTGGACTTATGTGCCCCATTCTCCTATGCCAAATTTTTAAGTCATCTTTATGTACTGTGGAAGCCTCAAAGTCTACCTTTTTAGACTCAGGGTGAATATAGTAAATTCCATTTTTAAGTGTTGCCTAAAATAAAGTGTAATCATCCCGATAAGCTTTTTCTCTATCATTACCTCCTTTGAACTTAGATCCCCTTGAATCTAATCGAGAACCGGAGATTAAGTTTTTCTTTAGACTAGGATAATACAATGCGTCACCAAAGTGAACGTTTTCCCCTTCTAGTTGTAAATCTACCATGCCTGTCCCTTCAATAGGAAAAGGGGCACCATCAACTGCAACAGCTAATTAACGATTATGAAGAGGTTTAAATAAAACATATTTGCTCTTATCCTTACAAAAATGATGCGAGGCCCCTGTATCAAAAATCCAGGTGTCCTCGTCACCTTCAACATTACTAATATTGGATTGAACAAAAAATATACCTGTCCTGTACCGTCCTTACTTTTCTGCTGGAATTTCGTCTGATTACCAGATTTTTGAGGCTTTCGGTAGCGACTTCTAGATTTCTCAGGGCTGCGTCTGGATGTGTCAGAATTGCGTCTGGAAAGGGATGATTCTCTGGATGCTGACGAAATGCCATGTGAGGTTTCTCTAGCAGAATAGATTTCTCTAGTGTCAGGTTGACACTTTGGAGCTCTACAGTGTTTAAAGTTGTGGCCTGGTCGTCCACAGCGATAGCAGTTAGCTTTCGGGCGAGATTTATTTCAGGTAAAGTGAGCACCAGCACTTTTTCCTTCACTTCTGTCATGGTCTCTCAGTTTAAGGCGGGAATCCTCGGCGACTAGTTCTGTCAATATTTTTTGAAATTTAAATTCATCATCTGTCCACCCCTTAAAATTGTTTGCACCAAATTTTCAAATTGAGGGGGTAAGTACCTAAGTACTTGAAATTATAAGTAGTTCTCGTTCATAGACTGTTTCATTGCTGTTAATTGGTCAGCAATTCCTTGAATTAGAGCAGCAAACATATCTACTGGTTCCTCTGGTTCTATCTTGCAAGCAAGTATCTCTGAGAATAGCTGCATGTGTCTCGCTCTATTATCTGCATGAAAATGCACTTTCAATTTTTCCCACGCAAGTTTGGGGTAATCTACATTTTTAATTACACGCCTGAACTCGGGTTCAACATTTAAATAGAGGATGGATGAAACAGAGCGTTCACGGGACTCAAAGTCTTTCAAGGCAGCTGCTTGGTCTGCTTTTTGTTTAATTTCTATGCTATTAATGTTCCACGCATTCTTCTCTAGAAGAAGATATTTAACGTCCGAGGGCCAGTTACTATAGTTACAGGCATTCAGTTTGGTAATGCTAACCTGTATCGTTGCTATTGCTGTACAAATTTGGAATAGCAAAAAAAAAAAAAAAAAATTCAAAGATTCACACTTTTTTTTGAAAAAACCAACTCCAAATAAACACGCTTAAAATTACTTTAGTTTATAAAAAAAAAACGTACGTAAACCAAAAAAGCGTACCAAAAAGGATGTTTTAAATTAAGTTGAAAATTTTACGAAGTCTCTTAAATAAACTGCAATAATACTAAAAATACAATAGTTCATTAAATATCATTAAATGAAAGAAAATATAGCGCCTCCGCCCCCACTAAAATTCACTCGGAGGTATCAATGGCCGCTAACTACGCACTTCTGTCTGAATTATATGACCCTCAAAGGGTTAAATTTGCCAAAAAAAAGGCGGGGCGCATAACCCGTGACGGCCCGGTATATCGGGCCAGCCATAAAAATCCTAAAATATCGGCTTTTGAAACATAAACGTTTAAATTATAAGCAGAGTACGCGAAGTAGGCTGAGAAAGAAATAACTATGGCAGAATGGCAGAGCGCTAAATAAATGACAATGGAACGTAGTTAAATTGAAAATAACTAACGTTTATTTTCAAAAACATAATGAAATAAATAAATGAACTTAAATGAAAAATAAACTTAAAATAATTTAAAATTAATTTAAATTGCGTAGGGCAGTACAAACAATGGCATTGTAAAACTGGCGCTATTTAACCCTTTCAGGGGCAGAGGAATTCTGTTCGTAAACTGATAAAATATTTGACTGGCACCAGAATATTCAAACGAATTTCTTAGTAAATAACAAAGCGCTATTTTGCACTTTAATTACAGAAGTAACATTTCATTAAAATATTCTTGGTGCCAGTAGTCAGATTTGGAATTAAAATTAGGTGGCTAGACCCTCTAGCCACCACCCTTGAAAGGGTTAACTTCGACCTTCTTTAAAATTGCGTAGCTCACGTTGTACTGTCAATACACTAAAATGTAATTCTTAATACAACAGTTTAAAAATATTTAGAAAAGACCTTCGTTGTAAACATTTGTAATTCTATTACAACAGCTAAAATGAAAATAGGCTGGACTTAGATGATACTGAAAAGCCTTTTAAAATGATGCATCCTGCTTTTAAAACGCAGGTGGTTTTTCATTAAATAAATCAATCAATTCTGCAGTTCCCAAACAGCCATCGGAAACTCCACCGAGAAGAATAAGAAAAACGTCAAAGCTAAAATGCTGAACTGCGAGTTGAGTTACGTCATTCACTCATTTACATTAAGCTAATTTACATACGACAGAAAAAGCCATCTGGTGTTCGGAGATAATCTGCCGAACCCACAGAGGTTTCAATCCTATCGTCACTCGAAGTTTTGTAACTCGATCGAAGTGACGTAATGAAAACGGAATGACGTCATCGCGAGCTTTGAAAAGGAGTTTGAAATTAAACTCAAGTTAGATGGAGTGCTATTGAAAGAGATGAACGAAATAAAAATTGCTGTTTTGAGTTGAAGTTAAAAAAGGAAGTTTAGATTAAAGATATGAATAATAAAGTAATTAATAGTGTATAAGTGAACAAGGAAGGTTTATTTAGGAGTCATTCCATATAAGAATCACCCAGGCTGTGATTAATTGGTAAACAGATTCATGTCATTTTTTTTCTCAGTGAGATGACCATTAGAAAGAAATAAATCCAGTATATTAATGCTGTGGGACCATTAGTTTTCATTGGTGGTGGTGTGTGTGTGTGTGTGTGTGTGGGGGGGGGGGGGGCAAAGGTCAAAGCGCCGCTTGAAAAATTCAAATTTTATGTTTTGCATAGTATTTTTCATAGTATGCATTGAAGTTATCCCACAAAACAAATTACATGGTTGTTTTATGTAAGGTTTGCCCTTTGCTATTCAAGAATAAAAATTATGGGATATGTGTAATGCAGTGAGCTAGATGGCTACAAAAATTGATTTTTTCCGAAATTTCACTATAGTTTTGACAGATGTAGCTCTTTGCATTGAAATCATCCCACCATTTTTAACTGCTGTATGCTTCCCTATGGTGAAATGAAACACAGAAAAGTAGGCCTAACCATGGGCAAACTTTAAAGCATTTCAAAATTTTATGCCAAATTTCCAAAAAAACATATTTTTGCCTATTTTAAGTGAGGTATACTAGACATGCATTAAAGTCAGAAGCCTCTACAATAATAATAGTAATGTAGAATAACTATTCACCTTTCAAAATCACCAAACAGAATCATGGGCGCTAAAGCAGCTTTCATGGAGTAATGGAAATCGCATTGTAATATAATTGGGAAATACGCTTCCACGATCATAGCCTTCAATCATTGCCAAGAATAAAAATACAATTATTTCTGAAATGCATATATTTTTTATTCTAACATGAATTTCCTCATGTATAACAATAAATATTTTTAATATGTTTTTGTTACAGGCAATGAAGATGTTTTAATGAAGTGAAAAGAAGTATGTAGACCAGATGATAATAAGCTACTTCAGTCTTGCTGCATACTGTCTGTTTGAAAGTAAGTGTTTTTAAAAGTTATTTTAAACATGGATGAATATTCCTTATGCAAGTTATCAAATAAATGTGCTTGTGGGCCATATGCTGTACAAAATCAAGCAGATTATTTCCAGTTCCTGAACTCACCAGGCTTAACAATTTGACATGGTAATGAAAAATAAATGTACCACCAGAAAATATTTGTGAAAAAGATCTCACAGAACATCGAAGTAGAACTGCCCTAAAGCTTGAAAATATGATTTGTGCAAATCATAGATACAAATTTGGAACATTTTGGACACCACCTCGCTATTGCGAACATCCTAATCATAAAATCAAGAATAAGAAAGGGCATGGATTTGAGACCTTTTACATTTTTGAAATATGAAGCACCGTGCTCAGAATTTGGTTCGTTCGCAATTGGAGGAGTATTATGCAGGATGTTGGCGATAGCGAGGTGGTGCCCAAAATGTTCCAAATTCGTATCTGTGCTTTGCACAAATCATATCCTCAAGTTCTACGGTAGTTCCACTTCGATTTTCTATGAGATCTTTTTCAGAAATACTTTCTGGAGGTACATTTGTTTTTATTTTTTTCCTGTACCATGCCAAATCTTTTGGCCTAATAAGTTCAAAAACTGGAAAGAATCCACTTGATCTTGTAGCTGCGCACAAATGCGTGCAAACACGACACGAAAAATCCCATACGATCGTTTCGAGGATTCCAGGATTCCCAGTGAGGGAAAAGAAAAGAAAAACGAGAATTAAAATGGGTTCGAAGAACCCCTCGGTTATAGCCCCAAGTACTGGCTTATGGAATGATTGAAACGGTGAAAACAAGAGTTTATATATCCTAAAGAAATGACATAATGAACCAGAACTAACTGAAAAAAGGAGTCACTGCGCAGGATCGCTCTATACGGGGGATCCGAGAATCCTCGAAACGATGATATGGGATTCTATGTGTCGTGTTTGTACGTATTTGTGCGTTAAATCGTTGTTAAAGATTTTAACTTTTGTATTAAAATTCGCACAAAGTGTTTGATTTATGCTTATATCATCATCTAGTTTACATGCTTCTTTTCACTTCATTAAAGCATCTTCACTGCCTGTAACAAAAACATTAAAAATAATTATTGTTATACATGAGGAAATTCATGTTAGAATAAAAAAATATATGTATTTCAGAAATAATTGTAAGCGTTTTTATTCTTGGCAATGATTGAAGGCTATGGTCGTGGTAGCGTATTTCCTAATTATATTACAATGCAATTTCCATTACCCAATGAAAACTGCTTTAGTGCCTATGATTCTGTTTGGTGATTTTGAAAGGTGAATAGTTATTCTATATTACTATTATTATTGTAGAGGCTTCCGATTTTAATGCATGTCTAATATATCTCACTTAAAATAGGCAAAAATGTTTTTTTTGGAAATTTGGCATACAATTTAGGAATGCATTAAAGTGTGCCCATGGTGGGGCCTACTTTTCTGTGTTTCATTTCATCATAGGGAAGCATTCAGCAGTTAAAAATGATGGGATGATTTCAATGCAAAGAGCTACACGTGTCAAAACTATAGTGAAATTTCGAAAAAAAAAAAAAATCAATTTTTGAAGCCTCCTAGCTCACCACATTACACATATCCCATAATTTTTTATTCTTGAATAGCAAAGGGCCAACTTTACATAATACAACCATGCAATTTGTTTTGTGGGATAACTTCAATGCATATTATGAGAAGTATTATGCAAAACATAAAAATTCAATTTTTCAAGCGGCGCTCTGGCCTTTGACCCCGCACCAAATGAAAACCAATGGTCCCACGGCATTAATATTCTGGATTTCTTTCTTTCTAATGGTCATCTCTCTGAGAAAAAAGAAATCACATGAATCTGTTTACTATTTAATCACAGGCCCCCCCCGATTCTGGGTGATTCTTATATGGAATGACTCTTAGGTTAAAAATATGTAATAATGAATAGCAGAAAATAGCAAATAAAGCCTTTGTGCAACAATATTAAAAAGCAGAAAAACCAACGTTTAAAATGCACAAATAATATATGACAAGCAGCAAACAGCTGTTTCGAATCTACTAGCGAGATTCTTCTTCAGTGCAAAAGGAACAGCGTGCAAGAAAAAGCAAGGCTGAGCAAAATCATAGACAGAGACGCGCTGGCTTTTATACCCTATGCGGGTGGCGAAGGCGCCGAAACAACCAATGAGAGAGAAGCAGGGGAAACGACTGGGTGGACAAGTAGCGACATCTACCGGAGAAGTAGAGGAAAGAAACCAAAAAAGGGGAATTAGAAAAACCAGAAAAGCTTAATTACCTCAAAGCTATTGCTGTCGATCGTGGTTATTCCTCTAATATTATCGATTCTATTTATAAGAAATTGACGAAATCCGACCATTCTGAAAAGCATTCTAATTCCAACTCTAATACTTCAGTTGTATTACCATTTTTTCCTAAAATCAGTCAGCAAGTTGCTAAAATCCTAAGAAGGTTTGATTTTAAAGTTATTTTTTCTCCTGTTAATAAAATCCCTTTTTCAAATCTCAAACACCCCGTTGATCGCCTAGATAATTGGGGCATTTACCAGATCTCTTGTCAGTGTGGTCTTTCTTATATTGGTCAGACTAAACGTGCTCTTAGATTTCGTTTAAAAGAGCATGAAGGTTATGTTAAAAATCAGGAGCTCAAACGTTCTTCTATTGCTCAACATTCTTGGTCTTCTCAACATAGGTTCGATTTTTCCTCAGCCATCATTATCCAAAAATGTTCTTCTAACCTTGATCTTGATTTT
Source organism: Maratus speciosus (assembly GCA_963932465.1). NCBI lineage: Eukaryota > Metazoa > Arthropoda > Arachnida > Araneae > Salticidae > Maratus > Maratus speciosus. The sequence goes on from OZ010787.1 coordinate 207,816,016, forward strand.
TGGGAAGCTTACCATATCATTAAAAATTCTCACTCTTTAGTCAATGACTTATCTAGTACTCCAGATTTTCCAAGTATTTGGAAAGCGTTAATTTAATTCCCCTTTTTTGGTTTCTTTCCTCTACTTCTCCGGTAGATGTCGCTACTTGTCCACCCAGTCGTTTCCCCTGCTTCTCTCTCATTGGTTGTTTCGGCGCCTTCGCCACCCGCATAGGGTATAAAAGCCAGCGCGTCTCTGTCTATGATTTTGCTCAGCCTTGCTTTTTCTAGCACGCTGTTCCTTTTGCACTGAAGAAGAATCTCGCTAGTAGATTCGAAACAGCTGTTTGCTGCTTGTCATATATTATTTGTGCATTTTAAACGTTGGTTTTTCTGCTTTTTAATGAATAGCAGGTTCAAAATATTCTATTTTAACTGGCTTAGATAATAGTGGCAAAAGTTTTAATTTTGGAATAGGTATTATATTAGCAGTAAATTTTACACTATGGGTGTTTTTATTTATAGTGATGGATTGAGTCACAGATGATTTATTTGGTGGAAATGAGGGTTCAGTTTGTGTGCTTATGTGCCTTATGGATTTTGATTGTTGCTTGAGTAAACTGGAGTAAGAAACTCAGACGAATGGGGTTCTAGAGTCAACAAAGTTTACGGGCTTCAGAATAAGAAAGTTTTTGTACTATTTTGACAAAAAGTATTTCCTTTTCACGTATCTAATTTGGACAAAAACGAGAATGCACTGTATGGTCACGCTTACAGTTTGCGCAGTGTTCAGCATTTTCGCACGATTTACCATCGTGGCAGACTTCTGCGCACTGGTAACGGAACCACGACAGGTAGTAGTGTGACCATAACGCTGACATTTAAAGTAACGAAGGGGGTTATGAATATAAGGTCGGACTGGACATCTCAGGTAGACAGCTTTAATTTTAGTTGGAAGAACAGGGCTTTTAAAGGTAAGAATAATGTGCTTCGTAGGAAGCATTTGAACATTCCAGCGAATAGTAATACGTTGTCATCTATAACATTTTGATATTTTAAATTTTGCAAAAGTTTTTTTGTAGAGCATAAAAAAATCTAGCTCTGAAATTTCAAAACCACGGAATGTATTTAAAGTGTGATGTACCTGAAGAGAAACAGAAAAAGTGCCTATTGTATTGCAATTTGTGAGAAGTTTGGAATGATTGGCTGAAGAAACCTCAACGAGCAAATATCCTGACTGCAGTTTAAGCGAAAGGCCATCCCCAAAAACACAGTGAAAAATTTTTGCAATAAGAAATGGCGAGGTTCTTTTAAAAGAACCATCGGACAGACTATCAGTGCGTTTTATGTAAAAAAAAAAAAAAAAAAAAAAAAAAAAAAACGAGTAAATGAATTATGTTGTACAATTTGCTCTCCACAAGAGATAGGAATAGAAGAAACTGAAGTACTTCCACCCATGTTAAGGAAAAAACAAGTAAGACCCCGGCCGCACCACCCACTACCGAGCCCAACAAGAGGATGCACATTCGTGCACCAGTGCTAACCAGGCTCCATACGGTCTCAAGACAATCCTATGTAAGTCTCCACCCTTAACCCCTTGAAGGGCGGCGATGCCGTCACGGCATCACATAATTTTAAGCGGCATCACATAATTTTAAGCCCTAATTTCCACATTGGCACCAGATTTTTTGAATGAAAACTTATTAAATAAGCGAAAATATAGCGTTACTTCTTTACAAATAAATTTTCCTGTAAATACTGGTGTCATTCAATTATTTCAACAGTTTACAAATACAAGCATCTTGCCCCTGAAAGGGTTAACGAGATGACTAGTGATTGCCCGCTCCCTTGATCCCTTAGCCAGTGACATAAGCCAACTGACCAGCCGATTGACGCATACGGGACCAATATGCACCTCCCGTCTACCTGAAACAGAGGCCAAAGCAGTGTTGGTTTCCCTCAACCGGGACACGGGTCACCACGCACAGAAAACACGTGGGTGGTTTATAATTCCCCATAAGTCAATATAGACAGGGCGATATTGGCTCATGCAGAATTGCCCTCACCTCCGAAGAGGAAACCACAATGAGAGTAAAACAAAGAGGAAAGAAAGACAAGAAAAATAAGAGGAAAGGGAAAGAGAAACATCGCTCCGGTGCCTGGGGTTGCGAAGCCCGTGAATACCTAAAGAAGGTATATAGAAGCCCACCATATTTTAGTGTTTTATGAATGTAAGTTGCTGACAACTTAAAACAGTTATAACTCGAACTGTAATTATCGTACAACATTAATATTTTGTAAGGTAAAATTCATCTTTATAAAGGGAGAACATTGTGAGCGTTTTCTAGCACTTCTTTTGGGCTGCATTATAACTAGAGTCTTGAACAGATTTCATTTCCAACCGCTCAGGCTGCATTGCATTTACCATCAACTTACAGACTGGTACAGTCTATAATACCATTATTCAGCTCGTCAGCTGTACAACTAATAGGAGAGATGGGGGGCACATGTGAACAGAGGGCAGATGTGAACATCGCCATTTTTCAGTAGTTATTATAAGTTTTTTTTATTTGAAAAAAATTACTAAAGATGACAGCCATATGATAAATTTTTTGAAGCTTTTCGACATTTTGTTTGTCCTCTGTAGCCAAAACACTGTTTTTAGATCTCAAAAGTAAAATCATTGTTCCAAGCTGATAAGCGTATAACTTTATTTATTCATTTATTTGAATTTGAGTGTTAACATATACTATGAATACTAATAAATGTTTTTGATAAAGTTCTTTTTCTTCTAAAATTGAGAAATGTTAAGGGATTTATCAATTTAACAGAAGCAGCAATGTGGGGCACTTGTGAACATACAAGTTGGGGCAGATATGAACAGTTCATAAGTGCCCCAATAATCATTCTGCGATTCTGTTCCTTTCAGTTAACTTAATGATAAATAATGTCAGTTCCATTATCTATAACTTTCCTAAAATAGAAGATATTTTCCTCACACAAAGTTGATTTTGCATTGAAACTTTATCAAAAACATCTTTCAGCAAATACGTAAAGAGCAACAAGCTCGTTTACATTTAATTGTACTTTAAATAAATTTAATGTTTTCTAAAATGCAATAAGTGTTATATATTATTTTACTAAACAGTTTACAACAATATTTTTATGCATTGCTAATACAAAAGTAACTTTGAACAACTTTGCAAATTTTTCTATTACATTTGTTCTAAACTTGCAATGATGGCTTACTTCCATATCTAAAACAGTTATGTATATCATGCTTTGAATGGAGATAGATGAGAGTAGTATTTTAAGAAAGTAAAATTTTTAAACTGATAACTACCGTGAAATCCCTATTGTAACCCCCTCCCTCTTTCAAAAAGCAAAAGAAGTTAGGGGCAGGGGGGGGGGGGGGGTATACTCGAGATTATTTTTTAATCATTAAAAAACCCTTCTTTATCTATAATTTACAAGTAAGTAAGTGGAAATCTTTCTTATTTCGGCAGATTTGAGATAAATAGTATGTAAACACCCCTCTCTAAAATTTTCCCCAAATAAAAACCTCTAAGCAAAATTTAAAAGTTTTAATTTCTTTTTTAAAATTGCTTCTTTATTTTATTTCAGCAATACTTAATGAATCATCTAAGCCTCCACCCCCAAAATCTACTTATTTTCATTTTATAATCTTTTGCTTAAACATATCACCCGGAAACTAGAGAAATATATATGGGTCAATCCATTTCAAGTGGTCCAGCACTGGTTGCTCGACCATTTTTAAAAAATCTGAAATATTTTGTACAACAACCCTATCATCATGGAAGTTCAAAATGACTATTATTTTAATTTTATTAATTTTTGTTTGTGCATGGCGGACATCTTTGTTTCATCGTCTGCAGCAATTGTCTCACAAGAAGGGTTTACGGAATTGTAAATAATTCATCATTTATTTATCCAATTCAAGTGCGGATTAAAGCAATTTGTACAGAATACATTGGGCTAAAAATTTGGTAATGGAGTAGTTTCCGAAACTAACAGCCTATTGGTAAAATTTAAGCATAAAGTTTCCGTTTTTTTTTCAAAATTTGTCTGTTTACAAGAGGAAATTTTTCTAGCAAGGAAAACTGTCAACATGACATATTTTTTTTACAAATAGGCCGAAAGTACTTGTACTCGCACACCGAGTTCCAGATTTGAGACTTGCTTTCTGTTCGCTAAAAAAAATCCCTAATTTTTCAAAAATCGCACTTTTCAGGCTTTGATATCTCTGGTGGGGCACGAGATAAAAATCTGAAATTTTTTTTTTGTAAGAGTATTGTATAGTAGTGTTATGCACAAGAAATTTCAGGATGGAGATTCGACTACAAGCTGAGATATGGCAAGGGCAACATGTCAAAACAATACTGCCAAACTATTGTTTTGTTGTAGTCACAGTTAAGTATTTATCTCAGAGTGTCATTTAAATTTATGTTTTTGATTATCTTTAAATAATAGTAACAGAAAATAAAGCCCTTTGCAAAGCTTAGCAATTAAAAAAAATAATTATCATTTTGTATGGTTTCAGTAATTTTTGCTGCAAGTAATTTTAGTAACTAAAAGAAACCTCAGCACTTTTGCATAAAGAAAAGAAAATATTTTTATACAAGACCCGAGACAAAAACAACATAGGGAAAAAGAAAAGTTGTTAATGTTGTCATACTTGTTGAGACATGATCAAACGTGTCACATTCTTGCTTGTTGGTTCAAAAACCACAATTTTGATCTTTCTCAAAATTTTATTTGTAGGAACCAAGTCTTGTCATCTCTTGATAACTTGATTGAAGATCTTGGCCCTGCTGGCTCATAGAAATATACTTTGAAATCACTATGTGCAAGTCTCAATTCATTAATAATTCCTATCTTACTTCTTATGCAAAAATGTGATTTTTTCGCAGTATAAATTTTGAAAAGGCTTTGGATATCTTTACTTTCTGGAAATTACTTGAGGCTGATGCATGGTAACATCGCACAATGTTTCATTTACAGGAACATACTTATGGTAGGAACAAGTTTCAGGGACTGGCAAGCAGCATGAAAATTGTGGTTTTTAAATCAACAAGCAGGAATGTGTTTTGACACGTTTGATCATGTCTCAACAAGTATGCCAACATTAACAGCTTTTCTCTTTCCCTATTCTGTTTTTGTCTTAGGTCTTGTATATACATATGTATATATATGTAAAAGTGCTGAGGTTTCTTTTAGTTACTAAAATTACAACAAAAATTACTGAAACCATACAAAATGTAGGCCTTAGGCATAATTATTTTTTTTTATTAATTGCAAAAGGCTTTATTTTCTGTTACTGTTATTTAAAGATAATCTAAAAAATAAATTTAAATTATACTCTGAGATAAATACTTAGCTGTGACTACAACAAAACAATAGTTTGGCAGTATTGCTTTGACATGTTGCCCTTGCCATATCTCAGCTTGTAGTCAAATCTCCATCCTGAAATTTCTTGTGCATAACACTACCATACAATACTCTTACAAAAAAAAATTTCAGATTTTTATCTCGTGCCCCACCAGAGATATCAAAGCCTGAAAAGTGCAATTTTTGTCATTTTTGAAAAATTTGGGATTTTTTTTAGCGAAGAGAAAGCAAGTCTCAGATCTGGAACTCGGCGTGTGAGTACAAGTACTTTCGGCCTATTTGTAAAAAAAATTATATCACGTAGACAGTTTTCCTTGCTTGAAAAATTTCCTGTAAACGGACAAATTTTGGAAAAAAACAAACTTTATGCTTAAATTTTACCAATAAGCAATTAGTTTCGAAAATTACTCCATTACCAAATTTTTAGCCCAATATATTCTGTACAAATTGCTTTAATCCGCACTTGAATTGGATAAATAAACGATGAATTATTTACAATTCCGTAAACCCTTCTTGTGAGAAAATTGCTGCAGACGATGAAACAAAGATGGCCGCCATGCACAAACAAAAATTAATAAAATTAAAATAGTCATTTTGAACTTCCATCATGTTAGGGTTGTTGTACAAAAAATTTCAGATCTTTTAAAAATGGTCGAGCAACGAATTAATGATTTTCTGGACCACTTGCAATGGATTGACCCATATATATATATTTTTTCTTTATGGTGAATTTCACAGGTAATGAACTAATGATTACGATGACAAATGAATAACAGAATAAAAAGCATGTCAAAGGATATTTTTCCCTTGTGTTCACATATGCCCCACGTGTGTTCACAACTACCCCGCTGATGGGGCACATGTGAACAATTTTTCGAATTTCTAAAACTATTAAAAAATTTAAGAAAAACTATACAGGTGATTTTTAAAAAATTACCATGTATAAAAGAAAGTTCTATTTACTATACTGAGTAGGTTTTGTTTATAGAAATTAATCCAGCCATGAGAAAAAGCTATATTTATGCGAACTGTTCACATGTGCCCCCCTCTCCCCTATCTTCTGGACATCGATCGATTTGGTTTGCATCTTGCTTTGTATCTATCATGGTCTGTTTCCATTTCAGCTCTGTTTATATTTCCAATTTCTTCACTTTCATCATCTTCATAATTTGGTTGAGCTTGCTCAGATTTGAAAGGGAACATGTCCTCTTCAAAGATTACATCTCTGTTGATTAAAAACATCTTTTCTTTAAATTCTACAGCTTGTAGCCTTTGATTAGCCCCTGGATACTAAACTAGAACGCATTCAACGGTCTTAATGTCAAATTTGCTTAGTTTCAGAGAAGAGCGTACATGGCTCGTCTTTACATCCAAATCCTTTCAAGCGTTTCAAGTTAACTTTCTTGCCTGATCATAATTCGTCTGGAATATGTTCTTTGATTGCAGTGGATGTCGCTTGTTGTGGAGATAAGATAGCGCACACTGCTTCAGCCCGAAACTTTTGACAAACTCCCGATTCCATACGAAGATACCTAGTTATATTGATTAACGTATGTTTCATTCTTTCAGCAGGAATTCGGGTATAGTTAATTGCCTCTCGATGCCATGTTGAGCAAGGTATGAGTTGAAATAAGACTTGAACTCGCTGCCATTGTACGGCCTTAATGTCTGGATCTTTTTGGTGTGGGAATTTTCTGACATGTCTATATTTAGTCCTTTTTTCTAAAACTTCACGCTCCGCTTTTATTGGATTCTAGTATATACCCGTCAAAAATGACGGAAATGTTTATCTGAGTTTCCTTTTCATAAGACTTCATACAAACAGAATGAAGATTTTATCATTGTAGGGTTTCTATTGTAGAAAAGCACATTTTAAAAATGACAAATGATTTCTACAAGCACAAATGATGAGGATATATATATTACTCAATATTCAATTTCTGAAATAGTTTAACAGTTGGACAAAACAAACAGCAATATTTAATTGCAAGAAGAATAATAATTAGCAAGGTGAAACAATTTATGAAGATTTCACGAAACATTAAAATTAAATATTCAATGGGTTCAATTTTTTTAACGAATGAATCTCAATAATGAAGAGCTTAACAATCTGCTTTCTATTAGGAGTGGATCAAGACAGTGGTTTTACTCATCGATTAATGAAGCTATGTTTCGTTTCTAAATATGGATTTGACGCCATCCATTGGCACTCGGCAGTTAATATAAACGAATGAACTTTGTTCAAATTGTAGTTTTTTTTATAGGAAATATGCAGGACGCATTGATTTAATTCAAGATCAATTTTTAAAATCTTCAGCTATGTAACTTATACAGTATGAATTAAAACCAAAATTATTATTATTATTTCTTTCGTAAAATTTTAATTTAATCAATTTTTAAGAGCTTAGCTTATTTCCACTTGAAATTTGCTTGCATTGTAAATAAAATTTATATTTCTTATCAAATATAATAAAAATGTAAGGAATATACAATACCAACTACTACATAGATTAATTACGTCAATGTAGACAAATTTTCGATTTTTAACACAGTAATATTTTAACATAACTTTGGAGTGAAAACAAAATTGTAATTTAATACGAGAATGGGAAAAAATAATTTTAAGTCAAGCTAATGCAATCATAACATCTTATATTTCAATTATACCTGAAAAAGAAAAAAAAAACTTATTTATATTATAAACAAAATTTTAAAAAATATACGGATAAATGTCAAACTCTTAAAAATTAATAAAACTAAATTTAAATTCTATCAAAGAAATCACAATAATAAAAATATTCATTTTATTTATATTGAACGAAATTTTAAAATTATATAACGGAAACTTTTTTTTAAAAAAAGGATCTCTCTCAAATCATTACGTCCTGCATTTTTTTAAATAAAAAAAGGCAATTTCAATGAATAGTTCCTTTATTTACACCGACTGCCTAGCCTATAGATGGCACCAAAACAATGTTGAAATAACGCCTAGTCGAAGAATGGAACCACTGTTTTGTTTATTTCACAAAAACATATGTAAAAATAAAAACGCATTTCAAAATATTTAAAGGCTTTAATATGCTTTTACAGATATTTTAAAAGCAGAATATGATGTTAGATGGAATTAATGGATCGCCCAAATTAGTCGTTCATTTGTTTTTCGATTTGGAACTAGTGCTTCTGAATGGCAACGGTGTTCGTTAGCTTATATCGGTAATCTGTTAGTAGCTATAGACTGTAGCTGGAACTAAAAACACAGTTGTGCAGCTTTTGGAGGTTTTAGAGAAAAGAAAGAATAGATGAGATACAACATAGATTATATTATAAGTCGGACAATTCCCTTATTTACGGCATCTGAATGCTTAAACCTAGCGTGGCCGGGATATGTTTTTTCTGAGGATGAGCGCGATCCGGTATCGTCACCTTAGCGTATTACATAAATCGATATATTGCTGAATGCCGAGACAAATCATCTGCGAATACAACGAAGTAATTTGATCCTCCCAATGATGGGACAATTTTTCCTACTACATCCAAGTGATTTCCAATAATTCTTGTGCTCTATTTGAAAATTCGGGGAATTGTTTCCATTTAATTTTGCCTAGTATAAATATATGATACGGCTTGTTTGGTGCAGACTGCAGTTTTTGTTCACTATTGATGGGTTCAAAGTTCTTAATTGCACTTTGGAAAGGATGTCCTAGTCGACGATACCAGATTTTATTAGTTGTCTTTATAATATATGTGACTGGTTCGTATTCTATGTAAAGCCTAACATTTCTTCTAGCTTTCAGGACAATTTCGTTCTTTTAAAATATCTTTGCCTCGCCATGAGCAAATTCAACTTTAAAACCCTTTTCTTCAATCCTACCTGTTGATGGCAGGTTTCCGCCCAAATCTGGCACGTAATACATTAGCAAATGTTATGTTCTTTTTTCTGAATTCTTGCGAACAGAGATTGTTATGTTACCTGTTCCAGTCACTTTAACCATGGCTGCCACCATTTACACTTCCTTCTTACCACTAAAACTCTATAGTAAGTGTCTTATTTAATCGTCGAAATCTCATGATTGGACAAAACGGAAATCTCAAATTTTAGCGGTAGCAAAAAAGGGTTTAAGGTTGGCAGCTATGTTTTAACCCTTTCAGAGTTCGCAACTTCTGCTATTGAACGATAATTCATTATGTTTGTAAACTTCTGTCAGATGATATATGCTGTGTGGCACCACTGTACAAGATCGATAGAGTAACTGTTCTATTTCTTGGTTTGTCAAAAAAGCCCAGTTTGTTTTCAAGTCTATAGCGATCTTGGCACTGCGTTGGATCTGTTGTGCTTCGTCGGAATTTCGGGAGATGTGGCCCCACTCGCCACAGCTAAAACACTTGGTATTTTTTTTTTTCAAATTTGAGCCTGCTTCATTTTTCTGCAGTTACCACCTCTTCGGGGCGTTTGCTTATACAGACTTCTTCCGATTGAAACTCCTTGTTTTGAGTACACGTTCTTCATGGTCTTCAGTAACAGTTACATTTCTACTTCTACGGGTTCTCTTTTCTTCGATTAAAAAGAGATTTCACAATGATTGTTAAATTCACTTCATCTTTTTCTAGACTTAAACTTTATACGATTTCGGCGATCCAATTCACATCCTCAGAAACCCCTGTCAGTGAAAGCAGATCCACCGTTTGACAGCTTTTGATGGATTTCCATGAGTCTAGAAGATACGCATGAACAGTTTCACCTGGCTTCATAGTAATATTGGAAAAGTCCTTCATAAGTTGAAAATATGTTTTTTAGCGTCGTTCATTCATCTGTTGCTCTGATGCAATCGCCAATATCATGCAGAAGTGTATCTTCTATTATAAAAAACATAAGCGTTAAGACTTCGCCATTTTTCTTCTTGCCGCCAGTCACTACAAATCCATATCCCAGATACTGCTTCCCAGCATTTCTTCTCTACCATGAATGCGCGCTCGTATCGCCCACGCATGGTAATTACCGCCATTCAATTTTTTCAGCATGTCTTCCACATTACTTTGAAAAAAATTAAAAACAAACGAAAATATTCCTTGCTGAACACTAACTTCGGCGGTGTGTGCATAAACTACAATTTTTGTCAACGTGCGATGCTGGTCACAGACGATTAGGATAAGGTAATCTTCAATCAGCAAATAAAATGATCACTTTTGCAAGCATTCGTGCTAATAACGTGTTAAAGTTGTGTAGCTGGTCGAAATAATCACTATTTATATGATTCGTAAATATTAAAAGAATTTAAACATGTTTGAAGAGCTTACTTGCTGCAATACACAGCACGCGTACACTCAGGAAATAAACAACTGACTGTTGTGAAATACAACACACTAAACTTATGATTACCGGGAGTATATGTAGTGTTACAAACGTACAGTCAACACAAAGCAATGATATACTCCAGAAAATTTTATTGTTTATGCTTAGTAATTACAGATGAAAAATCGAAAATTTCATAAACATACACATTTTGAAGGGGGAAAATATTAGTTACATTGTTCTAAACGTATCGCGCTACACTACAAACTACAGCATAAAGTAGATATTGCTGTACTTTTGCTACATTTAACGCGCTACTTCCGACCCCCTGATATAGCCAATACAAATAATGTTGGTCCAATACTGTGTCTGCTATAATACTTTAATTTTTCATCGTATAGCTTTCTAAACTATGGCAATAGCTTTTCTTTTGTTTGTAATATAATTCTTTATAAAAAAATGTTAAGTAAATGCACATTCAAAAATTACTAATGTCAATATAATAAAACACACACTTTGAATATATTCAAATTGGTTTTATTAGAAGAAATTTTTTTCCATAAAAAACAGGTATACATATTTTAAATAGCAACTGTAAACAAAACAGTCAAGCAGGAATTTTGACATTGCCAGATCAATTTTTAAATATAAATGTTAATTTGCTTACAGTATGAAGAATAAAAGGAGGTCCAAATTGCATATGATCACTGAGAGTCATCTTCTGTTAATTCAGTTTCTGCCTAAATCCAATAAATAGAAAATAAATTATTTTTAAGATATTCAAAACAAAATTACACTAAAATTGGATTTAAGAAGTTTCACTTCGTGAAAATGACACACGAATGACAGGAATCCCTGCATTACTGTAGGATTTTTTTCCGTTGACAACTGAAAACCATTTAGCACTTCAGCCGTCGCATGCCCCGCTGGCGGCGACGTTATTTTTCTCCATACCGTAGTTAACCGCCTAAGATCATTTCAAACCTTTCCTTCCTGACGGCTCGTTTACATTATTCAGTTTATAAGGCCCGCGGATAATTCTGCAACCGGCGAAAGAAATTCCACTGAACCCTATTCAGGTGACGTCAGACGCCACAGCTGGCGGTATGTCGATCTGTTATTCTAGTCACTGCACCGCCAGAATGCCAGTATGCGCAGGCGCAAACACCACTAGCAGAGGACTTTAGCCTTGACCTAGGCTACATCCATACATTTTACCTGAAAATTATTTTCTCGCAAACAGAACAACATTTTGAATTTATATTACAATATATAAAGAATATGCTGCTACAACAAAGAATTGTTTTGCTGTATTTTTAACAAACAAGCATTAATAAATCACACTCCATAGACTGCTATGCTAAACACCGCCAGTAAATACCGATAGCAGACGAATTTCAGTCTCGACCTCAGGTCGCATGCATAAGGTCCCTCCACTTATCTCTGCTGCTTTTCAGCCCACCTTGATCACATGGATGTTCATCAAGTCGTGAAAAACAGCATCTTTATTACATTACAGCCAAGATGCCTCAAAATATCGCGGCCCGTCCTTTTTGTTGCAGATATAGTTCGGGGTATAAGCTATTACTGCAAGATAAGCGCTGTCCTGTCAATGAAAAGTAAATTTAACTGCTAGTGGTCTTTTGAAAGCTAACGTGTTCACAAGTTTAAAACAAATCTCTTTCACAAGTTAAATTTAGGAGTCAACATTTTGCTTGAAAGTCATTTTCGGGTGGGTGCTTTTAGGGCTTAAACGGTAGGCCTCTCCACCTGGTTGAACCTGCCACTACAAATTCCGAAAGGTAATCTTCCCCTTATTTAATTGCAGAGCTAGTCAAATAAGGCAAATTTTCTATAATAAAATACAGCGAGTTTGGTGGTCCGTGCACCACAGATTGAATACTTAGTTTAAATGGATTGCCATTTCTTTTACTACACCCCAATGCCCTTTGTCCCTGCAGATGTCTGGAATTATTTTCTCCCAATGTGAATATAAAAATATTTAATTTTCCACTTAAAATTGCTTTTCAGACAAAGATTATGTAGCATGGCTATACGAAGTTATTCTAAAAAAAAATAATTTTATTCATGTTTGAAGCTCAAAAGAAATTCAAACTGATTTTTAAAGCATTTTCTGGATTAGAATCTTAAGTATGATTCTTTCTGTGTTCATGTACTAGTAACTAGGTTATTGAAATAAACTCCTAAGTCACGTGAGTACGCGGTTCGGAAACTAATTTAATAAGCAACATAATACCATACAGCGAAGAATATCCGACCAATTTTTGCTATTTAAATATACTACTTCTAGTAGCATCACATTGTACTTTTGTTGCGAGCAAGTCATGAAACTTGCTCCTTTGGTGCAGTGGTTCTCAAACTTGTGCCCAACATAAGGGAAATGTTTACAAAACACTTCAACCAATGTACCAACTACATTTTTGCTTTAGAGACCATTGCAGGAATCATGGCGACGTTGACCAATCGTACCACAGAACTGTAATTTTAGACCAAAGCACCTGAATTTTCGTCTACAGTAGAAGTAGTAAATACGGACAGGAAACTGCTGAGTAATTTTTCCACACAGTGACGTCAGCTGCCCTTTCCTTATGCATCTTGAAAAATGACATGCACATGTCCTTAATACAGTTATGTCAACTGTGGGTGCATAAAAATAAACACCAATAGGAGTGAAGGATATTTCAATCCTGCTTCCATGGTGTTCAATAATAAGCCTTTTTCCGAGGGTATATATACCCGTAGAGGCGTGGCTATTGCCATTTGTGGGTAATGTCCATTTGTTCATCTCTATTTCTCACATGCGAGAATCATGACATAAAAATGCAGGGGATCTGCTTAGGAAAAAATTGGGTCATTTAAAGGACCCCTCACAAAATTGTTTACGTCAAAACAGGACCCTTCACAAAACTTTTCACCTAAAAACAGGACCCTTCACAAAATTATCTGTCTTAAAAATAGGCCTTTCACAAAATGTTTCGATCTTTAAACTGAACATTTCACAATCTTAATCATTTTAAAGTAAAATCTGACCGGTTACTTTTACATATATACAGAAAATGTATGTATTTTACATACATATATTTTCTTAAAACTGTATAAACAAGAACCTGAATATAATGATAATTTCAAATTCGCAAAATTATGAATAGATTTTTCACAAATGTAAAAAGATGTTCACAATTTCACAAAAACAGGACCCTGGAAGTAAAGTTTGGACAGACCCCTGAAATGGTAATAAAGAAATAAACGAATGAATACACTCTAAAGGTAGCAAGATATTTTCATATGAAGGGTGAATTTTAACACTTTCAGAATACACCAGTTTGAACTGATGTCACACCCTAGCAACTAACTTGACAACATCGTGAATGTTTTTTTGTTTGCATTCCAATTTTCCAGGGTTTCTTCACTTTAATTGGTTGAGCACTAAAAGATCGGCGATTTTGATGTTGGTGAAAAATTGGTGGGCATGAGGTCACGTTGTTTTAACTGATCTATTCCGAATGTTTGGTGATAATTTATGGAGAATGAGTTGCAAGTCATGTTCCACATCTAGTGTTTTAAAATAGCGATATAAACATTCACCGACTCACTTATGAACCCGCGCAGTATTTGTATGGAAACAGGCTCACCACGTACCTTACGGCTGTATCAGACGGTATGAAATAAGCAGTATACAATCTTCATCGAACCAACTTCATTCGAAAGTTTCAGAAATTGAACGTAACTAACTTGTAAGTTTACCTACTTTATGAAATGTTGAATGCATAAAGTTAAAGCGCAAGTATACTTATCTTTCATGGCTTAGTTCCTATTGTTCATTTGGATGAGTAGCTTTTGATTTAAGAACAGAAAAGTTGTCCAAACAAATAACAGTCTTAGTAAAATCAAGCAAATTCTGTTTGCCACAACGTTGTGTATTAGATGGAATGTTTAGTAAATATTTCTCATCTGAAACAGCAATTCGAAGTACATTTATCCCAATTTCAAAACACTGCTTTGGCATACTAAGACTTCTCAAATTAGTTATTTTGACACAGTCAGTAAGTCATTTTTATCCTTAAGAGCACAACATTTTCAGGTATTCTTTCTGCAGCATCAGATGGGAATAAAAATAAATATACGAAGTACGTTCACCCATCTTTTTTAGACTTTTAGAGGAAGCTAAGCGAAAAAGACCGAACAATAACTTTTGTGGGTTATCAATCATGTGCTGCATGAGTACGATACACAGAGTTGCTAGTCCCTGTATGACAGAAAGCGTGACAGGGAGAATTAAAAATGTTTCTCAATGGGAATATATGCAAATATAACTCGATTTCTTTCCATAATATTAAATTTATGTGAATTAAACAATCTATAAGTAACACAGTACGCAGTCAGTTAAATATAGATACGCTTTGAACTAACAAATATTCTTCCAGTTATTTTTCTTATAAATGATGCTCAACAAACATAACATTTTGTTAGCTGCAATGCAGAAAATCCCCAAACTAAAGCATTAGGAAGTCATCTTACTAATTAACATTAAAATAAACTCTGTTCTATTTAAAATTTAAATATGAATTTGAACAAAAAAAAGTTTTTAAAAATTGAGGATTTCATGCTCATTTGCAAATAAGAAATAATGTCAACGATTCCATGATGAAAAGTATGAAAAAGGAGGGTTGAAAAATAAAACAATTATTTTTCTTAACATTTTTTTAAAACTTAAAACACATTAAAGAATACCAGCATCTTGCGCAATGCTTTCGAGGTATTTACCTTCTACACCTTAAATCGCGACGCCTGGCAACACTAAGTACACATGTAGCGAGATCCTTCTATTGGCTGAATTGGCCTAGCACTGAAAGAATAGACAAATGCGGAAAAGGTGCTTAAAGCTCCTGGTCACTCAAATCTTAAATTCCTCGCTCCTGTGTTAAACCTATGGACATTAAAAGGCAGAAAATGAACGTTTAAAAATGCACAAATAATACAAAAAAGCAGTAAATAGCTGTTTCGAATTCACAAGCGAGATTTTTCTTCAGTGCGACAGAGAGCAAGGCAACGTGCTAGAAAAAGCAACACTGGGCACAACGAGAGAAAGGCGGGGTCTTATATACCCGATACGGGTAGAGAACGCGCCAAAAACAACCAATGAGAAGAAATCAGCATGTAACCACTGGTGGATAAGTAGAGACATCTACCAGAGAACGAAAGAAACCAAAATACAGAAAATAAATTAATGCTTTCCAAATACTTAGAAACTCAGCTGTACCAGATAAGTCATTTACTAAGAAGTGAGAATTTTTAATGTATTAAGCTTCCCAAAGATCAAGGTTAGAAGAACATCTTTGGATTATGGTGGCTGAGGAAAAGTTGAACCTATGTTGAAAAGACCAACAATGTTGAGCTAATAGAATGTTTAGTCTCCTGATTTGGTTGTAATTAAAATGCTATTACCTTTGGATTTAAAATGCTATTCAGAATGATGAGTATCGTCAATTTCTTATAAATAGAATCCATAATATTTATAAGAAATTGACGAAACCCGTCCATTCTGAAAAGCATTTTAATTCCAACTCTAATACTTCAGCTGTTTGCCATTTTTTTTTTCATAAAATCAGTCACCAAGTTGCTAAAATTTTAAGAAAGTTTGATTTCAATGTTATTTTTTCTCTTATTAAAATCTTTTTCAAATCTCAAACACCCTATTTATCGTACAGATAACTGGGGTATTTACCAAATCTCTTGCCATTGTGGTGTCTCTTATATTGGTCAGACTAAACGTATTCTTAGATTTCGTTTAAAAGAGCATTAAGGTTATGTTAAAAACCAGGAGCTTTAAAGTTCCATTAGCTCAACATTGTTGGTCTTTTCAACATAGGTTCAACTTTTCCTCAGCTACCATAATCCAAATATGCTCTTCTAACCTTGATCTTTGGGAAGCTTAATACATTAAAAATTATCACTCCTTAGTCAGTGACTTATCTAGTACTCCTGATTTTCTTTCCTGTGTCTGAAGATTTTCTAAGTATTTGGAAATCGTTAATTTATTTTCCCTATTTTGGTTTCTTTCGTTCTCCAGTAGATGTCTCTACTTGCCCACTCAGTGGTTACATGCTGCTTTCTTCTCAATGGTTGTCTTTAGCACTCTCTCTACCCGTATCGGCTTTTTATATGCCACCGCCTTTTTCTCGTTATGCCCAGCCTTGCTTTTGCTAGCACGTTGTGCCTTGCTCTCTGTCGCACTGAAGAATCTCGCTTGTAGATTCGAAACCGCTGTTTTCTGCTTTTTGTGAATTTTTAAATGTTGGTTTTCTGCTTTTTAATATGCTTACAGAAAAGCTTTATTTGCTATTTTTATCTATGGGCATTAGTATTTCTCAACAGAAAATGTTTTTTCTACATACTCTCTCTGGTCTTTACTCTTAATGGTTTGCTTCACAAAATATTTCAAAAATATTTACTTAATTTTATTTAAAATTTTAAAATCGTACTTTCAGCTTGTCATGTTCGCTAACATTTTAACACAAATATAAAATTAAGTATTTATTAATAAAATATTTTGTCAAACAAACCAGTAAGAGGCATCTGCAGTGTATGCAGAAAACTCTCATCCAGCAAATTGAAGAGAATTCTACTGATCATAATGTGTTGTGAGAAATGTTGAGCAGCAATTGTCTCCCGCCGGATATTCCCATTAGTCAAATACTAAGAAATGAAATGGAATCTTGATTTTCTATAAAGGCAAATGATCTTTCAAAAGACTGTCACAAAGTGGTCATTTTAAACGGATTTACAATCAAGCTTATGTTATGGCCTGGTTTATAGCGTTTATTTTTCGTACAGATCATTATTCATTCCTAGTTACTCATTTATGATTTTGGTTCTTGCGGGAATGAATCTGTCAATAGGAACAATGGAATTTTTCCGTTTAAGAGAGGATTCTGTTATAGATAAGTTCCATTTTCACGTTTTACTGTATTGATGTTTTTATACATATCTGAAAGATTTTTGGCGATAATTAATTTATCAAACTGATAAATATATACTTACATCAGAGGCATACAATTCAACCAAAATTTTCTCGACAAAATCTTTTTTCTTAGTCCGCGGAGCCTCATCTGCAGAGCACAGTAATTCGATTCTTCTAAGTTTGTTGAAGAAGATATCTTTTTCTTGTTTCACTCTCATTGCTCTTTCTTGATATTCTGCAATCTAATTTTACCAGAAAGATGCCCTTTTTAGATTAAAAGAGAAATTTTAACAGAAATACAAATATAGAGAATGTGTTTAAAATCTAAATTTTATCACCATAGATGTCCAGGGGAAATGTACATTTTACCTTGCAAACAGGTCGTGTAGAAGATTTTTTCCCCGAATTATATACACCGAAGCCAACATGGAAAAAACGAATTTTTGAACAAATTCTCCTAAGGGAGAATTTTCTGTGGCCAAAAATCAATTTTGGGACCTTTTTAAAAATTTATTTTAAATATCTCGAGACCCGTTGTCTTAACGTATTATTTGCCAAATACAATCTTAAAGAGGACTAAATTCTACACAACTTTCATATTTACAACTTTAACACTCAATAGCAAGCGCAATACGCCATCTATAAAATAAGATAATTTTACTATTTCCCTAAAAACCATGAAAAACGTAGTTTTGCCTCGCTTATTCAAATGTTCCCGCGGATTTAATCGTGTACGTCAACTTCTACAAATTGATAGCAGTAAATCATCTATTATTTTCACATCAACTTCTTGTTTTCATCTCAGACATTTTATATTCAATAAATCTATATAATTTAACAAATAGCGGAGAGTGTGGATGAATAAGACAATTTTCATATTTAGACAATAAGTGTATACAATTGTTAATTTCAAAGTGTTGTTTAAAAGAACACTTCAATATTTAGTAACGTATTGGCATGATAGTTTCAATAAAAGGATTCTTGTTTAATTTTAATAAACATTTTTATAATGCATATTGTTTCGGTGATCAATGGGATACGTATAAAATTTGCAAAAAACATCTATTACATAGGACAATGGTATATTTTATTTACCGATTATTGATAACATATATTTTAATGTTTTAAAGATAGCAAACATTGGATTGCAGTGCTATATGAAAAGAGGAGACTAAAAAATAAATATGTATCAAATACTTTTACCTTATAAAATATCTACAATAATAATAATGACAGCAGATTACTTCTTTAACTGATATTATTTATTTATATTTCTTGTAAAATTTAAAAATTCTACCAATAAAACATTTAAGATCATTATTTTCATAGTTTTTTTTTTAAAGATTAGCTTTAATAAATATTGTCAATATCTTTCACTTATATCATAAATATAATAAGAGATATCATTTCAGCATGCAAAAATACAGGGTGGTTATAATTAAACTTCCCCTATGAACAGCATCTTACAGCCAGTGGCGCAGCCAGAAATCCGCTCTAGGGGGGGGGGGGGTTGAGATGTTGATAATTGTGATCGCCGGTTACTTGAATCAGTCTAGTTAATGAATGAAATCATGCTTTTTTCTCGGTTAATAGAATCATTTGTTACGTTGGTTGTGATTCATTTAAACAGCGTTTACAATATTACAGTTGCAAAACAAAATACACCAATGAAATAACTATACTACTACTATGTTAGATTTATATAAAGTGTTTAAAAAATGATGAGGAAAACTTTAAGAAATGGAAGAGCAAACAATTTTTGTACGGAAAATCAGGAACCCATTGTTCAGTCAATAATTCCATGTGTATTCAGTCAAAAATACACACGGGATTTCACTCCAAGACAATCCCGAATTCTTGTTCTTAACTTAAAAATTAAACAATTTTAGCAAAATTTTCAATAGACATACCTTGCATTGTGTCAGATGCAACAACATCACGAGAATTGGTGAAGTTTATCATCATCCGTGTCCAAACAGTGCTGAATTTTATAATATAGTTGGCATTATTATATATGCGTGCAAAAATTAGTAAAATTTCGCCCGGCCCAACAACTTTTTCAAAACTTGCATATATTTTACTTATCCATGATATGTAGTATAGGGTAAGTCTTGTAATTGTTTTTTAAATTTCCATTGCTCTACAATTAAAATTTTCAATTTATTATTTTTAAAGAATTGTCATTTTCTAGGGAATAAATGTTATAGCCGATAATAATTCATAGGCAATAAAAATAAATATAACGTCTGAAAAAGAACCAGCATGTGACGAAATCCTGTCTTAAATGGAAAAAATGTGTTGATCCTTACAAAATGAATATAATAATACGTGTGAAAAGAATATAATACATTTACAACAGATGGTGTACCTGCTAAGAAGGGAACTTGTCTATAATGAACATTTCTGCTTTCCTATGCGATTCTGTCTTAGAAAATTTTACGACATTGCCAGGGGCGATTCTGTTCTGAATTTTCAAAAAAATTAAAAAAAAAAAACGGCCATCATTCCGAAAACTCCGACATAAAAATATCGTGGATTTTGACAAATGGTCACCGCAAAAAATCAATTTCGTTAATCGTTCGCAGAAAAAGATCGCCAAAGGATCGTGCAGAAAACGCGAATTCCGTCAAAGGATCGCGAAAAAAAGGAAAATTTCACCAAATGATCGCGAAAAAGCACTAATTTCGTCTAAAGATCGTGAAAACGCAAATTTCGTCAAAAGACCGCGAGAAACACAAATTCCACCAAAAGATCGAGAAAACGCAAATTTTATCAAAGGACCGCGGAAAACGTAAATTTCATCTAAAGATAGCAGAAAAAAACGCAAGTTTCGTCAATGGATAGCGGAAAAAACGCAAATTTCGTCAAAGGATTGCGAAAAAAGCCCGTAAAATTCGTCAAAAGATCGCGAAAAGTAAATTCCGTCAATGGAGCGCAGGAAAAAGCGCAAATTTCATGAAATGATCGCGAAAAAACCCCTCAAATTTCGTCAAAGGATCACGAAAAAACCCGCAAATTTCGTCAAAGGATTGCAGAAAAACGCAAATTTCGCCAAAGGAACGTGGAAAAGACACTAATTTCGTGGAAGGGCCGCGGAAAAAAACAGTTAATGCCGGGAGGGAATTTCCTCCCTCTGATGTAATCTTTCAGAAAATTTGCGGTGAATTTCAAAATAACAAAATAAATATCGCAGCCCAAGTCTTTTTTTTTCTTTTTTTTTTTTAAATGGAGAGTACAAACATGAAAAAAGCTAAAATAAGTATTTTTTTGTCAGAACTCCTCTTACAAGACAATTTTTAACCGTAAGGACGTAAAAATCTATTTTGTAGAAATTCAGTCGGGCAGGGTAGGGCTTAAGTTTTTGTATGAGCCAGGCCGAAATTTTAGGTTTTATACCTTACCAATAATTTGTGTGGAAAAAATGGAAAAACGGGCCGGACCGGGTTCGGGCCGAAAATTTCGCTTTTTATACCGGGTCGAAATTCTTTTCTACGGATCGGTTCGCGCTCCGGTGCTGAAATTTCGGCCGGTACGGACTTTCAACAAGATGATTGAAACTGAAAGAGACCTATAAAGCGTATGTTTTATGTTTTTGTCTGGAAGTCGATGGTCCATTATCGTTTCGAACGGAGCAAAGACAGAAATGCAATTAAAAAACTGTAGGGGGAGGAATAATACATTTTTTTTTTTTTTACAAATTTTTTACAACCCTTAGAAACCTATTTTTAAACAAATTTTTCGTTTTTTCTTATAAAGTGACCTTCTATTCATTTATTAAAAATATTGTGAATTTAAAAAATAATCATTCAAAAAAAAAAAAAATATATCCCAATTATTGTGAATGGTTACAACTGTATCAAATCTCCCCATTGCTGGGAAGGATTGATACACTAGCAATGGAGATTTGATACATTGTTACGTAAATTGAAAAAAAAAATGCAGACAATTCAGTTTATGTGTCATACAATTTTTTATGATAAATCTTGAAACATTTAAGTCAAATTTAAAAAGAAATGACATTGACGTACTTTTGTTTCAGAAAGGTTTTTACAAAAATATTTAAACAATTGCTATTATTTAAACAATTCTATTAACATACTTTTTAGAAAATAATGAAAAAAAAACCCTAGAGATCTTTCTGCAAGGAAAAATGAAGTGAACATTGCTGATTTGCAAACAATTTAAAATAAATTTAGCACTTTTAAGATTTCTTTAACCCTTACAGGGCAAAGCATTTTCAATGCTAAAGTGTTGAATAAATGAATAGCACCGGAATTTGCCAACAAATTTAATTGGAAATAAGAAAATAATTATATTTCACTTTCATATTAAATGGAAAATATTTTACCAAAATGCTGGTACCAATGTGGCGTTTGGGAATTAAAATTAAGTGGTTTCATAAACATACCACCACCCCTGAAATGGTTAAAAAAACTAATAACTATCATTTTGGTAAGTAAAATTGGTTAGATTTAATTTTTTTTTTAAATTTTCCCTTCGTCAATTATAGAAACATCTTCCCTTTCAGGCCATTTGAACTCTTTTTCTTATACATGACGAACAAAGTGAACTAACCATCTATCATCGCACTGCTTTTCTATGTAACCTACATAATGTCTATGAATAGTCTCTTTGTTCTTCCTTACCAATTTCAGTAGCTCTTGCTGTAAAACAATAATGAATATTACAGTCCTATATTAGTTTACAACTTAAAAAAAAACTATTAAATTTCAAATGTACAAGTGTATCATTTCTCCCCAGCACTAATGTATCATTTCTCCCTATTATGCCTTATTGGATTTTCAATCACTTTGCATAAATGCAGTTGCAAAATGCCAATCTGCTTTCTGGTAAAACTCACCCTAACAACGTGCTTTACAAATTAAAAAAAATTACAAGATATTATCTTCACAATAATAAGAGTTATGAAAGAAAATCAGCATTTAAAAAAAAATACACTGACATTCCAAAAGTCTTCAAAATTAAAAAAAAAAAAAAACCTTGTCAGTTCTTCACTTTTAAATCCAGCTAATGATGCCCTCTGCTAATAAAAGAAGACTTTACATCTGTTACAATAGCTGTTAACGCCATTTGTTGAGAAAAATTGTCAATGTATCAACCCTCCTTATGTATCAAACCTCCCCTACCTCCCCTACACTGTACAATACTTAAACTCAAAGCGTCTATATGGCAGGAAATTATCATTCTCTTAGCATAAGACATCTCGAAAATGTGATCACTGACCTTTTTCAAAACAAATGACTAGTTCTCACTTAACCAATGCATGTAATATAAGTTTTCACAGTTTTAAATACAATATTCGCCATTTAATTGGATCAGTTTGTTGAATTTAATTTCATTCAGCAAAGTCACAGATTCCAAATCAGCCAAAAAATGTTAATATTAATTTTGACTGCCGCTTATAAGAATTAACTAGTGATCCATATAAGCGGCAATTATAGTAATTTTTGTAGCTCTGGCAGAGGTTTCAACCTTGAATCCGCCCCCCTCTTTCACTGCGCCAGTGAATTAGTTATTGAGTTATAAGCGATTTTGATCGCGTTACGACCGGTTTTTTCTCCTTTTTGTCGCTATCATGTCGTAAATTCGGTACAAAACATCCACTGTGACAATATCTTCTGAAAGATCTTTTGCGTTTATCAAAGAATGGAAAACGTCTTTCAGTTACATAGTTTTTGAATGACAAAACCTGTCTATTTCATGCGCTTCTGAATAAGAATTAATTAAAAAAAGTGTTTGAAAGTCCCTTTGGATTTGAGAACAGCATTAACAAAAGGACAATATACCCGAACTGTAAAGCATCAAGAGCGCCCATATGATTAATTTTAGGGGGGGGGGGCTGAGAAAAATCTCAACTTCCTCCAAAGCTACCATACATGTTAGTAAATATTTAAGGTACTTCACGTTTTTTCGCGATCTTTTGACGAAATTTGCATTTTTTCGCGATCCTTTGATTAAATTTGCATTTTTTCCGCGATTCTTTGACGAAATTCGCGTTTTCCTTTTGATTGTTGAACGAAATTTGCGTTTTTTGCGATTCTTTCACGAAATTTGCGTTTTTCCGTGATCTTTTGACGAAATTTGAGTGTTTTCCTGCGACCTTTTGACGAAATTTGAGTGTTTTCCTGCGACCTTTTGACGAAATTTGAGTGTTTTCCTGCGACCTTTTGACGAAATTTGAGTGTTTTCCTGCGACCTTTTGACGAAATTTGAGTGTTTTCCTGCGACCTTTTGACGAAATTTGAGTATTTTCCTGCGACCTTTTGACGAAATTTGAGTGTTTTCCTGCGACCTTTTGACGAAATTTGAGTGTTTTCCTGCGACCTTTTGACGAAATTTGAGTATTTTCCTGCGACCTTTTGACGAAATTTGAGTGTTTTCCTGCGACCTTTTGACGAAATTTGAGTGTTTTCCTGCGACCTTTTGACGAAATTTGAGTTTATCGCGAACCTATGAAGAAATTTGTGTTTTTCGCGATTCTTTGACGAAATTTGTGTTTTTTACCATGATTCTGTGACGAAATTTGCGTTTTTCCTGCTATTCTTTAACTAAATTCTCGTTTTTTCCATGATTGTTGAACGAAATTTGCGATTCTTTGACTAATTTTGCGTTTTCCCCGTGATTATTGAATTCTTTTTTTTTTCAATCTTTTGACGAAATTTGCTTTTTTTCGCGATCTTTTGACAAAATTCCTACCTTTTCCGCGATCCTTTGACGAAATTTGGGATTTTTTCTGGAAACTATTGACAAAATGGATTTTTTTCGGCGACCATTTGTCTTCCGTGAATTTTTTTTATGTTTGAATTTTCGGATTGATGACCGATTATTGTTAAATCTGTCTCTAATTTCTCAGCGTTTTGTTTACGCAGAATCAGTTTTACTTGTGAAAATGGATCCTGTCTACAACGAAATCCTACCTTATGCAGAAAAACTTATTGTCTTGTAGGAAAAAACCCACATAGTAACACCTGCTAAGATAAAAATTGTCTAAAATGGAATTTGTTTCCTATCTTGTGTTTTTTCTTTTTGTAAGAAGCAGCCTATTCGAAAGCACTAATTAAAAACTCATGAAAACAGAACCTGTCTAAAACAGAATCCAGCTTTAAAAGGAAAAAAAATCATGGTATGACAAAATGAATTCCCAACAATTATACCTGCTAAGACGGCTTAGGTATATCATTAAGAAGTTTTTCTTTTATTCTATACATAGACATGAGTTAAGATTCAGTAATAAAGCTTCTTGCTTTAGATTTTTTAATTCAACAATTTTGTTTCACTTCTTTCTTGAAAACTGCCGCTGGAAAGTTCGAACTTTGGAGAATTCCGAACTTTGGGTGTCCGAACTTTAGATTTTGTACTGTATTAAAGTATATTTTTTCCTTCAGCTTATGCCATCATATTGCGTATATTTCTTTATTGTATAGAAAAAGCGTAGTTCAATTACATAGGGGTTGAATGTAGCACGAAAAAGGTTTATATGGTCGACAATGGTAAATAATTTTGGTATTCTCATTTGATAAATGATAGAACCGAGATCATTCAACAGACAGTTTCAAAATAGTGCATATCAACAAAGTAATTTTCAACAAGCAAAGTAAGGTTTTCTGTTTGAGATTCAGGGCCATTCTAGGAAAAGTAGACAAAAATGTCCTGCCCGTGACACTGACTTAAATACCTATATCTATTAAACGTATAAGTTGCTAGAATATAAACTATACATTAAAATAACAAAACCCTAGATTTTAATATTAGCACAGTTGTTTTAATTTGAGGATATAAAAACATTGTTAAAACAGCAGCAATATGTACAAAAGCTGTCGCACATTTGACATGGAATGGCCCTTTAAAGCATTTAATAGATAATCTTAAAATTTTATATATTTTTGCATCCCGCCCGTGGTATTTTGTGAGATAATCTCTTGTTATAATTATATGATAAAAGTGGAAAGATAGACATATTTACTAGATCTAATCTTTAGAACATATGAAAATAGTGATCTTAACTATTTTATTGATAGAGATTTTAAATTTTGAAAGCAATATCAATACATAATATTAGGGGGGGGGGGGGAGGGAAATCCGAACTGTAGCTCCAAGCTGTAAGCCTGATGGAGTGTTTTCCTACGGGCGAACAAAACACATTTGTTAGTCCATCCTTTTGACAGCAGTTTTAAAAAGATTGGTCAATGTTTATATTTATTCTTTAGTAACTTGAAAACTAAGATTCTCAATATAGCTGCCTGGTTCAAAACATGACGATTTATAATAAATAAAAAAGATTGGTAACAAAAACCTATTTGTAATAACTATAATACCAATAATAATAAAGAAAATAATAATAATGAATTTATATAAAAACTATTTACAATGGAAACAAAGAGGATAAAAAACAAATCATCGTCTGAAGAAGTGTCCGAGAGTTATGGATCTAGACACACAGTAGTGTGTCATCCAAGTTCGTCTGACATACTTAGTGTGTTATATTACATGAAACATTTCGAGCTGTTTTCGTCACATTTTGACACTACTACTGAAAATCTATGTGACCTACGTACTTTTAATACGAACTACGTAGTAAGGCCATCCCAATTACCTAGAATCCAAAATTTTATAAATAACGCATAGTTTTTTAGATAATGACATTTGAAAATGTCTGATAATCGATAATTTTATCACCGACTCACTCACTCATCAAAAAGATCTCATATCTACTGCATCTATAGACTTCAAAAATTTGGTGCGAAGTTCCTTTACACTATAAAACTAAGAAATAAAAAAAACGGTAAAGTGCGAGCATTACTCGCGCACGTAGAATAAATATATGAATTTGTAATTGTATTATAAAAAAAAAGTTGCTAAAAGAATACTAAGACTTTAAAAAACTATATAACGTAAGGTTGGGTATAACTGTATATATTAGAAAAGTTTAATCGGGTATACCATGAAAGTTCAAAGAGATATATGGAACATCATCAAATATAGCTATTCGTATAACTCTTTTTTTTAATATTATCCTAATCTGTTTATGATGAACTTAATTCGGTACTGACAATAAAGGCAGTGCATAATTAAACTTCATTTGGCATTTCATGAAAGTAAATTCAGCGTAGTAATAACCTTTATTTCTACAGTGTATCTAAAACAAAACCTTTGTTCAAAGTTTAAGTTTGGCATTGTGCTAAGCGCGCTTCGAATTGAGGTCTCAAAGTTGCAACGCCGCCTTGGTCAGTGCCGCGTTTTTCCAGGTAGGTGTTTAATTAACCGTTAAATGCCTGATTTTTCAAAAATCATTGTAATAATTTTTTTCGGCTTTCATTTTTTAAATAAATCATGAGAAAAATACTTAAAAAAACATTTTGTTTTAAGTATAGCTTACGGCCAAAAAACAGTGTTACTAATCGGCAATACTGGTGTTTAATTGAAAAAATAATTTGCCTTGATAAAATTCTATAATATTAAACACACAACAATTTTAGGAACTATAATAAGAAATAAATTTCACTTGCTCACTGCAGGTCAAAGTAGGGTATTTCGCAAGCTCCCAAACGAAACAAAAAGAGCAAGTAGCAACAATTGAAATAAAAAAGAAAAGGCCCAGCTAAACTGATGGCATTGAGCTCACAGGCTTTTCGCACTAATTGTATAATATACTCTTATTTTAAAGAATAATGCCCCTCAAAAAAATAAGTTAAGGGGGATTAACCCCCGTTCCCCCTTTATCCTTAACCAATGAACTCTCAAAACTAATCAAGGAAGCTCCTTAACATAATAAACCGGTATACCAAATTTGGAGCAAATCAAATAATTCTGCATGAAAAACCCATTTATCTAAATTAGGGGGGGTGGACTAGCCCCCCTTTTCCCCCTTTATCCTTAACCAATGAACCCCCAAAACTAATCAGGGAAGTTCCTTAACATAATAAACCGGTATACCAACTTCGGAGCAAATCGAATAATTCTGCATGAAAAACCCATTTATCTGAATTAAGTGGGGGGGGGGATTGACTAACCCCCCTTTTCCCCCTTTATCCTTAACAAATGAATCCCCAAAACTAATCAGGGAAGCGCCTTATCAGAACGAAACTAGAAAATTTTTTTGAAGCAAATAGGATGTTTCTATCAAGAGTTATCGCGTTACGTACATACATACAGAACCGGTGGGCACACAAGCTCTCAGGCTTTGATAGCCTGTGAGCTAAAAATAAATCTATCTTTATTCTTAAACAGCACAAGTGTTGCCATCTACATGTTGAAAATAGATTTAATAATATTTTCAGAATGTATTTTACTGGCAACTTTAGGCATTATAGCTTCAATATTATTCTAATAGTATTTTAGAGCCTAAATTGGGTATGTTGCCGAAAAGCAACACCAGGCATTTAAGGGTTAACTTTTAAAGTCACTCGAGGCGTATTGAGAGATACAATCAATGCAAACTATCGCAGTATTTATGCGATTCATTCTAATTAAATATTTCGAGGGCGATGCCCTTGAAAAACGGACACCTAATTTTAATTCCAAAACAGACAAATGGTACCAACAATATTTAATTAAAATTTTCCTTTTATCAAGTACGTGAAAATAAGCAAGTTCGCATTTTCTAATAAATTCGTTTATAAATTCTGGTGTCAGTTCATTATTTCATAAGTTAATCAATAGAATTACTCCGTGCCGGAAAGGATTAAGTGGTCGCAGGACTATTAAAGCTTCAAAATTTAAGAAATTTTAATTTTTCTAGATGTTAAATTCCTAACTTTTCTGAATATTTTGATATAATTGTTTCCTTGAAATTCCCATTAGAACAGAAGTTTTGGCTTTTAGAATTATACCCGCTCAATAGCTGAAGCGGCGTTTCCGAAACTTTAAAGTCATTTTCCAAATGGCGTTTTTGGGTATAACGCGCAGGATACCTCAGAATATTTTTTCATGAAATTTTCAAAACATATTCCATGTTATTCTGTATAAACTGAACCTAAAATTTCCTTTTTATTGTTCAAAAAAATATTTTTTTAGGCGATTTTACTGTTGAAATTTTCAAAATTTTGTACTAGCTAAATGCAGCATTGCATTAAAAATATAAAAATGCTTTAAATACAAATTTCTTTAAGTTCAGGGAAATTATTACAATCTGAAGTATAAGTAAGCACCAAAATTTTCATTCTAGTTGCAATATTTATTTTGTAATCCTGCGCGTAAACTGTTATGCCAATTTTTTGTTCGACTAATGTCTAACAGTTTCGAGCCCCCTATAAACACTAATTCTGTATCTTGCAATTTTTTAAATACATGAAACGAAAGAACATACTTATATCTTTCATTCCAATTAAAATTGTGTTTTAAAATCATATACATTTTAAGACATTAAATGTTCAATATGGTCTTTTTTTCATTTTTTCCACTTTTTAGAGTCCCGAGACCCCTTAAATTAGTATGTTTTTAACAATTTGTCGTTTATTGCTTTTATACTGTTACTGAACATTACATTACACATATATATCATTAAAAGTCGTTAACTAGGCATAGAGTACGCCGCCCTGTCCTTGTGTATGTCCAAACTGACCGTACCTTTAAGGGTTAATATCTGAGCTAATTACCGATGATTTTTTTTCGAAAATCATTATCAACAATGCTTTTATTCTTCTGCAATGATAGGTATATTGAGCGATGCTCAACAATTTTTCTGAATGCCCGTAAATCGAAATTTGTGTGTAACATAAATATGCCAATTACTCAAAAACTATGTGACCTAGGGTAATCGCTATAATTTTCCAGCAAGGTTTATATTAACGTCTACTACCTCTAATTTTTTCATAATTTTAGTTTCAGTAAATTCGGAATTAGATGGGGGGGGGGGGGGACATATTTTTGCGCTACATTTTCAACAATATATTTGAAAATATAATACCTAAAATTAAAAGGAATGTATTTTTGAGTTCAGCGTTACAAAAGCTTTCACAGGATACCCCACATGATACACAAAAGAGAAGATTTTTTTTTTTTCAAGTAGCATAATTAGCCCCTCTACTTTTTTACTAAATATATTTATGAATGTTTATTAATCTGAAAATATGTGGGTCAATGGTCTTTATTACTTCCCCGAATTTGAACTTTCCACGTTCCATATAGTTTACGATTAAAATGGCTGTGACAGACAGACAGACACAGGAGTGATCCTATAATGGTTCCGTTTTTACTTAAGTACGGAACCCTAAAAATTGTGAAAATCGATTAATTACTCACTTGAGGATGTCCATTTTATTTTAACATTACATCTATGTGGCGAAATTTTAATTTGTCAAAAAAAGGGCCAAATGCTAAATCCGAGCTAAACATGCAGCGAGCATATTTTTTCTCCCGACTATGATTTGCCATCTCGTAATCTGATTAGTCAAACCGACTTTTCTTGGCAGGACGGAGTTGTGTTTGGCGAAAACCATGAAAGTAGAGAATTTAGATAGGATGGGTGGGGAAAAGGAAGAATCCTTTGTATTTCAATAGATTTTATTCGAAAATTCGTTTAAATTAGGGGTCGATGGCAAAAGGGATTTCTATAAAAAGATGATATTTCGAATAACTAATGAGAAAGGGGTTGTGGGCGGGGTCATATATGTTTCGATAGCATTCTGCTATTTTTAACACTTTTCAACAAATTTGAAAGTGTTTATGACTTCGGTTTGTCTGGCCGTCTGTCCGCGCTCTAACTCTCGTAAATATACTCGGATTGCGCTGAAATTTTTGGATGTTATTGACCTCTACCATAGCACGATCCCCATTTCAAATGAAGTTCGTAACATGTTTAGTTCATTTACAGGGACAATCAAAAGTATTCCGTTACATTACGACCAAAGGGAAAAAATCGTTTCAAATGATTTTTAATGTTACACGCTTTCAAAAAAATTGATACGCATTTAAGAAGTGCACTAAAACATGTATTCTGTCGAATATGCGGTGCAAAGAATAGTTATTCATTTACAGGTCTACGCAAAAGAATTCGTTACATAATGATATAGGGATTGCTTGCGGTGTATTTTAATTATTCGCATATAATGAAATTGATATACGTCGCTCAGGTTTACTATAAGTTATTTCATATAAAATACAAAGAGCATAGCATTTACAGGAACACACAAAAGATTTCAGATACTATATTGTATCCGAAGTACTGTATATTAGCGATGATTGCTGGAAATGCATTTTTAATTATAATATGCGCTTTTATGTTTCACTATATTTATGCATACTATATGGTGTGTATAAATGCAGGATGTGTGTACACATGCAAAATGTGTGTACATATGCAGGAAAAAAAAAAAGAATTGTTAAGGGTTAATGAATATGACCTGAAATTGCTTTAAAAAGTGGGTTTGAAATGAGTTATGTATTTTCACGCTTAACTGCATTTAGTTTACTAAGAAGTGTTTGTACAATATAAATAAAATGATATACAGGGTTACGCAAAAAATTGGATTCACGGCCGTCTATGGATGATAATTTCTGGAAATGCGATTTCAATAGTTTTAAGAGTGTTTTAGTTTGAATTAAATTTTAGCTATATAGTGGCGCGTAATAAAGGTACTAGGTAAACTACAGGGATGTACAAAAGTATTCAAGTACGTTTCCATCTATTAGTATAAATTGCTGAAAGAGAAATTTCAACGTGTTATGAGTTTTCTTGCTAAACTTTTTTTCCATTATATAATCAACCTAAATATCAAATACAGACCTGTTCAAAAGAGTTGGAATACATAATTGGCTATGAACGTTAACTGCTGAAATCAATTTAAATGTTTTATGCGTTTTCTAAAATGTTTACTTAGTTATCTTATTGACCTTATTTCTCTAAATACCGAAGTTTTGTTAAAGCATTCAGGAAATATTGAAAAGGGTTTCATAATCTATGCTTAACGCATGATTTTTCTTGTTTAAAAAATCATGGAGGTGGGGTATCTAGATTTTTAGGTAGCTTTCATTACAAAAAGCTACCTATTGCAGCCGTTCGAAGGAAAGAGATTTCAAAAAATTTTGGTATATTTTCATCGATCATGACCCCCAGACCCCGAAACCACCCTCCGTTCAAAAGTTGATATATATATCCATATATACATACATATATCTGATATTTGTCACACTGTAACTGTCGTATTTATGAACCGATTTGGATGCAACTCTGTGTGTACATAGTACATACCAATGTCTCAACCGAATTCGTTGGCCAGCTCACTCCGAAGTTTTGTTTCAAAATGGCGGTCATTTAAAAATTTTAAAAAAAAATAAAATTTGAAATGTGGTACCGAAAAATTGAAAATATTTTTTGTGTCTTATGTGTTTGACTTTGATACAAAGATTCCGGAGCAGTTTTTGTTTCGTCTATATTTTAAAAAATGGCTGAGTTATAGCACTTTGAATTTCTAGCTTGGCTGACATTTTGAAACGACCTGACACTTGTCACACGATAACAGGCGTATTTATGAACCGATTTGGATGTACCTTGGTGTATACATAAAACGTACCAATGTCTCGACCGAGTTCGTTAGCCAGCTTCATCCGCCATCTTGTTTCAAAATGGCGGCCATTTAAAAATTTTTAAATTTAAAATGAGGTACCAAAAAATTGAAAAAAGAATGATTTTTTTTGTATGCGTTTGACCTTAATACAAAGATTCAGGAACAGTTTTTGTTTCGTCTATATCTAAAAAAAGTCCTTCCGGCCAGTGCCGGGAGGAAGAGGTAGCTTTCATATTCCTTATTTTTAAAAAGCTAGCTTATGTTACTCAAACACACGAAGCTCAATTTGGTGGAAATCGATTATAGAAGATTCAATACTAATTTTTATCAATAATAAATCCTTATGAATGAGAATTTCGCGAAATTAGCTTTATCCAAGCTGCTTTTATTTAAAGTAACTTATATTTGGTTGCCAAATTCGGCGATACCTTGAAGTGCCTGCCATTTTAAGACAACATGGTGGTTGAGGCCAAAGCGGTTCTAGGAAAAGCGACGACATCTCTATGCGACGCGCGCGCCGTTCTCGACTTTGAAAACAGGGCAATTGTAGTTTACAGCACACTAACTAGGAGCGCTGCGATCGTCTCCGCCAGCGAAGAATCTGCGAGCGCATATTTTCGCCAACACAGTTTTGATTATCAATCCAGTCTCGACTCATTTCAAGGGGAAAATGCTAAAGCTCGCGTTGCGGTAATCGGATACGTTCGTTTCACGTGGGAATGCTGGTAAGACATATATCCTATGCTCGTTATTTGTTTTTTATTAAATCCTATTTAATCGTACTTAAGTTCGTTATTTTTGCATATATTTGTATTTCCATAAGATTCATTCTCATTTAAAGATTAAACATCCGTAGATATTTTTATCATAGAGATTTAAAGTTGACTGAAATTTGAAAGATACCTTTCAACAGTTTTCATGTATTTTTTTTATTATGCACGCTTGCATAATATGTAGAACATTTTTAGTTCGTATTAATTAGTGCTACTTCTTTAAACGTATTTTTGTTTAACAAATACAGAAAGACATTCGTTTATCGTTTGTTTACATAATTTATTTGATGCTCCACAATTTTAAAATATACCCACATTTATGTATTTAAAAAATCTTTAATAATTTCGATTGAATTGAATTTATTCTGTGTATAGTATCTGAAATGTAATTTATTCAAAGTTGTTAAATAATTTATTTTTAAATTATTTTAAGCGCTTTTTTTTTATTTTCACTTATCCTATTAATCTGTTGCTGTATAAAATTTCAAATAATACCGTTCAACAACAGATGGTTTTATATGGGCAATCTTAATTCATTAAATTTTTGTTATACAAGTTGTTTGAATTGGAAAATCTTATTAAGCGTATTTAATGCTTTTCATTTCTGTGAAATTTAAAGTAAATTAATTTTGATTAGATCAATTTCAATATTTGACATTTTCAATGTATATAATAATAGATGAGAGATTTTGAAAATGTGTATTTGAAAAAGAAAATT
This sequence comes from Maratus speciosus, assembly GCA_963932465.1. NCBI lineage: Eukaryota > Metazoa > Arthropoda > Arachnida > Araneae > Salticidae > Maratus > Maratus speciosus. The sequence continues at coordinate 207,849,691 of OZ010787.1, forward strand.
TTAAGAGAAAAATTAAATAATGTTACTTGATTTAAATAAAAATTAAATTACGGAGCATCAAGTTCAAGTTTGATATAATGTAAGATACAAATGATCCTGAAAAAAAAAAAAAAAAACTTTACGAAGAGAATAATCTTTACGAAATCAAATTATGCAAAATTATTTAGCTTCAGATTTTAATGGATTTAATAGAGCTAAATTAACTGAGCATAACTTAGACTTATATTTTCTTTTAATGTCCTTTATTTTGCTGATAAGAAACAATAACACATCACAAACAATATTTCGTGGGTTCATGAACAAGGTACAGAATACATTTTAACTTATTTAAACTGTATATGTATTTTCGGTATAAAATAATAGTTGAAACTTTTTAATTTATTAATAATTAAACATTAAGTAACAAAAAAAAATTTCATTTATTCAATTTAATTTTTTTTTAAAAAGTTATATGAATTACTGAAAAAAGTCAATTTTTTTCAGAGCAAAATTCTTTTTTTTTTTCCTTTTTTTTTTTGAAATCCTGATAATAGTTGTGCGCAAAAATTCAAAAAAGCAATTTTTTTAAGAAAAAACACCTAAATTAGTATTTACTTATATAATGTACATCTGATTTTTTTTTTCCTAAATGCTTCCTGCTTATAATAAAATCAGTTATGTACCCTTATGAAACAAACACTTCATACACTTGCAGTAAGGAATTTATGAAAACTAACCGTTGAACTTCTCGTTTATTTCGCGACAGTATAACAGCAACGAAACGACAATCAGAAGTTTTCAATTCTGTCGGTAAACAAACTCGTTGAGTGATGAAATATTTTAATTATTGATAAAAGTAATCGGATTATGTATTTCTTTTATATTTAATCTTATTTATTTTCTGTTTACTTTTTATAATTTATAAGGCGTGAAAAATATGAATGTTTTTACATGAAAATATTTGTTGTAAATATTAATCCCATATAGTAAATATCCCATTGAAACAAATTGTCGAATGCATTAAATAATATATATATCCATTATTTCAGAAATGGATCTCTCTTAAACCATTCGTATTCATCACGCCATTATAAATTATAAGAAGTAAACAGAAAATATTAAAAACTGAAAGAAATACATAATGAGATTAGTTACCAAAAATTAAAATATGTTATTAATCTGAGTTTAATCACAACAGTTAAATTTCTAATTGTCGTTACCGTTATACTGCCGCGCAATAAATGAATCGGTCCGTGAAAGCAAAACCAAATCCTTCGTGGAGTGCCCCGACCACTACCGAACAATTTAGTTTACAGCAGGGCCACTAGTGGCGCTGTTGCGCTACTTTGTGGCATCATTTAACATGGGAGTGTCTTCGCTTTCCTATATAACCGCTTTGGATGAGGCTAACCAGTGAACTTTGCCGAGATAATAGTCATTCCTGTGCACATGCTCACTCACATAGGATTCGGTTGATATATACGAGTGCTGTCGCAGGCAAAAAATCAGATTTTTCAGTCACCCACATAAAGAAATTCAAACTGCTATATCTGAGCCATTTTTTAAGATAAAGACAACAAAAAACGCTCCGGAATCCTTATGTCAAGGTAAAATACTTAAGAAAGAAACCTTTTTCAATTTCTAATTTTTTTGCACCTCACTTTAATTATAATTTTTTTTAATTTAATGGCCGCCATTTTGAAACAAGATGGCGGATGAAGCTGGCCAGCGAACTTGGTCAAGACATTGCTATATAATATCCACATGCCTTCTTACACCCAAATAGGTTAATAAATACGTGTTACAGCGTGACAATATCAGATCGTTTCAAAATGTCAACCATGTTAGAAATTCAAAGTGCTATAACTCAACCATTTTTTAAGATATAGACGAAAAAAAACTCCTCCGGAATCTTTGTATCAAGGTCAAACACATAAAAAAACTTTCATTTTCCAATTTTTTGATACCTCAGTTTAAATTAATTTTTTTTTAATTTTTCTAAATGGCCACCATTTTGAAACAAGATGGCGGATGAAGCTGGCCAACGAACTCGGCCGAGACATTGGTATGTACTACGTACACACCAAGCTACATCCAAATCAGTTCATAAATACGCCTGTTATTGCGTGACAAAAATCAGGTCGTTTCAAAATGTCTGCCACAATAGAAATTCACAATGCTCAGCCTTTTTTTTAGATATAGTCGAAAGAAAACTGCTCCGGAATCTTTGTATTAAGGTCAAACACATAAGAATCTTTTTCATTTTCAAATTTTTTGGTACCGTATTTTAAATTTAATTTTTTTTAAATGGTCGCCATTTTGAAACAAAATGACGGATGAAGCTGGCCAACGAACTCGGTCGAGACATTGGTATGTACTATCTACACACCGAGTTGCATCCAAATCGGTTCAAAAATACGAGAGTTACAGTGTGACAAAGATTATATATATATATATACAGGGTGTATCTAAACTCTTGGGCAAAACTTTAAGGGGTGACACATCAAGACAAACAACATTAAATAGAAAATAAGGGTCCCAAACGTCTTCCGAAGGAGATAGGCGCCTTTAAAGTTTAGGGTCCAAAATTTCAAATGATCATAAAAAACCGAAAAATTGGTAGATTCGTTTGCGGTTTTCAGTAAAACTATTCTTTATGTCAGCATTTTCTTGATTTAATATCTTTTTTATATAAATAATCATTCATACATACATACACACACATACATACATACACATATATTTATATATAACCATTAATTAAACATTACTGACCATCATCAAAAACCGCAATATTGTGAATGATTGACAACAAAGCGCCACAAACCAACAATATAGAACTGTATGTATAAAATAAAGTACCTCATACCTAATTACAAGAATTAACATGGAAGAAAAAAGAAAGAAGAATATGGATTCCGAAAAAAATTTAAAAACTTATATATTGAATTACGTTTTCAAGAGTACAGAATTCAATGATATAAGCAAATCGGTTGTTTTATGTGAGAAAAAAGATATAAGCTGAAATTTTTTCCCCTCTACTCATATGATATTGTCCTGAGTAAACTAAATTAAAAATAAGTTAATATTAAATTTGATTAAATAAGTTAAATTTAATATGAAATAAAAAAAGAGGAAAAGTCACCAATTACATATAAAACATCAAATCAGCATCCATATAAAATACGTAATAGAAATGTAGTTATAATACAAAAGCCCCATTTTTTTAAGATTAACCATTGCGTATTATCCAGACAACACCACCCTCCTCCGTACTCTAACATCTACCCACCCAACCATCCTATAGTAATTGTTTATTATTATTTTACAATTTTTAATTAATATTTTTTTATTTTATAAATTTTTTTGGTAATTTTGTTTACGCATGTGTTTTTTTTTTTTTTTTTTTTTTTTTTTTTTTTTTTTTATAGATCATGTAAGTACTAATTGTATATTAATGAATATATGAATTTTTTTGGAAAACCATGATTTAATGCATCATAAATTAGTTTAATATTATTGTTAATTAGATGAGAAGAACATAAACATTTTATTCTATATAAATGATTAAGTAGTATATTTTCTTTACGTTTATCATATAAATCAGTTATTGTTTTGTTGTCTTATATTGTAATTTTAAGATCTAAGGAGTTAATTGTATTGTTAGATAAGAGGTTTTCCGTTAATTCCAAATTAGTGGGATAATCAACTGGAAATTGAGAAATTTTAGATTGATCAGTGGCAATTAAAATTATGTCATCAATATAACGATATAAATGGAGATTATTATTAGTAAAAATACGTTCATAGTGATATAAGTATAAGTCTGATAATAAACTGGATGTACAACCACCTTGTGGTATACCGACGTGCTGTAAATATAATGTGTTATCTTGCAATATATAATTATTATAGATAATGAAGTTTGTTAATGATTTAAAATAAGCGGTATCAATATTAGATGGTAATTCCTGTTTTTTATAATACTTTTTAAATAATGCATGCATAATATTATGTAAATCTAATAAGTCTATATTATTAAAAAGATCTTTGAAGTCGTATGTCGTTATATTATATACACAGTTAAGATTTTTTAAAATATTGACCAGTTGATAGCTATTTTTTATACAATGTGTATTATCATTGTTTGTAGTAAGTATATATAATTGATTAAGATTTTTTAATAGAAATTTATTGGCTTTATTATTATATCTATTGCAACCAATAGTTACAGTCCTAAATTTAATTGGATTTTTATGAAATTTGGGAATAAGAACTAAATAAGGATAATTAAAGTTAGTAGATAGAATATTTAATAGTTTATAATAAACTTTGAATTTTACGATTATTTATAATTTCATTTTCATTAGTTTTTAGAAAAGATTTATTAGAAGAAATACAGGTTGTAAGAAGTTGGTGATGATAACATTTACATATGATTGCATAATTATTAGGAGATTTGTCTACATATGTAATAACGTAGTTTTTTTGTAATTTAGTTGTAATATATATGTCTCGATCGAGTTCGTTGGCTAGCTTCATTCGCCATCTTGTTTCAAAAGGGCTGCCATTTAAAAAATAATTTTAATTTTAAAATGAGTTATCGAAAAATTGAAAAATGAAAAAGATTTTTATGTGTTTGACCTTGATACAAAGATTCCGGAGTAGTTTTTGTTTCGTATATATCTTCAAAATGATTGAATTATAGCGCATTGAATTCTAACATGGCTGACATTTTGAAACGATCTGATATTTGTCACGTGATAACCCGCGTATTTATTAACCTATTTCTATGTAAGAAGGCATGTGGATTAGGGTGGAGCGAAAAAAATCAGTTTTTTTTAAATCAAAAATGGGTAGGTGCCAAAAGTTGCCTTTATACTAGTACATCATCTGCGTGCAATATTGCCGCTGACAAAAAATGGCTTGAGTCTGCGCTTTTTGTCCAATAGTCGAAATTTTGGGTAAAATTTGACATTTTTTCAAAAAAAAAAAAAATTCTATAGAGAAGGTTATTATTTAAAAGTGTTATTTAAACCTTTATTATTAATGACTTAACATGTTTAAACGATAAAAAGATATCTTTGTTCTGTATAACTGGAACAAAACTGACTACTTTTTATGAAAAAATGGCGTTGCCACTCTGTTGTGTCAAGCAACTAATTGTTGTTTAGATTACAGCTTTTACGTAGTTGCATTCAAATCTACCCAGGAGGTATCACGTGGAGGTGGCTGCATTTCATGACACAGCAATGCATAGCCCGACCACCCTTCCATCTAAGCGCAATGTTTTATTTATATATTGAATTTTGATTTTTTATCAAAGACTGGCATTAGTTTTCTATGTATCAACCTAGTCCATCTCTTCTTTATATCCACAGACGTTGGGTAATGCTGCTGTAACACTCCTTCACGTACTACTTGTGTATGATAAGGTAAGCAGAGTAATGCAGTGGAATTAATGGAATCTATTCAGCCCTCTAGTATCTTCACCAAAATTGCATCCAGTTACTGCATAGTGATTGGGAGTTCTGTTCCTACAACATTGTACAGCATTTAGGTATTTCATCTTTGAGTATTCCATCCTTTACTCTACTTCTTGCATTTTTTATATGTTGATAAGCTTGTTTAATGTGATGGCGATCGTCATCAAAATTGCAATAAGAATTTGTTCTCGATGTGAAAAATTTGCTCTGGATGTCCTAAATAAATTTTTTTAGTATTTGTTTTTTTGCCGTTTTCTATTATGTTTAGTAGCCGAGTAATTTCCCCACAAATTCTTAGATCAATTTTTTAGATGTGGATTATATTTGGTGTAAACCATACTGCGGCATAAACTTGGATTACATACTTTGTGAGTGAACCAGACTCTGATGGTCAATCGGAGCTTATATAAAGGAGATTAATTTTATACGCACTTTGTGCGCCATCTTGCGTAGGAGAAGTTTCTTGGGTTCCTATTCGCTAGTTCTTCTGAGCAATATCTTGATGAAATAACTTTGCAAATGTCTAGCAGGTATGTTCTAAGAACCCTTTTCTCGATTTCAGGGAATAATGTTTGAAAATTACTCTCTATGGCTTCAAAAATTGAAATTAGAAGGGAAAAAGCACGTGGACAAAGGTTTTCCTATTGGTCCGGTGAATCCCTGTGGGTTAGAATCTAATTTTTGCCAACGATCTTGTCTAATAAATGATGCAGAGAAAATTCACTGGACTTGGAGGTGGCATATGATCAATTGTAATGGTTCATTCTAAACATGTCCCTTGCAGAATGGATGACAACGACTAACTGAATTATCAGTCTTCAAATGAGCACTCACTGCCCATCAGAGTCTCTACGTTCACTCAAAAAGTACTATGTTATCCAAGTTTGGCCCCAGAATAGTTTACAATCAAATGTAATCCACAGCTAAAGAAGAGATCTAAAAACTCATGGGAAATTACTCGGCTACTAAACAACACACAAACCGGAATAAAACAACTACTAAATAAGGGTTATTTAGGACAATGGTTGCTTTGCAAACGCAGAGGAAATTCTTAATTCAGTGCTCTCTGACGATTTCCATCACATTAAACAGCTAGCTGCTCAGCACAAAATATTTGAAAGATGTGAGTAAATGATGGCATACGCAAATCTTAAATATCGACAATCAACTTTGAAGCGGCTAGTTATATAAATCTAATTCATTGGAAAAGTGTGTTGGTAACAGAACCTCTAATCAATATGCATTTATCGGGTGAAATCTTGGTGAAGATAATAGACGGTTGGATAGATTACATTAATATCATCCGCACTGCATTACACTGTGTCTTCTCTTACACAAACAGCAGAAAAATACGTAAAAGTGATCACAGCAGCAGCATCCAAAGTCTGTGGATCCAAAGAAGAGATGTACTAGGTTGATACATAGAAAACTTAGGCCAGTCTTTGATAAAAAGTCACAATTCAATGTATAAATAAAACATTGAGTTCAGATGGTAGGGTGGTCGAGCTATGCACTGCTGTGACAGGAAATATAGTCACATTCACGTGATACTTCCTGGGTAGTTTTGAAAGCAACTAAGCAAGAGCTGTATTCTAAACAACAATTATATGTGTGACACAACAGAGTGGCAACGCCTTTTTTCCACCAAAAGTTGTGAGTTTTGTTCCAGTTATACAGAACAAAGATATCATTTTATCGTTTAAATGTGTTAAGTCATTAATAATAAAGGTTTAAATAACACTTAAATAATAATCATCTCTGTAGAATTTTTTTAATTTTTTGAAAAAATGTCAAATTTTACCCAAAATTTCGACTTTTGGACCAAAAGAGCAGGCTCAAGCCATTTTATTTTTCAGGAGTAATATTGCACGCAGATGCTGTACTAGGATAAAGGCAACTTTTGGCACTTACCCGTTTTTGATTGTAAAAAAATAATTTTTTTTCGCTCCACCCTAATGTGGATATTATATCGTAATGTCTCGACCAAGCTCGCTGGCCAGTTTCATCAGCCACCTTGTTTCAAAATGGAGGCCATTAAATTAAATAAAAAATTATAAAGTGAGGTGCAAAAAAATAGAAATTGAAAAAGGTTTCTTTCTTCAATATTTGACCATGATATAAGGATTCCGGAGCATTTTTTGTTTTGTCTTTATTTTAAAAAATGGCTCAGATATAGCAGTTTCAATTTCTAATGTGGGTGACAATTTGAAAAATCAGATTTTTTGCCTGCGAACGCACTTGTATATATCAACCGATTCCGATGTGAGAGAGCATGTGCACAGGAATTACTAAGGTCTCGATAAGTTCACTCGTTAGCCTCATCCACCATGTTGTCTTAAAATGGCAGGAACTTCAAGATATCGCCGAATTTGGCAACCAAATGTAAGTTACTTTAAATAAAAGCAGCTTGGATAAAGCTGACTAATTTCGCGAAATTCTCATTCATAATGATTTAGTATTGATAAAAATTAGTATTGAATCTCCTATAATCGGTTTCCACTAAATTGAGCTTCTTGTGTGAATAATATAAGCTTGCTTTTTAAAAATAAGGAATATGAAAGCTACCTCTTCCTCCAGGCATTGGCCGGAAGGACTTTTTAAATTATTACTATAAAAAATAGAAGAATAATTATATTTAATATTTTACACATTATATGTTGGCGGAGAAAGTTGGGGAAGGGAAAATTTCAGAGAAGATTTATATAATAAGATTACTTACTGTAACTAAAAATTAGCGACTGCATTAAAAAGAAAAGGAAGAAAAATTCCAAATAATTTTAATAAATTTGTTGCTTTTTAAAATTTAACCTATTTAATTTTACAATTTTTTAATTTTAAATTTTCTTTTAGTTTATAATTTTAATTATCGATATATTTATTGTTTCAGAAACAATAAAAATTTCGAATAAATACATTTCGCTTCAAAACATACATCCAGTACAGCACTATTAAAATAGATTTCTGCCGCAAATTGACAGCCAAATACTTTGTTGTGGGAAATTAAAATCGAATGTTGCTTGGTGAATAAAATAGTCACATGTAAACACATTAAAAAGCATTAAGTAAAGAGTTTAAATATATTGTAAATTTACAAAAAGTAATGATATCTAACAAAACATAACTGTGAAAAAAGGGAGCCAAGTTCCGTAAAAAAAAAGGCAAAGAAAAGTGATATGTAAGTGGGTGCCAAGTTCAAATAAAATTCACCGAAACTTAGCTACTAAAGTATTTTAGTATTGTTTTAATTGTTTAAAAATAAAAATTATTGATAGCCTATTAATAATGAATCTAGAATTTGGCAAGTTTTTGATAAATGTTATGCCTATCATTTTAATGTTTTAATAAAATGATAATAATAATGTCATTATAACAATTTGCAATATTTTTATTACAATAAACAAATGAGTCATGTTAAAGATGATAAATACACACACTGATACACTTCCGCTCGTCTTTGATTATCACATTCGCAATATTGTCCATTATTTTCCTCTAATCAAGAGGTCATTTCTGACATTGATATCTAGGCGGTGCATATTACGGATATTTGTTATCCACCTGCTATACAAAAGTTGTTTTTTTCAATTTTAAATAAAAAATTAAATCTTTATGTTAACTGTGCGCAAACGATAAACAGTAAGATATTGATAACAATTTTCTTTAAATAATAAGAATATTATAATCAAGACCATTTTATTTCAACATCAAAGTGTATTCGTTTTATTTCGATATATGACGTCATATTCGCTTGCTCTCCGTGCTTACTCAAATCAATCCACTTTGTATCATTAAGAAATAGGATTTGGGGTTTTTACCCCAATATGACGTCAGTCATTTTTTTATTCTTAATTTTTTTTATTACATTTTCCCTTTTTCACATGAAAAATCTTTCCGTTAAAAATTTACTGTTTAGGAGAAATTATTCAGGGTTTTGATTTTCTCGGCAACGAAAGAAACATTGTTAAACTTTATAGAAAAATATCGATTCGTTATTAAAATAGTGAACTTTTAAATTTATATGCAAAATATTTGAATAAAATAAGTAAAATATAGCCTAAATTAATTTCTGGGTTAAAATATCTATACGCAAAGATACAAAAAATTAATTCATCCTTTTGACGTTGGCTTGACTCAACGCACACATTATGCACGTTTATATATTATCAGGATGAATTACTGTTGCTAGGTAACTGATAAAACAAAAAAGAAAAATATGTACATTTCAAATAAGTAAATTTATAAAACAAAATGTTTTATATTAATGGAACACAAGTATAAAAATCCACCGAAAGTTACAAAAATATTAAAAAATCGGGCAAATGTATTGACAAAATTTCAAACTAATAGGAAAAATTTAATATTGGGAAATTTCAGCATCGTTAATTTACCGCTTAAATCCATTAATCAAATGAGCCATTTTCTTTCAACAAATGAAAATTTGAAAATCGTCCTAATTGCCATAGAAAAGAATTATGGCGTAAAATAAAATGTCCTGTATTTTTTGAACGAATGAACAAATATAACGAGAAACTATACAGCTAAATCCGGGTACCTCACCAACATGCTTGCTTAATTTCAAGCTTATTTAATACTTTTTGCGGCAGTTACGCGGAACAGAAACCAAAATCTTTTCATGTCTCCACAGTAAGTCTTCATTGACGTTTCGGCAACTAGTAAATCTGCAGATCAGGAGCCTCAACGTCAGCTTTACAAGTAATTTTTAAACACTTTGTGTAATATTAAACTTCCTACAAACCGCAATTTAAAGTTTTGAAATTACATAAATATTTATAAGAATAAAAAAATACTTCGAAGTTTTCAGTCATTAGAAACGTTAAACACGTTATTTATGTAATGATATTCTGAAATTCTCATGAACTACTTATTCTGGTAATTTTTTAGATAATAAAGCACATTTCTCCAGAGGGGCTCTGCCCCCTGAACCCCCGTAGTCTCATTAAATTTATATTTGTAACTTTTATATTTATTGTGCTAATGGTTATCATATCTTATAATCCTTTTCACACTGATTTATAAGGATAAGCAACAGTTTGGACAAGCTTTTACATTATCCTAATATCCCTATTTATGACGAATCTTTCTTCGTAAAATAAATAAACAACGCTGGAAAAATACTACAAGTATTTTAGGTGATATTTGTGAACTTTATGTATTCGTTTCATTCTATATGCCTTTAACAAAAATCTATCGTAGCAAAAATACAAGGTGAGACCGAAAAATAAGGTGACTGACGTCATAATAATCACTGTATTATATAGCTGCAGTTAAATACCTCACTGTTGTTCAAAGTAGTTCCCGCCGTCTACAATACACTGACAACGTCCATACAAGTTCTGGAAACTTTTGAAAAAGTCCTCCTTTGAGACTGTTTTAAGTTCCTTGGTAACAGCAGCTTGAATGTCTGAGGTGTTTGAAAATCTGTGTCCCTTCAGTGCCAATTTCAGCCGTGGAAAGAGGAAAGTCTGCTGGCGCAAGATCAAGGGAATAAGGAGTTCATTCGCTGCTGTTTTTGTTCATCGCTTAAATAATGAGGGACAAACGTCGCACAAAGTTTCCGTTTACCCAAATCCTTCGTCAATATTGTTTGGACGATTTCACGAGGAAGATTCAATTCGTTCGCCATTACTCGGACGGACAAACTGCGATCTTGCAGCAATAACTTCCTAACTCTTTCAACATTTGCCGTGGTTCTGCTCGTCACCGGTCTTAAACTGCGATGTTCATCCTCCACGCTTTCACGAAAACGCTTGAACCACTGAAATACTGTCTTACGAGATAAAGTTTCTTCGCCATACACACTTCGAAGCATTTCCAAGGTTTCCGTAGCAGTTTACCCATTTTAAAACAGAATTTCATATTCGTTTTCTGCTCCATTACGCAATGCACTACCACCTCTTATGTTTAAGAGACTGCACGAACAAACACTAACCAGGAAACTTTGCAAATGACCCACAACTTTAACGTTACATACTGAAGATTGTAATGCGTATGTGTCCAGCTGTCGGGCTGTTCTCATTTTCGAAAGGATTGGTGAGTCACCTTACTTTTCGGTCTCACCTTGTATTTAAAAACGCTATTTTTAAGAAGGACAAAAGATTTTTTCAATTTTAAACATAAAAGAAATGAGAGATGAAAATCCGTTTACCAAACTACGATTTACAAACGTGTCTCTCATACTTCGAGGTTCCGAATCTTAATTTCGATACTGGTGGACAAAAAATGTACTTTGACGCAATCACATTAAAAGCTTACGTTTTATGAACGAAAATGTAATTTCCTTTTAAAGAAAATAATTTTCATTCATATTTTCTGCAATGGGGCGGCTTTAAGAATTAACACTCGTCAAAAAATATTTTTTCAGGCAATCTAGTGAATTTTTTTGTTTTTAAGTATGAAAATATATCCCGATGTAATAACGTCATTTTCGACATGGATAATTTTGCGGTGCATAGTTTTGACATTTACTATCTATTTTCTTTCCGAAAGTTTAAAATTAATAAATTTTAAAAATAAAATTTTTATGTTAACCGTGCGCAGACGATAAATCTTAAAGCATTGATAGCAATTTTCTTTAAATAATAAGAATTAATGTCATAACTCAAGACCATTTTATTTCAATATCTTTGTTTTCGATAAATGACGTCGTACTCACCCGCTTTCAGCATTTACTCAAATCCTTCCACTTTGTAATATTAAGAAATACATGAGATACATTATTTCCAGCATGATGCCATATTCATTTAAAAAAAAAAAATTCTTAATTCTTTTTTTTATTTCATCATCCTTTTTTCCGTGAAAATCCTTCAATTGAAAATTGTTTAAGAGAATTTATTATTCTGGGTTTTGATTTTCTTGCAACGATAAAGAAAGATAGGAAAATGTCAATTTATTCTTTATGAAAATAATGGATTTTTGAATTTATAGGAAAAATATTTGAATAAAATAAAACTTCCTGCCTTCATTTCTGGGTTAAAATCCATCTATGTCAACACACAAAGGCATTAATTCGTCTCATTTAACATTGATTTGACTTCAAACAACTGCACATATTTTCACATTTACGATATCTTTAGATCAAGTCAGTTGCTAGGCAACTAATAAAAGAAAAAGAAGAAAATGAAATACGTACATTTAAAAAAAGTAAATTTATAAAAAGAATTTTTTTATATTACTGGAACACATAAAATACCTCCATAAGTTATACACCTAATTTAAAAACACTGACAAATGTATCGACAAAATACCAAAATAGAAAAAATTTAAACTTACTTGGTAATTTCAGCATACATAATTTGCCATTTTAATACGTTAATCCATAGAATAAAGAGAAAGTATAGAGATGAATTAAGGTGGCTGGGGGGGTGACGCCAAAAAGTAACCCTAAAATCTGCTCCAGTCGACCCAAATACAAGCATGTTTTTTCACGAAAAAAAAAAAAAAAAGGAAAACTTTTAGTAATACAGTTTTTAATTCTTAATACAATAGAATGCTGCTTTAGAATGCTTAAATATAAGCAGATCACTTTCATTTAGAGAAAAAAATGCACGGGTGATGTCAAAGAATTCGGTCCCTGTTCCAGGTGCTTGTGTTGTTTGGGCCGAGTGAGGGCATTTAAATTTGAGCGATAAAGCGCAGCATATTGCATCTCCATCTATCGCTTTTCTCCATGACGTTAATCAAATGCGACATTTTCTTTCAACAAATGGAAATTTGAAAACGGTCTGAACTGCCATAGAAAAGCATTATGGTGCTAAATAAAATGTTCTATATATTCCGAATGAATTAACCAAATACTATACAGCTAAATCCGGGGACCTCACAAACATGCTTATTTAATTTAAAGCTAATCGGATGCTTTTTACGGCAGTTATCGCGGAACAGAAACTGACGGAAACAAACAAAAAAAAAATTGCGGGTCTCCACAGTAAGCCTTCATTGACGTTTCGTCAATTATATTGATTTACTGAATATAAAATTGTTGAGATGAAAATAAAGAAGTGAGTGTGCAAATAATAGATAATTTACTGCTACCAATTTGTAGAAGTTGACATACGATTATATATGCAGGGTACATTTGAATAATAGGGGGGGGGGGTAGGAAACTACGTTTTTCCATGGTTTTTAAGGAAATTTGAAAAATTGTCTTGTTTTTGAAATTGCGTACTGCGCTTGCTATTGAGCGTATAAAAAAAGTTGTAGATGTGAAAGTTGTGTAGAATTTAGTCCTCTTTAAGATTGTAATTGACAAATAATACGCAACGACAACGGGTTTCAAGATATTAAAAAAATAAAGTTCTTAAATTTTGTTTTTGGCCACAGAAAATTCTCCCTTAGGAAATTTTGTTGGAAAATTCTGTTTTTCCATGCAGGCATCAGTATATACGATTCGGAAAAATAAATCTACCCGACCTTTTGCTAGGTAAGCCCTTTTTATGGTACATTTCTTCTGGACTAGATGTGTATATTAAGATAAAGCTTCCGCAATAATGTTTTATTTACAATGTTTCATATACAGATCTTTAAAGCGATAATATACCACTTTGCAAACTTTGTGTATAAAAAAAACTTAACAGCTGAATACTACGCATACGAGTTAATTGATCCCAACAGCAAATTAAGCATAGTGAAAGGTCACCATAGCTGAAAACCGTCTGTCTCCCTCATTGACCGGGAGCACAGACAATCACCTCATCGAGTTCACGGATGAAATTCTAGGATTAGTTAAATCTTGATTCGCATATTGAAACGCAATCGGTCTGCCAAGTCATATTTTGGTGAAAAACACCTGAAAACCAGATTTTAGCGGCTGACTCTTAGGTTTACCATTGTGTTTTCCTGCTCCCTGTCCTCTATGTTTTCATACCTTTTGGTGCAGGAAAACAATGGTAAACCTACGAGTCAGCCGCTAAAAATCGGGTTTTCAGGTGTTTTCCACCAAGATATGACTTCGCAGACCGATTGCGTTTTAATATGCAAATCAAGATTTAGCTAATCCTAGAATTTAATCCGTGAACTCAATGAGGTGATTGTCTGTGCTGCCGGCTCCCGGTCTATTGCTCCTCCTAGCGCAAGTTAAAAAGCCATAAAATTAAAATGAGTCGTTTCATGGTACTTATTTAATTTTATTAAGTTCTGGTCCAACATATGCTAGTCTTAAAAAATAGGTAGAATGGTAGCTATGAGATATCCACGTGGAAACCCATTCCATTAAATAAATCCAATGCATGCAATCCCAATTTATGTATGTTTCGTAGTAAAACCTTGCGTGATGTTGGGATACGAGACAAAAATAGTACGAAGGAAGAATTTTTAATGCCTTATAGCAAGCAAGTTAGAAAAATTAAATGGAAGTTTTAAATAATTTTTTTTAAATATTTCGCAATATTTAAATTTTGGGATTAAAAAAAAGTACATTTATTTATTTATTTTTTTAAATGCCAAGAGACAATTGCATAAATTGCAGATGCGTCTATAGTTCTACGAGTACCAATTTTCATACAACTTCATTAAATTCAGAGTGGAGCACATTTACAACGATAACACAACTGGTAATGTTAAGAGTCCTGCATCAGGTCGGGTCGGGTTAATTATTTTCGTTGAGAGTCGGATTCAGATTGAGATTGATTTTGTTACGGTTCTAGGTCGGGATGATCAGATGATTTTTCTACTTAAATGCTGAATTTATAACTAGAGATAATCAAAGACTACCTTTCCATAATAGCAAAGCACGTTTCAGTATTGATACTTTTACGATATACTTCAATGTTGCAATAGAAGTGTTGGAGAAATAAGAATACTGCAAGTCCAGGAATACTTTGAATCATTTGTGAGAATCTACAATACAAAATTAGTGCAAGGCATAACAAAATTTATAAATTAATTTTGAAAATTATGTTGATATATCGACGACAATGAAAGTTCTATGCCAAACGTACAATACCAAATGTACAATAATCACTGAAGCACGAATATTGAAGATTAAAAAGTGCTTTTATAATACCTCTTTTGCAAACTTTAAAGCTATTCAGTCAAAATATTTACCAGAGATTTTAATTCATTTTCATGAAGATTGCCTTGAAGAGGACTTACGATAGCTGAAAAGAAAGCAAGTGCAAAATTAGAAAATTTTAATCAATGCACAGAAAAAAAAACAATTGTTTCCGAAGTTAATAACAAATAAGAAAAATGAACTTTAGGATAGCTTCATTTTCATAATGATGATGTAGTAATATGAATGTCAATATTAATAGTACTGATAAAATTCAGAGAATATAAATTGCTCATCTAGTTGGTAATTTAATCAAGATATTTAAATATGCTTTTCTAAAAAAAAAAAAAAAAAATTAAATATGCAGAAATTTAATCTTAACACATTAAATATTAATAGAAAATCACAAATACCCCCTTTCTAAAACATTATTTAAAAATAGATATTTAGAACGCCCGCGTGCAGTTGTAATATTTAGCTGGTTATGCTCTTAACAAATTGCGTTTAACAAAAGAGGCACACTATTTATTCTTTAGAATACAAGATGTTTTATTATGTGGTTTCACAGCCAATTGTAAAATAATTAAAAAAATAAAATTAGATTTGCACTTAAGATTAATTTCTCTAGTCATTTTTCCAACGAAATATAATTTCAAGGAAATACTTCTGTTCAAAAGCTTTTGATTTATTTTCAAAGTAATAAAATCTTCAAAATTTTGAAGCACTATTTAGTAAAATAATCTAGTGCAAAATGACCGACAGTTAACCGTTTAGCAGTTTAAGTCCCCCCCCCCCCTAATAGAAACATTGATGATTTTTCAGAGATTTTTCTATGCGAGAGTTTGCTTTTACTCTAACGAAATGTGTACAAAGTGTTAAGGACAATACATAAGATCGGTAAGTTGGATTAGTAAATACCTATAAGTACGCATTTTTTAAAGATTTCATGCTTGTAAATAAAAAAAAAATTAATTGAAAGAAAGATAAATTTATAAAATAGCGCGTAATATTTCAATTCTAATTTTTGGACTGATTTAGAGCTACGATATACGATATTAACCGGTTACTTATTATTTTACAGTTTCTCAATTCATGAAAGTGAATTTTAAAATGCATCAATATACTTTGTTTCTTGTTTTTATTTACCAAATTAACTTTGTATTGTAATTTCGAATAAGCTTATTCATTCATTTACAGCTTTCTGTTTTGATAGGTGCACCTTGTTTGAAATTTCAGAAACATGTCATTTGTGAAACATCAAAATATACCCAGAATCCATTAAAAATATAAAAAAATTATCTTCTAAAAGTACCAACCGAAGCTCAATAGATAGCCTTTTGGATAGTTTGACACTATTCTAACAATCATTTCTTACTCAGAATGGACTGGATTCGTTATAGAATGGAGAAATAAAGTGAAACAAAGAGATGAAAAACGCAGTTCTCGACGTTTTCATACCAATTGCCGGATTCATTTACAAATGTGAATAAATCCTTATTAAAAAGTATTAAAGTATCTTGTACCTTGATTTCTAAGTAACATTAAGATTTTTTTAATTTCATTATTGAAATAAAATTTATCATTAATACTTTTAAATACAATGGTACCAGATTTTTTTAAAGATATTAAAAAAATAAAACTGGCATCTCGACTAAATTCTATCACATATAGGAATATTTATCGATCAATTTTTTTTTATATTGCCATTAGAGATGAATTGGACTCTGGTGTTCGACAAGCCTTCGGGATATGGTTCAAAGGGAAAATTTTATTTACAAATCGAAAAAAGGGGATGAAAAACAACTTGCCAGATGCTGCTTAACAAGAATGTAGATTACTTTTCTTAGAGTGTTTTACAATCCAATAAAAATCAGTTTGAATGGGAACTGAATTGTTATTGATGAGATTTAAAGATATTCCCCGATTCGAAAGCCTCGGGTCCGTATCAGTGGTGGGATTCAGCCGGTTCGCACCGGTTCGGTAGAACCGGTTAATTTTGTACCGAGTTCGGCGAACCGGTTGTTAAATGAATCTCGCATTTGCATTAATTTACGTTCTTTAAATGTTCATCTGCACAACAGCATTTTCTAACACTAACACACTTCTACATAACACTAATGCATTTTCTGATTTGTTCCATTTGCAATACTTAATTTTTTTCTTCACCAGTCCAGTAAGAAGCAAATTTAACTTTAAAAAAAAATGAAATTTTGGAGATTTGAAAAATTTCGAGATCTAAAGCGGCAACCTATGCTAATTCTATAGTTATGTAGCATGCTTATTCAGCAGTACAATAACTACTTATTATTCGAATAAAAGGACTTTGCTTTGGCTGCTTCTTTTGAAGTATACAGAATGTTCGCTGTGATCAGTGATCGTTAGATTTACTGGTATAATTCTAACTGCATTTTTTAAAAAACATTATTCTTTAGACCTTACAAGTCCTTTAAATCAAAGCAGTTATTTTCTTAAATGTAACAAATCTTATAAGATCCCCGAGTCCTAAGTTATTTTTAGAAAAAACATTTTACACGATCTAACAAATGACAAAACACTGTATGGCCTAAACTTGTCGAGTCATCATACTTTGTATTTTACGACTTTCCAACATTGTCTGGCCTGTATTTTGTACCATGAAATGGTAAAAATTCTAAATATCATAACTCGAAAAGTCGTGCAAAAATTTATTTCACTTGTTATAGCATGGATAATATTTTTCTAAATATGTTATAAGACCAAAAGCCGCATACAAATTTAAATTTTGTAACTTTTTTCTAAACGAAAAACGATTTCTAGGATGATGAAGAACAAGACTTGAAATATTTTTGAAATTAGAAGTTACTCTAAATTTAACAATTTAGAAATTAACTCTTGGTCAGCGATAGCAAATGACTTCCTGCATATGTTATAACTGACTGGTGAACCGCCCGGAGTTGGCCGGACCCGTGACAATAGCTTTAAATGAACCTAAAATTTGCATAATTTTATATTTTGAACTGCATTTCGTCTAATTAATATTTTTAAATGAAAAAAATCGCGAAAAAATATTGAATTGAAAGTATATACTATTTGGTATTTTATTTTTTGCGTAATTTGATTTTGGGGGTCTATGGGTACCGAAAGCGAGCGAAAACGCGACGAAACACTCGGGTTTTTACAGATTTCCACAAAATTGTCACGCATTTTATTTTGTAAAAAATATTTCTACCCATCCGAACGTTTAAAAAATTTTGTAGGTGATGTAAATCTGTTCTATTGAGATACTCTAAAAAGAGTGTGTTAAAATATGGAAGTTTAGTTACTTTTAGCGAAAAAAATATCGTATCCGTGAGGCGCGAAGTGACCTGCGTTTGCGGGTATATTTGAAAGGGTTAAAATTCATATTTTTAAAACCCGACTACACCATCGATTAGAAGAAGATTTTAGCTTTAACAGCATACTTTTGATTTGTTGGTACCTCAAAAATTACGCCCTAGGGGGGAGTTGCCATAAGGTGGAGAAAAGTTTTTCGGAAAAACGACCCTTTTTGGATTTTTTTTTCAAAGGGTTCGATTTTTTTTTAAATTTATTGCGTCATTTGAGAAGTAATAGTGCGATCTTTTAGAATATCTCTTCAGTTTTTAACTTTACTAAGCGGTTTGACCGATAGAAGTTAATAAATAATAAGAAAATATATCCACAAAATTTCTTCTTTCCGATCTTCATTTCCCCTCTATGTGTAAATAGGGCATCTGCGCATGTGCGAGATCTTTTTCCCTCTCGAAAGAACGGAGATGAGTTTATAATGAAAGTTCTTTGTAATTTTTAATTAATAACTCAGCTAATAATTGGGAATTTTAAATTTTGAGTCACTGGTGCACTAGGAGAGGCTCTGGACTAACCTTTCACAAATTTTTAGCCTTGTACGTGCCATAGATTTTTCTAGCCATCCAGACAGACGCACGCACACACAGACAGAGCGAAACTTTTTTTTATTAGTATAGACATTTCGTTGATGATTGAATATTTTACATGAAATTGCTGGTCTTAAAAACACTGCGAACAAGAAGTATAAGCATCATAAATGATGAAAAGTTATGGTAAAATTTATTAAATGTTTGAAATGCTTTGGAAGAAAAAAGCCCATACAAAAGAAAGACGGCGAGGCTACTTTCAGAAACAAAAAAAATATATGAAATTTGTAGAAGATTATAAATATTTTGTAGTCAATTTAAATATAGGAATTAACTGTATTCCCCCCCACCCCCCCCGTCCGATTACTGGAATATTGTAGAAGTAATACTTCCATGGAAAGCAGCTAAAGAGCTATTATTTATATTTAATGACCCTTATATTAATATTAATGATTATTGAGGATTTTTTACTATATTTTAAATGTATGTTTCTTAAACTTTAGAGTTTTTTTAAAGTATTCAAAAGGCTGAAAATATTGTCAGAACAATTGCAGAAAATTCAGCAGAAATCGAAAAGGGTTTTTGAAAATATTCAAAAGGCTAAAATTATTATCAAAACAATTGCTGCATGTCCAGTAGAAACGGAAAAGGTCTTTTCAAGATAAAAATAATATGACCAGAGAAGAGAAGTCGTCTAACTATTTCTAATGTATCAAACATAATAGCGATTAGTCTAATTGGTCTACCTCTAAAAGAATGGGTTCCTACTTTTACAGTGAAGGTATTTTCAGAAACAAGCACACATCAAATAATGTTCGAGTAAAGACAAAGAAAATTGAAAGCGAGTATACTTATCAAGAAGCTATATACAAATATTACAAGCTATTTAATATTTTCGTTTTTTTTTTCTGTACTATATAATGTATTTTTTTGTACAACCTTTATTATTTTATTTAAGTATTAACTATATGAAACAATATACTACCTTTCAGGATATCTTTTTAAAAACTTTTCAGCATCATAAATAGTGTAAAGTTATTTTCAGTATAGGATACTCAAAATAATTCAAATTTATTTTTGCTGGTTTCAGTCTGAAAATGTATAGTGTGCTTACGTATTTCATCGGCAATTGTTATCCATGGGCATATATTGCATGAAAGGTTTTAAAAAGATGTTATATGGTTTAAACTGGTCTAAATTTTATTACTGATTTTAAATTTCCAGAATATATCTTCTTCGCGTGCGCATTATTGTTATTACAAAAATAACTTTTGAGACCAGTGGGATTATTTATAGAAGACGACATTGACGAATATCTCGGTGAAATTTGCGACTTTGGTGGCAAAATCTAGCATAAAACATGCATAAAAAAAGGCCAGAAATCGAGCACTTACCACTCACAAGAGCCGATTTATTGAGATTAACTTTGAAGAAGCTACAAGCATTTATCATCAAATCAAGGATGTAAATACGAATGCTTGATATTCAGTGAGTTAGTATTCTCGAAAGATTCGAGACTTGTGCTATATCTCGAGTTCTTCCCGTAATTAGTCTTTTTAATACTTAACTGTTTGCAATTTTAGATCATGCACATGAGTTAATTCTTAAATTTCTGCTATTTTAGTGTTATCCTTAATGTATCATACCGTTTGGATGCATTTTTCGATAGAAATCTTCATCAGGGTTTCATGATTACGGGATATTTATTAAATACATTACGTTCTTTAACATTAGAATGGCGGCGAGAGGGCCATTTTGGCCCGTACCAAATGAATATATTTTGGCTCGCACCAGAAATTTCTTTATAAGTTTAAAAGGTATAAAGAAAAACAAAATTAAATTAATATTTTAAACAGTTTCAAAGAAAAATTCTGGTGCGAAATATTTTTTTATAAAAGTTGAGTAAAATTTCCCGTCTTTCTAGTGTTGAGACAACCACATGTTTCAGAATTTGTTTTTACTCAACTAAATATCAAAGTTTTTTAACAATGTTCTTATAATATTGGAAAGTGTTTCATAATCTATATATGTGATACTTCATTTATTTTCCTTTAATTTTTATATGTCAAAAATTGTCAGCGAACCGGTTGTTAAATTATTTGAATCCCACCACTGGTCCGTATCTAGACCATACTTCCCATGGAGGGGGGTGGGGGGGTAGAAGGCAAATTATTTCTTCCCTGTTTTTTTTTTTCTAGTCTCTTATCCGTAGTTCTTCAAAAATATGTACTGCCATTTTAGGGTAATTGTCCTCATTTAAACGAAGTATTTCTAAAGCCAGAACGGAAATTTTAAAGTTTCTTCCAAGACATAGTAAAAATATGACATAACGTAATTTTTTTTAATTAAATTTCAACGAGATTTTTGTTTTTTTATATTGATACCACCTTCAGGAATTCAGGCATAATTTATTAAATAATGATTCATTCATTATGTACATCACACAAACCAGATAAAATTAATAGAACAACTAATGAGGATATCTTACACACGATTTAAGGAGCAGGACTGTTTTCTGTTCTAGTCGATGCTTCTTGTATATAAATGAACGGATATTAATATTTTTAAATATAATTTGTAGTCACAGATAAAGTAATCCCTTCACACACGCACTTTTCCCGAATTTATAACTTAAAACGAGAACGCTCCCTCCCCCCCCCCCCCCCCCCGCAAACTGTCTCAAAAGACTGGTCATCTAAAATCAACAAGGGTTTAGCTAAAACTAATACATAGTGCATTATTTTCACAAGCGTGTTTTTAGGAGTTGTTAAATCTATCGTTCGAAATCACTGACCGGGACACAAAAATTTCCGGGGCGTACCTGCATAAACACAGGCGGTCGACACAATCACAAAGACGAAAAATTGCATCTATATCGTCCCATTGTAAAATAGTAAAAAACTTTTAGAAAACATTTCGTACTACCTGTTTGTTTAGAAAAATAATCGCTTAAGGGTGCTGGTCACTGACAATCCCGTTTTCCGTTCTCCATGTTAACCTATGGGAATATTTCTCACTTTTCTAAGGATATCTCATGAAAAAAAAATTGAGATTTTTGAATTTTGTTTTATGTATGCAATTCTTAAAACTTGCCGCTTTTCATCCCAATTTTCAAAATGCAACAAAGTATACTATTTTGTTCTTTCATATATAATTTTTCGAAAAATCAATATTTTGGTGATTAAACAGCACTAAGTCTTAAAATTTCAAGATAAGATTTCAATTATTTTGTGGCTAACAAAAAAGGGAGCTTAATTTTCTTTTATAATCGGAAATATTTAAATTACATATATATCAATCTTTTTGAAATATGAATAACTATTCATTTTAAGGGAATATAATCTCTACAATATATAGCACTTTTTTCAGATAATCTAGTGAATTTCCCTGGGAAATTATATATAATATGTGTTTGTAATGTGTTGATTTTAATCTATATACTCAGTTTTAGATTTTATTTTGTGCAAACCGTTATATACAAAACTTTAAAAAGGCAAAAGAATTAAAATAATAATAAAAAAAACCTTTAACTTATATGTTGTATTTTGCAAAAACGTGTCCTTCTGAAAAATTTGTTGATGTAAATTTCCATTAATTATGTCAAAATTTAGTGTCCAAATTCATCAGTCAGTACGATACTTCTTTAAACAATATGGTTTCTTTGAATCTTAATGTGCTAAAGTTCTGTCAGTTATGGACATTTTGAAACGAAAACTTTACTAATTTAATAATATTTCTTTTCTACACATTTGAATTTTCATTAAGGGGCCTCAGGACTCTTAAAGTTGGAAAAAATGAAAAAAAAAGACCATTTTCAATATTTAATATCTTAAAATGTATCATTTTAAAAGACATTTTTTATTGGGATGAAAGATAAATATATGCTTTTATTTCATGCATTTAAAAATTTACAAGATGCAGAATTAGCATTTATACGGGACTCAGAGCTGTCAGAGATTTGAGGAGCAGAAAATTGGTATAACAGCTTACGCACAGGATTACAAAATAAATGTTGCAACTAGAATAAAAAAATTTGTGCCTACTTATACTTCAGATTATAATAATTACCCTGAACCTAAATAAATCTTAATTTAAAGCATTTTTTATATTTTTAATAGAAAGTTGTATTTAACTAATACAAAATTATGAAAACCTCATTAGTATAAGAAACTAAAAAATTAGTTTTTTGAACAATAAACCGGAAATTTTAGGTTCAGTTTATGCAGACCAACATGAAAGATGCGTTTTGAAAATTTAATGAAAAAATATTCAGAAGTTTGAGATATCCTGCACGTTATGCCCAAAAACGTCATTTGGAGAAAAATAACTTTAAAGTTTCGGAAGCACCGCTA
The DNA here is from genome assembly GCA_963932465.1 of Maratus speciosus. Lineage (NCBI taxonomy): Eukaryota > Metazoa > Arthropoda > Arachnida > Araneae > Salticidae > Maratus > Maratus speciosus. Next base: position 207,873,410 of record OZ010787.1, read on the forward strand.
CAGCCATTGAGCAGGTATTCTGAAAGCCATAACTTGTATTCTAATGGGAATTTCAAGGAAACAATTATATCAAAATGTTAAAAAAAGATAGGAGTTTAACATCTAAAAAAAAGTAAAATTTCGAAAATTCTGAAGCTTTAAGAGTCCCGACTGCCCTTAAAATTCTACACATTTTCTTTTAGTAGGTTCCAAGGTAAAAGTCTAACCTGAAAACCGTGAGCCAACAAATTACCCCTAATTCAATATAGAAAAATGTCTTATTTACTAGCAGATACTTTGCAATTAAATAAGGCGATAAAGAGTTTTATAAAGAATATCTTTTGATCAGCAGGTATTCTGAAAGCCATAACTTGTATTCTAATGGGAATTTCAAGGAAACAATTATATCAAAATGTTAAAAAAAGATAGGAGTTTAACATCTAAAAAAAAGTAAAATTTCGAAAATTTTGAAGCTTTAAGAGTCCCGACTGCCCTTAAAATTCTACACATTTTCTTTTAGTAGGTTCCAAGGTAAAAGTCTAACCTGAAAACCGTGAGCCAACAAATTACCCCTAATTCAATATAGAAAAATGTCTTATTTACTAGCAGATACTTTGCAATTAAATAAGGCGATAAAGAGTTTTATAAAGAATATCTTTTGAAATTTGTGGTGGAAAACAACTATAATACACAAATTAAATTCATATAAATAAAAGACAAAATTTTTTGGGGGATACTTTGAAAGATAAAAGTATTTATTATATGAAATAGTTGAAAGTTACTTTTTTGTATTTAACTCAGAGTTCAACATTAAAGGACAAAATATTATGAATAATAAAAAATATATAAACTCATATTCAAATATTATTAGATGTAATAATTGTTAAATTTATAAAATACTTATATTTTTATAATACTTTCATACTAGATAAACATTTTCTTAATTCTTTTTTTATCTATCAAAAAACCCTCAAATAGAAAAAAGTATTTTTTTCATACGGGAAAAGCAGCCAGTACAATAAAAATAAACTCGAAATTTGATTTTAATTTGTAAAAAAAAAAAAATATAATATTAATACTTTTAATAAGGATATCAACGATTTTAATCAGATAATTAAAATTAGTGATTAAACCGTGATTTCAACCTGCTTTTTAAATTTATCAGTGATTTAAAAAATTTTATTTTTTTAGAACGGTATAAAAACTGTGCGAAATCTAAAGTGAACCTGATTTGTAAAGTTTCTGTGGGTATTTTGCCTTAATGAATAATCGAAAAAGTACTTTAAATACATGTTTTAGCTTAAATGATTATGTTTATAAAAAATTAAATGCGATAAGTTTGTAAAAGGCAAGTTCTTACCTGGCATAAAAAGCATTCAATTTAAAAATGATATTTAAATCTAATGCTGCTACTTTGTATAGATTTCAAATGTAACTTCAATTATAAAACTAGTCATTCTCACATTTACTTTGTGTACATAAATTAATGGTTTTAACCTATTTTCATAATTTGTTTTGATTAACATGCATATACATGCATGTAAATTTTTGATTTATGGTATTAACAGTAATTTTTAAAAGTTGATATGCAAAAATTCTTGCCATGAAATTAGTTTGATTTGTTATTTGTGTTAACTGATGAAATTACTTATGTGACGATTTTATTATTTCTGTAATTATAATTTTATTAATCAAAACATTACTAATGGCGCAGCCATCTACAAAAAAAAAAATTAACAAGAGTTTTCGCAGCAGGTGCCAAATAGTGTTGCTGCGGCGCTGCTTAGATAGATTTAACAATTCTTTTCTAAATCAATTAAATAAAAAAATGTTTTGTCTTGACAATTTTTCAGAACAAAATAAATTGAAAAATGTGTTAGAAAACAGGTAGTTTGGATTTGAAAGCAGACTTAAAAGCGCACTTGCATTTTGATTTATAAAAGGAAAACTTTTCATAACAATTGCTTTAGACCTTCAGAGTGACATCGTTTTCATCTATTTTAAATCACATGTTTCGGGATTAAAGCCTATGAAATACAGGATATTTCTAATGAGAAGGAAACGTTAGTTTTTCGATTCTATCTTCTTAAATTCTGCATCAAATAGCATAAATCTTTTAATTTAATTTTTTTATCTTTTGATCATTAACCTAAAAAAGTAATGATATCAAAATAGGTTAAAAATTTATGACTCAGTACTTAATCTTATGTCTCTAAAAATTTTATAGATGGATCTTAAAACTAATATCAAATCTTGAGTGACGCTATGCTATTAATTAATATGTATATGCATAATTTCATCATTTTTTTCTATTTATAATCGAATATTCAAAAATTATGTTCAACATGAAAAGATGTATAACACTTTATTCGCTGATGGTTTTTCATTCCCTCTTTCATAAATTCAAAATGAGTTTTAAAATATAAGAGTTTTAACACAACCAAACTATACATTTAATTTTCCAATACATTGTTAAGTATATATTACTTTCACTGAACCTATATTATGCATTGAAATGTAATTATTCAATAATGTGGTTTATCTTTTGCGTCATGCTATCCAAATCCGTAACAAATTATGTAAAGGATTTATTTGTGTCATATTTATCCATTTGCATGCATGTCACTTTGGATACTATGATGCAAAGGAATCATATTAATCATTTTTATACATTAATATTGTTGAAAAAATATATTTATTTAAAACAATAGCAAACGGAATAATTTTTCAAACTAGGCTAACTAGGAGCAACGAAGAAGAATTTTCGGGGTTATCCCTCCCCCCCCCCCAGCAAAAAAAAAAATAATTACCGGTTATTTGAATCGCTAATTAATCACATTATCAACTTTTATTAATCAAATCCAAAATCAGTATTAGTGTTTTCAGCCGTTGCTTTATTGCATCCGATTCCTCTCAAACGGTTGATATGATATTTAAAAACAGAAAACAAATAATACAAGTCTGAGATAGGTGAAAATCTTCCAGCTTCGAAAAAAAAGACAACGGTCACAAAATCGCGAAGAAAAAACTAAAAGCTATGAATGATCATTTCGTATTAAATGAACGTTAAAAATTTAAATTCACACCTTTTTTTTTCCCCCATTGTATTCAGATTCGCAAAGATATAATAATATGTAGGCTTTTAGAATTGAATTATTTTTATTGGGAATCGTTAAACAGATGTTTTTGAAATTACTTTTTCCATAAAATAAGATTATCTAATGGTGAATCGAAAACCAAACAGTCTGTACAAGTACAGTTAAAAGCGAAAGAAACTCTCCTTATCTCTGTTCGGTATTTTAATTTTTAACATCCCCTCATTTTTTCCCACCATTCGTTCGTCAAGAAACGACAGGGGAGCTCAGGGGACGGATTCGGCGGATTAGACATGAATGGTCCAATTTTCCTGTTCATAGTATATATAAGGGAACTAAAAATAAAAAGTTGTTTTATTAGCTATACGTGAACTTTATTAGCTATATGTGTCTAATTTGAATTTAAATCTTTTATTGTTCTATGTGAACTCAAATGAGCCACTCTTTGGAATAATATTTATAGGATTGGTGAGTTTTCAAGTATGTTGAATTTAGAAAACCCTTCTTTGATGAAAGGGGGTACCGAAATGAAGCTATGCTTCCCATAGCTCCAGAGGTCGGTCCCTGCCTAAGTGCATTTAATTTTCAGAAATCTTAATTTTATAACCAAAATTTCTATGCTTTTTAAATCTTTACTTAGTTCATTTCAATAATTTTTCAATATATTTTTAATAATTTCTATTATAGTTTTTGATAATTGTTTACGTTTTAAGTACTTATATTCAATGTTAGATTATTTATATTACGTATGTAGATTAGTTATTATAACGGAAAAATGCATCAAATTGCATTTTTTTCTTATTTTACTTGATAATTGCATAAAGTTCAAGAAGTAAAAAAATATATAAATATCTTAGGCACATATATAATGCACATATAGCACATATATAATGATATCACTTTAAGGGGAATGAGCACTTGATATCGTAAGGTATCTGTAGGAAGGGCTGTATTTTGATAATCATTATCATTTTTGATCTAAGCAAATTTTTTTATTTTATTTTATTTGCATCAAAATAGTCTTAACTTTTTGCTTAGAATTGAATTATTTTTATTGGGAATCGTTAAACAGATCTATTAACAGATCGTTAAACTATCTATTTTAATGAAAGTACAAAGTTGTTACTAAAATCATTAAATAATTATAAAATCATTTTATTCCAAAATATGGAATATCCCAACGTTTGGTATTCCTATTCTTCTGGCATATGAGCATATAATGCGTTGTTGGAGAAACCAGGTTCGAAATGATACTTGTTTTTTTACTCGTAAAAGAAAAAAAAAATTGGGGAAGAATGTTGGCCACTTGTTTTGTTTATAAGAAGTTCTGCTTACTCTTTTCCCATACAGGGGGCAAAGTGCAGACAGACAATATTACTGATGCTTTATGTAACAAAAAGCTTCATTAAATACTTTTAAATATTTCCTTAAAATGTTATTTGGTATAAAGTTATTTCATGTTTAATAATATTTTATCGACTTCTCTTCATTCAAAATCAGTAAAATATGTGAATAATAAATGTATATCACTGCAAACGTATGAAAAGAAAAAGAAAGAAAGAATTGTAAAACTGAAAGAACTTTTAGACACTGATAACGATATCATTAGAGGGGGGGTTCAAGGAAACATACATTAATTGTGATAATTAGGCCTGGCATTTAAATCGATTTAAAACTTACATCGCAAATGGAAATCCGATTTAACAATATGTCTTAAATCGATTTAATATAATACAGTAGATGGAGGGGGGTGCATGAAGACCGTATTTTGTTACTTAAAAAGTTAAATAGTTTTCCATATTCTAAAAGGTAAAATCTGTTAAATCGCGATTTAGCACTAAACCGCGATGTTAGATGCATGATAAATCGATTTAAGAAATTCCTACATCGCCCAGTCCTAGTGATTATCTAGACGAATTTTGTTCCAAAGCATGATTTTAACAATAAATGAAATTCTAAAAAGAGAATAAATAAATAAATAAGATAAATGGATTTCGTTATGTATAGTTGTACAATAAGGGCGAATAATGAAGGTCTCAGATCTAATTTTACTTACCCCATACGTATAAATCAGTTTTGATTTTCATGCAATCCTTCGGGAAAAACCTCTACCAGAAAATAAGATTTGTTGTCATATGTAAATAAAGGCCATGGAATTCTGAGATAGATACCTTTTAATCACCCATGTATTGTTCCTGAAATTTTGTATTTTGCGTTAAATTTTTGCATGTATATATTATGCAGCATGTATATCTTATACTATAACACGAGCAAAAATTGTGTGTGTATGTATGTGTGTGCAAATTTTATCTTGAAAACGGCTCTAACGATTGATTAAATTTTGCACCCTACCGTTTTCGGGCACGAACAAATCATTGGGATGGGTCACGTGTTCGAGAAAATTCGATTAGTGGGTCATTTTCGGTCCTAATGGGTCAGGGTCAAGCTAATTATATCTAAAGAACGCTTAATCGATTTTTGACTAAATTTTGTATCCAACCATTTTCAGGTACGAGAAGACTATTGGGCTAGGTCACATGTTCGAGAAATTTCTATTTGTGGGTCATTTTTGGGTCAGTGTGGGTCAAGCTATTTTTATCTAAAAAACGGCTCTAACGATTTTCACTAAACTCTATATTCTACAGATTTAGATTACGAGAAGACCATTGGGCTAAGTCACATGTTCGAGAAAATTCGATTAGTGGGTCATTTTTGTGTCACCGTGGGTCAAGCTACGTTTGTCTAGATAACGGCTCGAACGATTTTGACGAAATTTTGTAATCTATCGTTTTCGGGCACGAAAAGACTATTGGGATGAGTCACGTGTTCCAGAAAATTCGATTAGTGGGTCATTATGGGTCAGGGTCAAGCTAATTATATCTAAAAAACGGCTCAAGACATTGTCACAAAATTTTTTAACATACCGTTTCTGGGCATGAGATGACCATTGGGCTAAGTCACATGTTCGAGAAAATTCGATTAGTGTAATTTTGGGTCACAATGGGTCAGAGTCAAGCTAATTGAATCTAAAAAATGCTCAAAACATTTTGACCAAATTTTGTATTATAACGTTTCTAGGCATGAGAAGAGAATTGGGCTAAGTCACATGTTCGAAAAAATTCGATTAGTGGGTCATTTTAGGTCAGGGTTAAGGTAATTGTATCTAAAAAACGGCTTAAACAATTTTGATTAAATTTTGTATTCTATCGTTTTCGGGCTCGAGAAGACCGTTGCTCTAGGTCGCAGTCGCGTGTTCATGAAAATTCGATTAGTGGGCCATTTTGGGTCACAATGGGTCATGGTCAAGCTAATTGTATATAAAAAGCGGTTCAAAACATTGACAAAATTTTGTATAATACCGTTTCCGGGCATAATAAGATCATTGGGCAGGGTCGAATGTTCCAGAAAATTCAGTCAGTGGGTCATTTTGGGTCCTAATGGATCAGGATCTAGCTAACTGTATCTAAAAAACGGCTCAAACGATGTTGAGAAAACTTTGTATTACGCCATTTCTGGACAAGATAAAGCCATTGGGCTGGGTCGCATGCTCAAGAAAATTCTATTAGTGGGCCATTTTGATGATAATGGGTTGCGGTCAAGCTAACTGTATTTCAAAAAGGTTCAAACGATATTGACAAACTTTTATTGTACCATTTCACAGTACAAAAAGACCATTGGAATAGGTCACATGTTCGATAAATTTCGGTTAGTGAGTCCTTTTTGAATCAACGTGGGTCAAGCTTATTTTATCTAGAAAACGACTAACAATTTTCACTAAATTTTGTATTCCATCGTTTTCAGGCTCGAGAAGAGCATTGTGTTAGCTCGCATGTTTGAAAAAACTCCATTAGTGGGTCATTTTGAGTCACTATGGCTCAGGTTCAAGCTAATTGCATCTAAAAAAGCAAGAATGGTTCAGTGGGAATAATATATAGAGATAAACACAAAGCTAATTTTGACCGAGCTTTGCTCTGTCATTCCTACTAGTTGATCTATATTGAATATTGTATCTGTCGATTTCTGCAATAGCCATATCTCAAGAACTATTTTGGTGTAAATCTCCAAACAGGTGGCGCTACTATGCTACATTTTCCATGTTTACCGCAATAGCTGCATCTAAAAAACTAATGCACGGATTTTCAAACTTAATTCACTTAGGCGTTGACATAAGTTGTTGCTTATTTGGTTTTAACCCTCTCGTTGCGTAAGCAATTCTTCGCGATGAGCGTCTTTTACAGAATTTTTAATCTTTTAAGCAGAAATTTTTGACTATCGTAATCGGGGAAAATGTCCCGATTAAATTAGACAAAGTTTTCGCTAAAAAATAACTGGTGGGAATAACCAAATAGTATTAATTAGACGGAAAAATGCATGCCCGAGTATATCTCGGGTTGCGCAGCGAGAGGGTTGATCGCCGAACAGGCGGCGCTGCTATGCTGCATTTATCACGATTTTTGCAATAGCTGTAGCTTAAAAACTAATGCACGAAATTTAATACAACTTCACATTATGTTACACTTTCACATATAGATACTTATTAAGCTTGGGTGTATACAACGCGACAGGTGTCGCTTTTTATACTCTTTGGGTTGGGAATTTTGGTTGCAGACATCTAAGAGGGTGGACGCCGAAAATGAATGATTTGTTTGAAAGATGCGACGCTTCTGTCTTCTTTTTAATTGCACACAATTTCATGAACCTATACATTTATAATCCTAATGATGGGCAGCCCCACCAGTGGCCGAGAGGTTCTGCTCTCGAAGCTGGTAGACGGGAGGTGCTGGGTTCGATCCCAATCGCGCCCGTCGGCCTAATCGTTCGGAGTTTTCGTGGTTTTCTTCGAACCTTGGTTTTCCAAGCGTTAATACGGGTTAGGTCCCCTTAGAAAGACCCCCACAAAGGGCACCCCCCCTTTGGGCCTATATCCCTCGTGCTGATAATTGGCCGTCGTAAATACAACCAACCTAATGATGGGCATAGATTGTCATATAATTTTGGTACTATGATGGCGAATTTTAATATATTAACATACGTAGGCAGTTCAATAAGTAATAAGACTAATTTTACTGCCGCGAAACCACTCATCGGAGTGTTAATCTCTGTGGCATAAAAAAAGTTTGTTGTCTGTATTAACAAAACTACCGATAGATGGCGTGTATAGACTCATGTTCCTGAGTATCATGTGATTGAATTGAAGAGTGTTTGCGGGCGCATACGAGAGCGGCCAATTGTCGAAATGGAAGCTTCGATAAACAACGTTATGCGATTAAATTTTATGTTCGTTTGCAAAAATCAGTATCTGAGACCTTTGATATAATACGTGAAGCTTTCAACGATGAAGCAATATCGAGTGCAAGTATTTTTCACTGGCATAAAGCTTTTAAGGAAGGAAGGCAAAATGTGCAAGATATTGAACCTGAGGGACGACCTTCAACGTCCATCACAGAGACAATGATTAACACAACTGCGGTTATCATCAAGGAGGACCGCAGAATTATAGTACGTCAGCTGCATGCTCTCTTGAATATTTCTGTAGGAAGAGAATATTTCTGTAGTTACTCAATCGGGCAGAACATTTGCAACTGAAACGTGTTTGCGCGCGATGGATTTCGAAATTGTTGACACCTGAGCAAATACAGCATCGAGTGGATATACGCACAGAATGGAAAGAAAGACTGGAAAGGGAGGGCGACAATTTCTTAAAACGCATCATCACAGCAGACGAAGCTTGACTGTATCACTATGACTCAACCATGAAACAACAAAGCAGTGAATGGAAGCATCCGTCTTCGCCTACTCCCAAGAAAGCAAAAACTGCGAAATCGGCTGGTAAAGTTATGATCATAATTTTGTTTGATTATGAAGATATTGTATATCAACACGCCGTCGAACCCGGTAACACCGTAAACGGCTCGTACTACGCGAATGTCCTACAAACAATGGCACAGCATGTTCAAAGGAAACGTCCATTGCTCCTAAATGGCTTCCAATTGCACCATGACAATGCCCGACAACATATTGCTCGTTGCGTACAATATGTTTTGCAGCAGAGCAAGGTAGAGATTTTACCACACCCTCCATACAGTCCTGATCTCGCTCCATGCGATTTCTTGCTGTTTCCTTAAATTAAGAAACCATTGCGAGGTAAAACATTTTGCAAGCAACAAAGCATGTGTTAAGGCTGTGGAGGCGGTTTTGAAAAAGCTCTTAAAAAATTGACTTTTACATGTTTATAAGAAGTGGGCAGAACGTTGGGATAAATGCATTACGTGCCTCGGTAGTTATTTTGAAAAAAAAAAAAAACCATGTAAATGATGACGATTAAAGGTATTCTGTATTATTTATAATTTTAGTCTTATTGAACAGCCCTCGTATATGAGATAGAAGAAAGCTTTGGGATTGGTACATACGACTAGTTTGAATTTGCAATCCTAATTTGAATAATATAAATTAATATTAATTGAAAATTTAAATATGCAGCGCAAACATTATGTTTCTTGTTTTCACTTTCAGTTAATATTTATGGTGAAAGTAAGTTGAGGACCGTTTGGGAACTCAGCATGCGCATTACAAATTTTCATTCAATGATTTCTTTTATCTCACTTGTACAATGTATTAATATATTATACTTTGGTATTTTGTTTTTTTGAACCATATATATGTTGCTGCAGCTATATTGCATCTATATTTAATATTGTAGGCCTTTAATTGAATAGATGACAACGCCAGAATTAACTGAAAATTGAGTATCGAGCTTAGCAATTCTGGGTATTTGTTAATAGTATCAATTTCATTGAAAAATGATCAGAGAGAAAAAAAAGAATATGTTAAAATATGTGGAAGATAGCTGTGAACCTTCGTAATGTATGAGAAAACTCTACTATGGTATATTTTGGGTAATTAATGTTTTTAAAATAATTTTTAGTGCTAAGTTTTAATATACATTAAAAAAGTGCTTTATTTAAATGCTCTGCAAGAAAAAAGAAAGCTCGGGTAATATTTAAATTCGGATGTAACTATATAAATACAGAATTAATACAGAAATTATAGTAGTTTCTTTGTTTAATATAACAAAATTCTTATAAACTCAAGGCAAGGTGTAACAAAGCTTTGGGGAAAATATAATTTTTGGGGGAAACATTCCACATCTTTAATTTAAATTTACAAATCAAATAATTTAAAAAATGAATATTCTTTCAAAATTTAAATATGCAACGAAAACATATTATATTTTTATTTTCCTTTCAGTTAATATTGTTATGGATATTTTTGGTGGGAGAAAGGTTGAGTAGGGGGGGGGGGGTGTACTTAGCATGCGCAATACTAATATATTCGTTTAATGATTTTTTTTCCTCATTTGTATACATATTATACTTTGATATTTTATCTTTGTGAATCATATATACATTCCTGCATGTATGTTGTATCTATATTTAATATTGTATCATTTGATTGAATAGAGAATTAAAGAAGATATCGTTACATGTATTGGAATTCGCAATTTTTAATATTTCTTAATAATGTTAATTTTATTAAAAGATGATCAAAATTAAATAACTTTCAAATTTAGAATTTATTGCCGTTAACTTGCGTTATTGGAAATCTTATATTATGCTTTTGTCAAATAAAGCTATACTACTTGAAGTATTTTTTGTATAATTTATGTTCATTTTCCCACTGTAGTTTAATTTCATTATACAGTAGCGCTCAAAAGTATTTAGACAACTTTATATTCTCTCTTATTTTATTTAATATAAAAATTTAAAAGAAAATATATTCCCTATAATTGAGAACACTATGACTGCAGCTATTCAAATGTATCAGGTTTAAACTTGTTTGTTTACATTCGGCACCACCGAAGAAATATGACTCCTCCTTAGCTCAAAAGTATTTTGACAATTAGTTTGCATTTAATTGTTGAAGGTGTGAGTGACGCTATAGCTTCGATTAGTGTTTATATCGACTTATTGTGATTATTTTTAAATGCCGAAATGTAAAAAATATTGAAGTGACTCTAAAAAAGCCGCTGTAAATGCATTTAAGAAAGGTAGACTGCAAACAGAATTAGCTCGTTCTTTTAACGGGTCTAGGCAACTTGTTATTACATGGAATAAAGTTTTTAATAAACAGAAATACATCGAAAATAAGCCTCAAAGTGGCCATCCTAAAAAAAACTTGCAATGTTGACTGTATTCTAAAAATGATATCTACAAGTGATTGTCTTAAGTCCGCTGTAATAATAAAAAATGAATTGAAAGAAAATTACGGCATAGAAATACACGTTTCATCAGTCAAACGACGCCTAAACCTCTATGATTTACATGGCAGAAGACCAGCAAAAACACGTTTGTTATCTACTAAGAATAGGTTAGGCTAGAGTCGCATTTGTAAAACGGCATAACCCTAGCAATGGAACTGCTTTGCCCCTGAAAAAGTGTTGAATTTAATGACTGACACTGGAATTTGAAAACAAATTTATTTGTAAATAAGAAAAAGCTATATTTCACACACATAATAAACCGAAATTTTTTTAACCAAAATTCCGGTGTCAATCATTAATTTCAACACTTTAACAATGGAATTGCTTTGCCCCTGAAAGGGTTATGCCGTTTTACAAATGCGACTCTAGCCTTCCTATTCTTAGTAGATAAACGTGTTTTTGCTGGTCTTCTACCATATAAACCATGGAGTTTTAGGCGTCGTTTGACTGATGAAACGTGTATTTCTATGCCGTAATTTTCTTTCAATTCATTTTTTATTATTACAGCGGACTTACGACAATCACTTGTAGATATCATTTTTAGAATGCAGTCAACATTGCAAGTTGATTTTTTCGGATGGCCACTTTGAGGCTTATTTTCGATGTATTTCTGTTTATTAAAAACTTTATTCCATGCAATAACAAGTTGCCGAGACTCGTTAAAAGAACGAGCTAATTCTGCTTGCAGTCTACCTTTCTTAAGTGCATTTACAGCGGCTTTTCTAGAATAACTTCAATATTTTTTACATTTCGGCATTTAAAAATAATCACAATAAGTCGATATAAACACTAATCGAAGCTATAGCGACACTGACACCTTCAACAATTAAATTCAAACTAATTGTCAAAATACTTTTGAACTAAGGAGGAGTCTTATTTCTTCGGTGGCGCCGAATGTAAACGAATAAGTTGAAACTTGATACATTTGAATAACTGCAGTCATAGTGTTCTCAATTATAGGGAATATATTTTCTTTTACATTTTATTATTAAATAAAATAAGAGAGAATATAAGGTTGTCAAAATACTTTTGAGCGCTACTGTATAAATACTTAAATAGGTGCCAATATATTGAATAATTTCAATAATCTTAGTTATTTTGATAAAAAAAAAATCTCTTACAACCTTTTATTTTTGTGTTTTTGGTGGAGAGGGAGTTACTACATTGACAATTTAACAAAAGATTTTCTTCGTCTTACCCAGTGAGAAATACCGATGGCTGTGTATCTATTATCGTATATAAAAATAGGTCCAAAATCTCAACAAAATATCGAATTTTAACGTGTTCAATAAATTTGTGGAATATGTTTAAATATATCGTATCGAAAAATGAATGTGTAACTCAAACTAAAATCTTCGCTCTGTCCATATATTCTTTACCTGATGACTTATAATATTTTTATATATAAACAAACTTAAAAAAAAAATACATATTGCAGTAATTAATTATAATCAGTTGTGTTTCGATTTTGTAGTAGTAAATTAATGTTGCTTTACATAAACAAAAGAAAAAATTCACAAACATTGAATATTACCCGATTAAATTTGGTAAATGAGTCAGACAATTTGATTTAATATTTATTTGTTTAAAATTTACAATGGTTGAATTTGAAGTTAAAGAGAAGAACATATAAACATAATAAGTAAGGTGAAACATCTAAATCATTTCAGACAGGAAAATTACATTGAATCACTTTTTATTGTCATATTACATTTTCATCAAACATTTTCTAAAATTAATGAATTGATAAAAGTCGAAATTATTCTATTGAAACTTATTCCCTGATGAAATTCCCGGTCGCGTCGCTGTAATAATAATGGGTTATTCCATACAAAATGAGCAAATCACCTATGGCAGACATGTCACAGATTTTTACGAAAATCAGTTTGTAAGTAGACCATATCTATTTATGAGTAAATGTAAAATAATATATTTTAGGATTGTTTATTTAAGTATTAAAATTTACATTAAAAGTGGATGCAAAATCGCGGTTGTCTACATGCTTGAAGTTTTAATTTTGGTTATTAATTAGCCTTAAGAATGCAAAGACTATATTAAAATTTATTTATAATTAGGAATGAATAATAAGTAACAGACTGACGTAAGTTAGAAATTGTATTTTTATTCCGTAATGAGAAAAAGAATTAGTTTTGAAAAATTTTGAGGGAAAAATGCAACATTTCTATTGAGATGGACACCTCTGACAATATCAAAATTACTTAACGTTATAGCTAAAAGTATATATATTAAATATTCAAACTTTCATTCTTGCCTTTTTATTCCTTAATGAGAAAAAAATAAATAGTAAAAAATGTTGAGGGTAAAATGCAATATTTTTATCACTTGTCTCGACTTGAAGGAAAGCTTTTTAAAACTTAATTCTTTTGATATTATGGATAAAAGTATATTTTAAATATAACAACTTTTATACTTGCTTTCAGTTTATTTTTGCCTCAAGAAGATTTTTAATTAAAGTAGAAAAATAATGACTCAATTGAACAAAAAATTATATATTAACACCTAAATCCTGATACAGAAAATAGACGGCAGCACTAAATTTTTTCACCTTGAAATCGTGCAATATTTTAAGAAACGCGCGCGAATTCAAAGAAAAATAGCTCATGGAATGTAGTTAATATTGCCTTTTTGAAGCCATTTTTGCTATGTTAGGAATCAAAAGGCAATGTTGAATTTTTTTTAGCATACCATGGATTTACTGATCTTTATGTCTGTGCAATATTGTTAATGTTGGATCTTTCCTTTACTTATATTTTTGCTCATACATAAGAGGAAAAATTGTGATTTTATAAATTTTTTTACGGTTTCTAAGATTTTTTGAAGATGAAGGAAATAAATGTCAACTTTCAAACTTGGGGAATTTGATCTTCATATGTAATACTACATCAGGCATAAATTTCACATGTTTTTTAATTTCTTTTATTTTTATAAAGTTTCTAATTTTCTCAAAATTTGCAAATTTTCAATTTTTACAACCAATTAAAGATTAATCAGTGTTACCAGATTAATATTACTCAAATAAGAAGATAATTTTTCAGAGGTTACATTATTATTTAAAAAAAAATTAATTTCAGTTAAATAATTTTAAAGATACAAAACTTCAAACTTGCAATTTTGGATGATTGCCACACATGCCATTCTTCATCACAAGTTTAAATGTTCAAAACTGCTAAAATAATTTATTTTTTGTGAAGATATTTTGCAGAGCTCTATTTGAATATGAATTGAACCTGTATATCAAATTTTATTAAAATCGGTTACTATGTGGCCACGACTTTTTTTTTTCCCTGCTCATTTTACGTGGAATGACCCTAATAATAGTAAAATTGTTCAATGTGATCTCGTGTATTTTAAAAACTGTAAAAGTATTCTCTAAATTGAAATAGTATTTCCCTTCTAACAAAAATAACTGCTGTCAGGAGCGCTCTCCGTTCCTACTGGCTTATAAATTTTGTCAACAGACAGCCGATAAGGTTTCTTGGACTTCATGGCAATTAACGGTACACGCCTCTTTGACAGCTTGTAGGGGGGTTAGGAACGGTCTATTCTCTGAGCCGAAAGCGATGTTTTCCGCAAGTGACCAGCACCCTTAAGCAGTTTTCAGAATTTCTCACAGGAAGGATAACACAATTTCACTCCACAGGGGATCCAGTGATATGATAGAAAGTCATTGAATAGATTATTTAAGTAAATAGTAATTTTAGACCTCAGCAATTTCTTATTTAGGCGTTTTGGGGGGTTTCGCTGCAATTTTCCCCACATTAGTAGAAGTATTCCAGTTTCAATCTTCTAGCACAATATAGCAATTTCCTTTCTCTTTTCAGTGAAGTTTATTCGGAATTTGCGCAGCATTAAAAAAAAAGTTATCTTTTATTGTGATTTTTTTAGAGTTTTTCGTGTTTTATGCTATTTTTTGACGGGACCGGGCAATGCTAGATAGGTCAGCTAGTGCATAAGCAAGAATACCCCCCCCCCCCCTTAAAAAAAATCGCCAAGCTTATTATAAAGAAGTAAATGCTTTTTTTTTTGGTCGATCGAAAATATAGCAGCACAAACAGCGATTATAAACAGTATGAGACTAGGCAGATGTCAAAAGATTTAGGCACGAAAGACCTTGGCGCTTTGTGCTGTTGTATTTGGATCAATATCTGCAGGTGAAATGGAAAATTATTTATCAAACAGTACTTAAAGCTTGTCAGTAAAGTAAAAATAAGTATGGAAAATGCACTAATTTCAGATTTGGTGCAATTGCATGCAGAAGCAATTCTCCCATCTTTTATTGCCAAGTTGTAAATAACAAAAAGGCTTTCTTAGAACAAAACTATTTTATGAATATAGCTTGATTACGATACAAATTTTTATACATTTGAGGATGTGAGTTTCAAAACTCGCCTTATCCAAAATTTAAAAAAAAACGAGTTTTCTTTACCAATCTATTCTATTGTTAAACCTGCACAGAAAAAACTAATCTGTAAAAAAATATTTGTCTTATTTTTGGGTTCTTAAAAATATTGGTTTGGTTTCAAAAACTCGCCTTATCCACTAGGGAGTTGGCAACAAAACTAGCTTTATCCCTGCGCATGCGTAGACCAACGGACGACTAGCGTATTAACTACTAACACAGTAATTTTCCTTTATTTCTCTGCGACCTGTTGCTATTTTCGTTTAAAGTTAAACCTGTTCTATTCATACAAACTAATTAAATAAGTTTTACAGTATGTCTTATGTATAACGGACAGTGAATAAACTCTTGCATTTTGTGGGGGAAGGGGGAAGAAGAGAAAAAGAAATACGAACACATGGGCTAGTAAAGAATACACGCAAAAGAAGATTAAAATGAAAGTTCAAAATGGTGAATCACTTTCTATATTTCTTACTGTCAGAAGGTGTTAAGATTTAAATTTGTATTCTCAGGCATAAACCTAAGGCATTTCTGGTCCTCTCAAAGTGTACTTCACCAGAAAGAGAACCTCAAGTATTCAACTCTCTCAATGCAAGATGTATGACGCTTCCACCAAGCTTTTTTTTCTTTTATTTCAAGCAAAGACAAAACTCCATAAGATAACTATTTTGAAGTTCACATCTCAAACATCTCCTTCAAGAAACCGTCCAGGCCTCTTTCCTTCCATGAAACATCTAGAAATGTAAAATTTTCACATTGAAAGTTTTTTTTTTTTTTTTTTTTTTTTTTTTTTGTTAAGTGCATCTCAGTGCGCTTTCAAAGGCATTACTATAAGGTACTATATAAAGACTGAAAACCATGGCCATCTTCAAATTTGTGGAACTGTATTTCGGAAGATTCTTCTATTCGCAAAATTCAGAGAGCAAAAGTTGTGCTAGAGGCATCTAAAAACTGGAGTTTCTCCTTAAAAAGAAGGGGGAGGGAGTCCCCGTGAAGCAAGAGAAACTTAAGGACGTCCACGCATTGTTAAAAAAAACATTTTGATGAAAACTGGTCAGAAATGGAGATGCTAACTTTCTATAAAAATATTATTTCTAATGAACCAGAACAGAAGGAGATGGTCGATTAGAATTATGATGATATTGCAGAAGAAAAACTCAATGAGTTAATTGTTTAATTTATTTTTGGATATTCTGCAAGTATATTATTTCATATATATAAATTATATTATATCACATTAAAAAAGAATATTTTAATCATAAGCTAGTTATGATACGTTTTATTTTGTTTTTGTTAAGTTTGCTTTTTTGTAATAAAACGTAATACTAAATTTTAATCATACTTATTAATGTCATAAGGACTATTTTTGAATACAAAATATTATCAGATGGCCAAAAATAGAAACTATTAATTTCTTTCCGCAAGTATGATAAACCCTGCTTATCCATAGGTTGGCAACAAAACCCTGCTTATCCGAAACTTTTTCCAATTAAATGAATTAAAGTAGATTTTCCAACTTAACACAATGATATCACAGAGCAACTAGCTATAAGTATATAAAAAATTGGAGGTATTCGATACACGGGGTCGCAGTTACAGGTTTTTCGAGATTTCCCAAAAGTTGATTTTTTGGATAAGGCGAGTTCAGAAACTCACGTCCTCATACTTATAAAAAGAAACACCTTTGTGCTTTCAGAAACAAATTAAAGTATCATAAGGATTAAAAATAAAAGAACAAATATTTAGAGATTTGGCATTCAGAGCCAGTTCAGTTATATTCCACGTATTTTAGTAATACACTTTTTTTTATTATTACAAATAATGAACAGCAATTATTAAATGCTTTAATGGCATCAATACTGTTTGAATCTCCAAACTATTATAACATGAACGAAAGATACTAGAAAGCACTACAGATTATGCATGGATTCTATAGGCAAACATTTATGGCAAGGAATGGCGAAACTTCACATCCTCATGTGAAACTTTTCAGCAAATATTTTGTGCAATCATGACGTGCCAGTAACAAAACATTTAATGGAGCAAAAAATTACGAATCAAAATGTCTTGAAAGAATTTAAAATTATAAAAGTTATCATGCATATAAGTATTACATATACGTTACCCATATATTTAGGTGCTACTGGAATTCTTATAGTAGTCATATTTTAGAAAGCAATAAAGAGAATTGAAATTCGTGTCAATTGTTACCAGGTATAGTCGTGGTCAAAAAGTAAACACCTCCTACTAACTTTGCAGCAGTTTATTGTAGAAGAAAGTTACTGATACCAAACGATTAAAACTAGTCAAAACTTTTAAATGATGTATATAAAATTTGCTAAGGGGTCCATCTACATATCAAAACGAACTCAAACTTTGTTTTTTCAAATAACAGCTGGCTAGTTTGGCACTATAAATAGATTCCACACCCTTCAATTAGTCTAAATCCAAATTTTCATAAAATTCGTATTATTAGTTTCAGAGAAATTAATTATTTTAAAATGAATATATTTTAGTGGCTGTATCCAAATTGAAGTTCGGTACTCTATTGTTGAAGTTCTACAGAATGACTCACTTCTACTAATGTATTATTTCTTGCCAATCTGAACATTTCACCTGCTTATGTTTCGACTATTTAGCCCAGGCAATACAGACCGTATAGGGACTGCCTAGCAAAATTCATGGTAGTTCTGGAAAAAGGCTTACTACATTTTTTTTGGGTAGCTGAATCCTATACGGTGCTGCGTAGACAAAGTTGCGCAATTTCACTTAACCACTCACATCGTTTACATTCGCCCTCCCGTCTCCCCTCCGAACTTTCCCTATAAGATTTACTTTAAGTTTTTTGAGTTTCTGAATCCGAATTTTTAACTCCCCCCTCCCCCCAAAGTAGTTGTTTTTAAATTAAATTTTTTATTGTTTTAAAGGAAAAGTATGTAGAAATTCAGGAAGTAGACAAAATTTGTAACAAATAGGTTATATGACATTATGAAGAAGGATGAACGGGGAGGGGGAGGGCAGCCTCTGAACATGCACTGCGGCGCTACGTGCACTAAGTTATGCAAGTCCAGGCAATCGGGGATGTTAGCTTTCAAAATTAATGCTAGTTCTGGATTTCGACTAGCTTTGTTTTTTTTTTTTTTTGGTCGCTGAACCCGAATTTGTTACTTCCCACCAAAATCTCACCCGGCAACCCCCCCAAAAAATTGATTTTTTGAAAAAATTTGGTTTTTGAGAACAGCGCGTGAGGAATGTTCCGAGGCAGCCCCCCATTCTCCCCGCTAATCCTACGTGATAATGTCATATGTCCTATTTGTTGCAAATTTTGTCTACTTTTTGAATTTCTACATACTTTTCCCCTAAACCAATAAAAACTTTAATTTAAAAGCAACTATATTGGGGGGGGGGGGGGTTGCGGGGGAGGAATTTTGGGGGGAAGTTAAAAATTCGGATTCAGCGACCCAAAAAACTTAAAGTAAACCTTATCAATGCAAAAACCCTTAACGGGTTAAAAGTTTGTGACGCAGCACTTTATCTTATGCTCTAAGAATTTTAAATATGAAACTTAAAAATAATGATATCAAATTTTGAGTGACGCTATGCTATTAATTATAATCTCTCTATATATTATTTATTTCATCTTTTTATTTTTTTATAATCGCATGTGCAAAAATTATGTTCAATTTAAAGAAATGTATAAAAGTTTATTCATTGATGCTTTAACATTTACACCTCTCATAAATTCCAAGTATGAGTTTTAAAAGATATGATATCAAAATTTTAGTGACGCTTTGATGTGGCTTTAAACGATTTGTTTTAAAATTAAAATTAAATTGTTTTTGTTTTGGCTAAGATATGTTCACACATCTAAATAATAGTTTTAATTTTCCAATATGCTTTAAATATGTCACTTTCACTGAATTTATATAATGCATTTAAATGTATTTATTTGAATAAATTGATTTATCCTTTGTCCAATGCTATTAAAAATTTAAAATAAGATTTGCGTAAATAATTTTGTTGCCTCATATTATCCATTTGAATACATTTCCCTTAGTTTGGATACAATGACGCAAAAAAATTATTTACGCAAATCTTATTTTAAATTTTTAATAGCATTGGACAAAGGATAAATCAATTTATTCAAATAAATACATTTAAATGCATTATATAAATTCAGTGAAAGTGACATATTTAAAGCATATTGGAAAATTAAAACTATTATTTAGATGTGTGAACATATCTTAGCCAAAACAAAAACAATTTAATTTTAATTTTAAAACAAATCGTTTAAAGCCACATCAAAGCGTCACTAAAATTCTGATATCATATCTTTTAAAACTCATACTTGGAATTTATGAGAGGTGTAAATGTTAAAGCATCAATGAATAAACTTTTATACATTTCTTTAAATTGAACACAATTTTTGCACATGCGATTATAAAAAAATAAAAAGATGAAATAAATAATATATAGAGAGATTATAATTAATAGCATAGCGTCACTCAAAATTTGATATCATTATTTTTAAGTTTCATATTTAAAATTCTTAGAGCATAAGATAAAGTGCTGCGTCACAAACTTTTAACCCGTTAAGGGTTTTTGCATTGATATCATTACTTTTTTGAGGTTATTGAAAAAAATAAATAAAACAATAAACACACACAAAAAAATTAAAGACCAATACAAAGAATTCATAGTCAGGATTTCAATTCACCTTCAGTCTCTCCCACCTCCCTCCCCGCAAAAAAGGATGACCATACTTCAATTTTAAAGAGCATCGTGCAATGAGATTTTTATAAGAACTCTTTGGTAAGATATGGAAGTAATGTACAACATGCATGTTTAGAGGGTATTTCTGTTGGTTTGCTTCAGAGATATAAAAAGCTATGTTAAATTTTACTATATAAAAAATTACTTTGTTAAGAAAAATAGCAAGAAATATTACTCTTTAAACCTTTATATATATATATATATAACAATCATCGCTCACTTATAAAAGTAATTCCATACATTTATATTAAATCCAAAACTACAAATTTCTGCTTCTCCCTTTTCTCATTCCTAGTGCAAAAAAAATAAACATTCTTTAATTTTATATAAAATAATCTTTCACCATCCTATTTAAAATTCTTTATTAACAATAATAATAAATCATATAAAATAATCCCCTGAGCTCCGAAGATTCCACTTCTGCTTTTGCACCCACCTCTCCAGCTTACCTAAAGCGTCGTTTACACGGAGCGAGTTTACTAGCTACAAACCGGCGAATTCACTAGCTGCTAATAAACTCGCCCCGTGTAAACACGTTGGCTAGCGAACTATCTGGCAGCTCAGCGAGTGCGAAAAAAGTTGAAAGCTCGGCTACTTTTCTCGCTACTCGCTGGCGTGTCAGCTATCTGGCTAGTAAACTCGCTGTATGTAAACGTTGTTGCTAGTGAAATCGCTGCGAGTATTCGGTGGTTCGGGGTTCTGTAAATGTAAACAATGAGTGTGTTCAAGAAGCACGCGCGTTACGCGCGCGAGCTCAGGAGACAGGAACATGGAGTGGGTCCATATCATGTATGGAATAACACGTAGTATGTACAGGAACAGATCATGGATTTGATTAATTAAGGTGCTAATTATAAAGATATTTTGTTGCAAAAGGAACGTGTGCTGGATGACCGAATGGATAAGGCAGTGAACTCGAGACTAGGGATTGTGGGTTCGAACCCCTCCAGTCCCACATTGTGTCACAATTTTTTTTTTTTTTTTGTTTTGTTTATTGGTTGTTTTATATTTTTCATAATGAATAAGATATTTTTGATGAAGATATATTTTTTATTTTTGTTATACAGAGGCACGTGTATTTTTATTATAATAATAAAATACTCATTTAAATGTGAGAAAATGAGGTATTTCGAGATGAAAGTTTTAGATCTGAACGCCTTTTAAATATTCAAAGTTTTGTTTCTAAGTGATTATATATGTAGTATGTATATGTAATGATATAAACATTAAGCACATCCAAATGAAAAAAATAATATATATTGTGCGAAAATATCCTTTTGCACGTAGAATAATTCCTTGTTTTTTTTTTTTTTTTTTTTTTGAGTACTTTACGAGTGAATTTTTATCGAGACTAGGCTAGAAATCATATTCTACTTTGAACATTATAAAAAAAAATGTAATAGTTGTAAATTATTTTAACTAAAAATATCTGTACATATATTTTTTAAAGAGATAAAATATATAGGTCTGCTGTCTAGTTTGTAATGAATAAAGTATGATTAGAATGTTTATAAATTTTTTACTGAAAGTATAAGTAAGTATTTTGCTTATACTAACAGAATTTTGAATGCCATTTATTTCTCATGTTTTATGATGTATTTTGGTCTGTTATCCACACGGTATTAAAATATGCAATCATAAAATAAGAAATTTATATATTAAAACCTACTCTGAAAAACTGTAACTAACAGTGCAAATTCCATTGAAATCCATCCAGTATAGTAGATTACAAACAAATCTCATATGTTGATATCAGAATCTTGGTTTACTAACAGCATTCTATTTATCACAGAAGATATAAATCAGCTGATAAATCATTTTTAAATAAATAAAAAGAAAATTGTTAAAAAGTTAAAATTTTTAGATCACCAGTTGAATTCTTAAATTGTATCAATCAACCTACCAAACAAAGCACAACCAATGACACATAAGCAGAAAACGCACAATCACGTGATCAAATCGCCCACACAATTTTTTTGAGCAACTCGCGCGGAGTTTGCGTGCGGTTGGTTAACTAATTTTAAATGCTAAATGGGCTAAAGTAGATAAAGAAGGTCACGATGTTTTTCCCGACTATTTTAGATTTTATCTGAGTGAATATAGGCATGTATTCCTGTTACGAAAACCATGTTTTGGAAGGATGAAGAAATATAGTCGTTGGTTTTACCTTTTTTGAACCATAAAAATAATGAAATAATTGAATTATGTTAAAATTCCTTTCTTCGATAAGACCTACTCCATGGCATAAACTTCTGAGCGCGCGCGCGGCGCGAAGTGCACTTCTGAACACGCTCAATGTCGACTGAAGCAGTTCGTGTCGGCGTGAATGAACAAAATATATTTTTCGAATAAACTTAACAATTAGGATACTAATAATTAAAATATTTTTGAGAATTATTTACTGTTTGAAATAACTACCATAATTATCACAAGGTGAATATTTTAATTATTTTAGATAGATGAAAATACTAATGTCGGGGAATTGCAGTTATTAAATTATTGAGACTGTACAGGGTTTAAGAGGGCAATAATTGAAAAAAAAAGTTTTGGCGTATTAGTGAATAGATTCGTATATTTTCCACTATTTTTCTCAGTTAAACTACCTGAAAGTACTTTTAGTAATTAGTATTACAAATATGATAGGAATGATACTAAATAATTTCAAAATAAAACTGCAGAACTATGATCGAGTTTGAGGCTACTGATCTGCAGATTTACTAGTTCAGTTATTACCATATATTTTATTAATATTACAATCATTTTTTGTGAGAGATGAATAAATAAAAATGTTTAAGACAGATAATAATAGATTTTTAACAACTTCAGTAACTTAATTTTTTTTTAAATTTAATATTTCTAACTGAGCGAAAAAATGACCAGGCCAGGAATCGAACACAGATCATTGGCTTACAGGGCTAATGCTCTACCGTTTAAGCTAACTGGGCCGACAACCGGTGAGCATATCTGCAAGCCAAGGATCTGTGTTCGATTCCTGGCCTGGGCATTTTTTCGCTCAGTTGGAAATATTCAATTCGTATGATAGCTTTAGCAATCAGTTTGATTGTGTTAAAATAATAGTTTACCGTAATTTTCCCGCGTATCCGCTACGGCTTCGTTAAGTCTTTTCAGACCGGAAATTTTATTGAAAAAAAGAAGTCAAATAATTATTTGACTTCTTAACTGACTGCTGACTGACTGCTTGTCACTTAAGTGACAAGCAGAAGCAAGTCACATTTTATTTAAAATAAACTCTGAAAGGAAATTGAGTTATCCGAGGTGCGGCAGATGGACGCGAAATTACGCGCTTTAGTTTTTATTTAAATGGGGAGGGGCTGTGCCCTATGAGCCTCTCTTTTCCATATGCCCTTAAACAATATGCTTTACTTCCTGGTTTGTTTCATTGATTGGCAGATAAACTAAACAGGGCGGAGTTATAAAAAAAATTATGTGATTAAAATATTGAAAATTTTATTAACCACATGAAATTAATTAAAAGCAGCACTATTTGTAAAATTTTGGTGTTCCTATTAAACATCAGTGAAATTGCAGTTTTAGCAACGATTACATGGGGTGTCCATTACTGAAAATAGACTAATTAAACGTTACAATAATGGACACGGGTCTTAAAACCTTAAAAATTAATGAAATTGTATAAATGATCATTAGAATATAAAATTCAAATTTCATCTTTTAATTTCGTATTGAAGTAAAGTGTGTTTTATTTTTTATAACACTCTTGGTATACATTTAAAAACTCGGCAATATCATTTGCGTTCCACTTCAATTTTCCAAGGATCACACACACACATTAAAAAAAAAAAACAGAGGAAAACTGGGCACTTAATATAAAAAAAAACACTGTTTTCAGAAAAAAACATAAAAGAAAGCTTTAGAACGCAGCAAGTGACGCAATAGCGAGTTGGCTACTGAGCGAGCAAACAAGTTCGTGTGTAAACGATCACTATCTCGCTAGCTGGCTCGCTCGCTACTTTTCTCGCCGGCTTGTAGCTAGTAAACTAGCTCCGTGTAAACGAGCCTTAAATAATAAAATCTTTCAAAAATTAGTTTGAAAAAAAAAAAAATCTGCAACATTTGTTGCTCACTAACATAAATAAATAAATAAGCTCTAACTTCCCTAATGTACAGTCATGGAAAAAAAAAAAAAGTAAACACCCCCTACTAACTCCTCAACAAATTACCGTAGAAGAAAGTTACTGGTACCGAACGATTGGAAATAAAGTCTACTTTTAAATGATGTATATAAAATTTGCTTAAGGGGTCATCTACATATTAAAACGAACCATAACTTTGTTTTATTCAATAACAGTACACAATTTTTACAGCATAAATGAATTCTACACAATTTAATTAGCCTAAAAACAAATTTTTATGCAATTCGTACTATAAGTTTCCGAGAAATTAATTATTTTAAAAACAAGCTTATTTTAAGGGCTGTATCCAAATTGAAGTTCGGTACTCGATTGTTAACCGAGAGAGCCCCCTTCTTGATCAAGGCACCTTAAGCGTCACTCAAGAAGTCAATGAAGTTTGCTAGATTACAGGACAGCGTAAGACATTTCAAAATATCTAGTCACTTCTATCATAGACGGCCCCTTAAACCATAATTTTGCCGTTTTTTAAGCATAATTTGAAAACTATTTGGAAGAAAAATGTGAAATTTTGGATTTCCATAAAGCAGGACTTAATAAATCTAAATCCATCAAAAAAATTGTAGGTTACAATTCATAATTTTTTCGAATATTAATTTCATAATTCATATCATAAAATTATAAAAATTACAAATTCAACGTATTTATGTTTGGGTATGTTAGTATTACTGCTACACAAAAAATTAGCACATTAGGAGCATAATTTCAGGAGATATGAATAAAAATATGAAAATATAATTTAACATTAGAAGCACTAAATTTTGAATGTTTATATTTCAAAAACTTATTATTCAAATTACTTGAAATTTGGTGCCTAGGCATAGTTTGAACCGAAGATTTGAAATATCTCGTTAAAATTGAGTATTGCCATTGAAAAAAATGAAGTTTGGATTTGTTTTAATATGTAGATGGCCCCCTAAGCAAATTTTATATACATCATTTAAAAATAGACTTTATTTCCAATCGTTCGGTACCAATAACTTTCGTCTACGATAATAATTTGTTAAGGAGTTAGTAGAGGGTGTTTACTTTTTTTTTCCACGACTGTACATTTCACCTCTTCTCCCTCCCCCTACTCCCCGACATTAAAAAAATTTAAATCTTTAATTTTATACAGAAAATTCTTCTATATAAATTATCCTCCTATTCCTCAAAATTACCACTTTCCCACTCCAGCCTAGAGATTTCAATCTTTAAAGCTTTTTAGAAAATCGGATCTGCAAAGTCTGTTGCTTAATAATAAAATATATAATCATGTACACTTTTAATTATTTTTCACACAATCAATTGATGTCATGATAATAGTTGTTCTGAGCGAATATTGTGTTGGCTGGGCTGTCGTACAGATAGCTCAATTGGAAGAGTACTGGCAATTAAAGCCAAGTGTTATTAAAGTTCACTGTAATTCAAGATGTTTAACCCCTTCGCGACAAGAGCACTTTGGTTAATTTTTAACCTTTTACTACAGTTTTTAAAAACAGAAAATTTTCTGTAATTGAATCACATAAATGCTCCCATTAAAGAAGGTAAACTTTACAATTAAAAATAAATGGTGAGAATAATGAAGGATTCTGAACACCTTAAGTGGCCAAGTATACCGGTCGCTCATTCCCAAGGGCTTAAAGATGCTTTTTTGCTATTATAACCTTTAGGATTTACAATATAAAAAAATCTTAATCACTTCTGAGGTAAATAAAGACAGTGGAAAAAAATCAAGATGGCTATGTTTTGATTGGCAAATTCTAAGCTGAATAATTTGTGCTACAGAATGAAAAAATATAAAGTTGTAATAATGTCCTCTTACAGATACTAAATCTTTAAGGTTTTTGATGTGCGAACTACATATGAATACAGTAGAAGATCTTTATAATGCACACCTTGGTATGAGAAGTTGTGCGTATTATAGAATTTTGGATTATATAGATCATATTTCATACATCATTAAATTTACTTCGTATACATGCTTTAAATTACATTCCTTGGAACAAGAAAATGTGCAAATTATGAAATTTTACATAATAGGTATAGATCACACATTATTAAATTACCTTAAAGATATTACCTTGAAATATAACATCCAAATATGCCTGGGCAAAATCATTATAAAGTGGTAACTCATGACTGACAGTTTTGGGAACACTAAATGCATGGCTGGCCAATTTATTCTTTTTCACTATTTTTAATAATGAAATCTTTGCCTTATTTTTAGCAGAATTTTCTTCCATTAAATAAGGCAAAAATTTATAAAAAAAAACAAACCAACAACAAAAAACTTTTGGAAAGCATGCATTTTAGTGCTGCAAGAAAAACCTGTCATGAGCTGCTCTGATTATAACACTCATTTACAAAAAAATTTAATATAATAACAATGTTTTCATTACTCCAAAATAATGTGTTAAAGGCGATAATGTATCATATTTAGTGTTCCAAGAAATAGCAATATTTGTAAAATACATGTGCTTCTTAACTGAAGAATTCATTGTTTATATCTGAGAAATACATTACATCTTCTGCATTAAAATTTTTTAGTGGCAGGCTTTTGTGATTGAACAAGGACTGCTTGCAGAGTGCTTTTAAGGATTTTACAATATAAAATTATGGCTCTTGAACTACTATTAATCAAATACAGTAATAGGGATAAAAAAATCATTAAATAGTTTATTTTAAAAAATTACTTGTATTTTCATCAGATATACTGATTATTATTACCATATGTTATGTGTAACATATTTATTAGAAAAGTTACAACTATTTTCATGAAGTTTTGGATTCCCCCCCCCCCCTGACATACTGTCAAATTTCGCGAGGTTTTTTTTTTTCTTGTGATGTTCCTCCCCCGACCCAGAATGGAGCGGGTTTTTTACAATCAACTGATTAATTTTGTTTTTCTTTTATTGCTACTTTTTTATGTTAGTGTGGTGATCTTTCAAATGCTATTGCACAACGAGGCGATAAACGCGCTACTCTGTAAGTGGCACGGCAACCCTCCAGTATACAGGTGGAATTGATAAAAAGAGTTTTTGTAGTCAGAATATGCGGAATGTTACAGAATAGTGACTGGTTTAATGAAAGCAGAATAGAAACTTAATATTTAATTTAAGATGCGAGTCAGATTAATATATTAATTGAAATGGTTACTGAGTAATCACTTTATTAGTTTATACAAAGTCTAATTATCATGACAGCTACAATGCAGCTGCTAATGAAATTTTGTGAAACCAATCTTTTCTAAATAGTAACATGTTCTGAATTGTTCTTATTTACAATTATACTTCATTACCACAAATACCATATAAGGGAGCTGGCTACTTTTATATTTTTTAAAAGTAAATTATTTAAAACTTTCTTTTAAGCATATTAACTTTAAAATTAAATAAAAACAAGTATCTTACTTTTACAAAAAAGCTGTTTTATCTTATTTATCTATAAACTTTAATTACTAAATAAGGAAAAGTATCATGATGAAAATTTTTACTTTTAGGAGCTCAAAACAACCAGTCAGAATAAAATGGTTCATTTTGAGCTAATCGTGATAATTTAAGTATATAAAGTAGAATTTACTATCAGTCAAAAATATATCCAAGACTGAAATCAGTCCTGAGACTGAAGGTCTTGCACCCATGGCTGTAATCAATTAGCCTAAAAGAAATGCTTCAGGTGTTTGTTTTTTTTCTGTTTTTCTTTTGTTACAGAGATAAACGGCAAGAATTTTTTTCCCCCTTTAGGTTAAATTTTATAAAAATAAAAGTACTACGATGCTTTAATTTTTGAAGCTGAAACTAGTTGTATAAAAAAAAAAATAAACGAAAGATGTCATTTTAAGTCAATTTTCGTTTATAATATTATTAGAAACGATTCGCAAATGAATCATTTTATAAACGGGATTGGAAATCTTAATTTTGATTTCGTCATACCTTTTATTTAAATTGTGCGTTCTTTAAAAATGAAAGATTTTGTTTAATTTCTTTAAAAGAAAACTCAAAATTAAATTAGTAATCTACCTGTATTACACTCACATATCACAAGAAATACCTATGCCACACATGAACGTTATTTTGTAAGGAAAACAGTTATAAGTATTGTTGAAAATAAAAACAATTCAGAACATTATACTAATTAGAAAGGATCGGTTGCAAAGAATGCTGTCTGGATAATTAGAAATTGTACTCACTTTCTCCCATTGGAATACCATTTCAAGATATTTGATATTTCTTATTTCTTCAGTGAACTTCGCGTATCGCGTAGTGATACATGGCGAAGTCTTATGGCGAACGCGATGAATTTTAATTTCGATACGAGAATTTTCGATAAATATCGAATTTCGATACGAGAATCTTTTTAAAAATGTGAAATATTTTCTCCTTAAAAAATGCTTACTTACTATGAATAACAATGAAATAAAATACCTATAATTACAAAATACTGCTCCATTTAAAAAAATCAGTCTAAGTATTTTAAAGCACATAATAAACTGTTTTCGTAGTTTAAAAAAAGATTTATTGCCAATATTCAGATTTTTAACTGTGACCTAAACCGCGCAAAACCGATGTGCAACGTTCTGTCTGCTAGCCCATAGACTAACATGTAATCCGCGATCCTAAGAAGTCCATTTTTTCATGCGGATTATATAAAAATTAAGAGTTTTCCTAGATACTAGGTTAGTCTTATCCAGTTCGTCAAAAACAGATTCATTTTATATATTATTGTTTTTAAAAAAATCTAGACCGTTTCGGAGAAAAAAAAAAGACAAACTTACACCATCGAAATTGCTTTCAAAATGGGTTTACAGATCTGAAAATATACTGCACGTAGAATTGTAAAAAATTCAGAATAGGATTAGACTGCAGATATAAGACTGTTTTAAAAAAATCAGAACAATAGGACCTATATTTGATGAGTTATTAACAGGCGGCTTTTCGCATTTTCTTTGATGTCGAGTTAGCTGTATATATGAGTTCCGCCATCTACGAATTCTACGATACGATACGATACGATTTTAGGCTTAAGGCTGCGTCACTCGGAATACTACCGTCTTCCATGATAGGGAAAGTTCGGAGGGGAGACGGGAGGGCGAATGTAAACGATGCGAGTGGTTAAGTGAAATTGCGCAACATAGTCCACGCAGCACCGCGGCGCATGTTCCGAGGTAGATTCCCCATCCCCATTCATTCCACGTCATAATATCATATATGTTATTTGTTGCAAATTTTGTCTATTTTCTGAATTTCTAGATACTTTTCCTAAACCTTTAATAATACTAATAAATACTTTGCCTTTCTAGATACTTCCCCTAAAACAATAAAAAAATTGATTTTTTTAATAAAAACCCTTTTTTTTTTGGGGGGGGGGGATGGGGGCATTTTACCAAAATTTGGGGGGGGGTGTCGGGGAAAATTTTTGTGGGAAGTTACAAATTCGAACTCAGCGACCCAAAAAACAAAGTAAGCAGTTTTCCAGAACTACCATTAATTTTGCCAGGTAAAATCTATTGCCTGGACTAATTGGCAGCCCAGATGTTTCAATAGAATGAGTAAAATATATTGGTAAACTATATAGTAAAATATATTTTTCAAATTATGCTTTTCTGGATATCGTATAGACGGCACCTTAAACCATTATTTTGACCTTTTTTTCTCAATTAGAAAACTTCTTGGAAGAAAAATTTGAAATTGAGAATTCTCATCAAGCAGGACATAAATATAAATCTATCAAAACAATTGTAGGTTGCAATTCATATTGTTTTCGAATATTAATTTCATAATTCATATTATAAAAAAAAAATTAATTACAAATTCAATGTATTTATGTTTGGGTTTTTTGGTATTATAACCAAAACAAAAAAATTATCACATTAGGATTATAATTTCTGGAGATATTAATAAAAATATGAAAATATAATTTAACATTAGAAACTCTAAATTTTGATTGTTTATAATTCAAAAACTACTTATCCAAATGACTTGAAGTTACGTTTCTAGGCATAGTTTGAACCTAAGATTTAAAATGTCATAATTGAGTGTTCCATTGAAAAAAAAAAAAAATTGTTCTTGTTTTGATTTGGTTATACTCCCTAAAGCAAATTTTATATACATCATTTAAAAGTAAACTTATTTCCAATCGTTTTGTACCAGTAAATTTCTTCTTTTATGATTATTTGCAGAGTAAGTAGTAGGGGCAGTTTACCTCCCCCCCCCCCCCCACACACACACACGACCAGTGGCGAAGCGTCCGGTCATCGGTAGATTCGGTGATGACCATAGGAAAATAAAGGCAACATAAATCATTTAAATTTTTTGCAAGCACATTTTAAAATGTTTTTTTTTTCTTTTTTTTTTTAAAAGATTTTATGTGTAACATGAAGCGATAATAGTGTATTTTAGTGCTGCCATCTATCAGTTTTAAAATGACACGGCTAAAACATGCAGGGTAAATAGTATCTCTCGTCTACGACTAAAAAGGATGCACCCAGATTTGCGAATCTCTTTACAGCATGCCACTCACCCTCTCAGCACCCCGCAACCAATCAAACGACACACTTTTCCAAGACCTATCGACTCTAATCATCGCTAATTTGAGCGAATCCACTTGAAAAGGAACATTTCTTTTTGTAATGCTTTTTCCATTTTGAATATTATTTCAATGGACATAGCATTATTGTAACAGATTTAATTTTGTAAAATAGTACAAAATATTCTATTGAG
The DNA here is from genome assembly GCA_963932465.1 of Maratus speciosus. NCBI lineage: Eukaryota > Metazoa > Arthropoda > Arachnida > Araneae > Salticidae > Maratus > Maratus speciosus. The sequence continues at coordinate 207,904,807 of OZ010787.1, forward strand.
TAATGCTGTGCTCATCTTAAAATTATTTGACTAATTTAAATTAGTTCTATTATTTTCATTACACTTAAAAGATTTTTTATTAATTGGAAAAGAAATCATAGCTTTAAAATGTTTTTTTTACATACCTGTACTGTTAGAATATTATAAATCTTAGGTTATGTATTTCTGATAACAGCTTATTTCCGATTCGTAAGTACAAAGACGCGTATTTATTTAATTTTGTTTAATTTTGGGTAACGCACAAATGATGAAAAATAATTATGGAAATATACGAAGATTGTCTTAATTTTTGTGGAAGTGGCATTTAATTATTTAAAAACGTCATAACTATTTGTAAAACAATAAATAAATATTGTTTTGAATACGATTTATTCTGAAAGTTATATAATTCAAAGTATATTATGCATTAAGAAGAGTTAAATTACTTTAGGGGAGACCGGGGCTAGTAGTGACATTTTCGAGATTTTTGATATTAGCCGTAAAATTTGAACTAAAGCGAAACATTTAGTGCATCATATCATTAGAGTATATCTTACGTAACATATTTATAAAACTACTGCTAACATTATTAACGTTTTTCATAACACAAAAGGAATTCTGCGTAACCTCGAAATTTGTCACTATTAACCCCCGCTACGGGGCAAGTTGTGACAAGCTTGGGGCACATTGTGACACATAAATGACACATACAAGTACATTGTAACATATACAAATTATATAAGAAAGGCGATTAAATGGGATATATTAAATCAAGAATGAGAAATTTATTAATTTATCACGTTCTTAACACAATAAAACACTTTCGTGTTTTAATAATATTGTAAATCAAATGAAAATAAAATAGTTAAATTGTTAACACTTGTAAACTCTTAGTCCTTTATAAAGATACTTTTAGAGACACTTAGCAATAAAAAGAAAAAAAACTGTCTTATCAGGAAAGAAATAAAATGTAAGCCAACACTAATCTTTGGCGATATTGATCTTTGACTCGGCATCCTAGTACAACGTGTAGGCCTATATCCTATATTTTTAATCACGCATTGTCATCGCTTGTTTCAGCGTCTGATTTGCAGTTAATACAAATATAATAATGTTCATTTTTGGTACATTTGACATGCGCCCATTTTTTACATGTCATGCATTGCACCCAGTCTTCTCCGGGTCTAGAAATTTTGTATTGTTCCAAGGAAACTAGACAAACAATTTTCGTCATCTTCAGAGCTATCCAATACTTGCTTCTCCCTTTTATTCAATAACCTAGATGTAATTTTTTTTTTTTTTTTATGCACTGCTTGGCCTTTCCATACAGTTCCTTTTTTGCTTTTTCTTCAATTATTTTCTGCGTTCTTTTGCTTTTTGTTCTGCTCGAATTTTCTCTTTTACAGGTGTGCTTGTTAGAATGACAGATTTCAAACATTTACGAATAGATCGCTTGCCTTCTCGATGTCCTGCTTTAAGGAGTGGTCTTATTTCTGTAAGACGTACCACTGACACATTTCTATTATCAATTGTCATAGAATCATCTAATTCAATGAGATTTTTTGCTTCTGAAGACCAGGGCCGAAACTAGCCTTTTTGGCGCCCGGGGCAAACATGGATTTTGGCGCCCCCCCCCCCCAACCACAAAGTAAATTTACAAAAAAGAATTTTACTAAATATCTAACAGACAACTTATTTTTAAATTTAAAATATATAAAACTGAACTACGTAATCAGCTTTGTCAAACATTGATCCATTAAAATCTTTGAAAAGTTATTTGAAAAGTTATTGAAAAGAATTGCATTTTAATCATTTTAAACTTTTTTTTTTGCATAGTCTAAATGAGGTCGATATCTAAAAAAGAAAGGTTTTACTAAGAATTTTACTCTGTGCATTCCCCTTCCCGTTGTCCTGGGCAGTCAGCGCCCATGGCAAGACGGAAAAAAAAAGAAAGGAAGCTCAACACTGTTCAGCGGAAAAAAAACAAACAGCTTTCATGGAATTTTTTTATCTAGAAGAAAAATCAAACTGAGGGGTCACTTCTCCTTTGGTAGTTATCCGTAGTGGACAGTAGGGTGTCCCACAATAGAGACTGACCTTGAAAAACGGTAAGGATTCTCCCTCGGATTCTCCTCACAGGAAGTAATTTAAAAGATAGAAAGCAAACGCATAGGCATGATACTTTGAAATTTTGTATTGTAATGAATCTTTATCTATTTGTAAAGTTTAATGCATTTGGTTCAGTTTTCCTTTTAAATTTTCCAGCTGCGAGACATTTTTATACAAATTTCATAATATATATATATATATATATATACATTCTTGTGTCAAACGTCAAACAAAATCTTCATTTTGGCGCCCCCTTCATCTCCTGTTAAAGCGGTGCCCGGGGCACGTGCCCCCTCTGCCCCCCCCCCTAGTTTCGGCCCTGCTGAAGACGGTCTTGCAATCTCACCACCATTGAACAGTTCTTGGGCTTTCCTTAAACTGCACCTTACGGATATTACTTTTATTGCAGCCCTATCATAATCTACTAAAGTAGCTTTAGCCCTTTTAGTACGCCTCTTGTAATTTCGCACCATTTTTCCTGAAATATAAAAACCTTCATTAAAAATTATGCCGGGGTAAGTAGTGACACTGTCACAACGTGCCTCTTAGGCTTCGTCACAACTAGCCCAGCGTTACGCCATTTTGAACTTTATTCATTAATTTCCGAAATTCTGGCATGTTTAACAAATTAAATATATAGAATAACAGCTCAAAATATAAGCATTTAAATAATGTTAGGGAAGTTTACATACCTGAGTATCGCTAGTGGCAATGACGATTCCAACGTAGGTCGCAAAATTTACTTTTACGATAGAAAAGAAGATAAATATTTTTATCTAAAATTGAAGATAAATATATTATAAATCAACGCTATACTTCAAAACATACGCAGCACACTGAGACAATCAACCTCTTCACTCACATGACGCGACAGGTGCTGGAACCTACTGGCTCAGTCAGGAAGCTCGATGGCACAACTTGCCTCTGACACAACTAACCCCGGTCTCCCCTACCAATTGCAATTTTGACAAGTACCTTAATATTTAAAAAAATATCAAGCTAATACTTTAATGCAAGTATTTTTTACAATATTTTGTTTCATTAGAAAAATGTATAATCTATTTGATTGGTTCAACGACATTTTTAAATTAAAGTAACAAAATTTTATTTTTTGAAGAAGTAAATTATTTAACTATTGGTTACAATTTTCATATATATTTTTAAAAGTCATTATAATATATATTAATATTACAGCTATGTTATTTCTCAAATAAAAGCAAGCTCTTTGTATCCTCTAGATTTGAGAACGTCTTTAATTGTGAAGAATGTCTTTAATTGTGAAGATGGGTGGCTTTGCACATCCCTTAAAAAATTTGCGGACAGCAATTGTCGAAGATAAAAAAAATAAGTTTTCTGTACGAGCCGTTAATTCCCAAATTGGCTCAGCCGAGCTCAGCAATCTGATTGGCTAAAACTGATATTTGTATAGTAGAAAATTATATTTATTTTCTTATGAAGTAGTGTAATGTAAAACAGAATGCAATTATAATGACTTAAATTGATTTATTTTGCTAAATAACAGTAAAGTAATCCAAAATATTAATATTAACGAACAATCAGATTACTGAGTTCGGCTGAGCCAATTTGGGAATTAACGGCTCGTGTTTTCTGTTAGATATTTTACAAGATCCAGTTACAAGAGTCAAAACAGACTATGCGGTTGTCATATTTTACTTAAAGTAATTGATTAGCCGTGATTGTTCTTGTCTAAGTTTACAAATAATGTTTGGATATAAACTGAATTTTCAAATCTGAAAGCAGATCTGATGCATCTAAAACATCCATACAATCAAATCATTAAAAACATTCGCGAAGTTTTCAAATGTTTAATTGATTAATGTGACCTGTTTATTAGCAATTTATTACTATTTCGTGAAGAGGCGGATTCATGGAGGTTTTGAGGATGAGAGAGAAACATTTAATAATGGTAATTAGTAATTATATAAAAAATTGTGCATCTTAAGTAGATGGGATCCAGTACGAAAGGGACATTTTGATACGGCTACAGATTTTGAAGGCATCTCGAATGACATTCAAAATTACCTTACTTCTGTTAATGAACTGGTTAATAACGCTATTCTACAAGAAGTTAACCATTTCAACATCCATGTTAATATTAAAGAAATAAAATGAAATTTGCTTAACTTTTGTTTTCTTATGAAAATTAATTTAAAAATATCTTTTAATGAATAGAACACGCGGAAATTATTAATAGGCTAGGATGACCAATGTCCTAAAAATTCAAGGGCAGCCTCAAATTTGTGGACTGTAGTTCCTCACTCAGCTTCCATAATTATTGATTTAAAACACTTATAACGTTATTTAAAAAAAAGCCATAAAATTAGTGAGACTAAAAAAGTTAAAGATTAAAAATTTATAAACTTTAAAATTATGACAACTTTTAAAAAGTTCTGTTATAAATTTTGACCATCCTATTATAAGGAGAGGAAAGGGGAACTGCAAGGTTGTGAACTAGCGATGACCATCACAAAATGTCGCGCCTCACCACTGCCCACATTCATTTATTTTTAACATAATGCATGCTACACGAGTCATAACATGCGGTGTCAATATTTTTTATTTTTTATTTTTAGGTAGTTAGAGGAAAAAATCGGAAAAATAGCTAACTCCTTGAAAGCTACGCTCCTATTGAATTGAATTCCAAGCAATTGTATTTTTAATTAACATCGGATTCTAATCTTTGATAATCTTTCCTTTTCTTTAGTATTCAAATATCTTAATTTGATAAATATTTGATCAAATAAAGAGATTGGAAATCAATAAGTTAAATTACAGTTTCTAACCAAACTAATTTAGACAAGCTCAGCTCATCAGTAGGCTCGGAATATATAATAAATTATAGCGTTTTAAAAAATGTGTTTAGCGTTTGTTTAATATTCACGAAAACTTATTTATGAGTTTACTACCTAAGAAATCTCTTCCAACCTTTCTTGGTACGTTTTTTCACGTTAGTTCCCAGCCCTTTTTGGGGGGGAAGGTGGGGGGACGTGCCCAAAGTATTCTGTCGTGTTCCACTGTGGCATTCGCGCAACAGGTTCACCACCTTGATTTATGAAATCCAACTACATCTTCCGTTTGCGCCGAATGTTCGGTTATTTTTTTTTTTTTTTCACCAAAACTGAATGTTCACTGAAACTCCAATTTTGGGCTGAATCTCGCCAAAAACTAAACCAAAATTTCCCATCTCTCTAATAGTAACGAAGAAATCGTGCGATATCCCTTGTCTAACCCTTTTTCTGTTTGAAATTTCTTTTCAGAATTACTGGAAAACAGAACCCATGTCTTTCCGCTATAATTGTAGAGTGATATTTTAAAAGACAGAGAAATGCGACTTTTGTAGATTTCTGCGAGAGGTTAGGCATACATAATTTGCTATTTTAAACAGATTTTCAGGGACATTAAAATCCCGAAATGGCTTCATGGGCATATGTTTAGAATTAATAAGTTACTTCTATGCGATATATACACTGGTCATAAAAAGTAAAGGATAATGAGAAAAAATATACTCATTAAGCTAATGCTGCAACGAATGCCCAATGATACAATTATTTATGCCAATTAAGTACTATTGAATACAAAATTGCACTTCCGCGCATATGTTAGCGCCGGGAATATGCAAATTAGGCGATTGACAATGTGGTGCGCAATGGACGTGTGTTGGAATTGTGGTCTGTATTGTTGTTGTAAGTGAATGCGGTGTCAGAGTGATCAGTATCTATTAGTTATGGCTCAAAGACATCATTTAAGTGAAGGTCAAATGTGGCGAATAATTGGTACAATCGAAGGGGAGGGGGGGGTCAAACACAAATGGAGGTCACCCAAGATTTGAATATTTGTCTAAGTGTCAGACTGGATCTGTTGATAGACAGCCTGGTCAAGGGAGATGAAGAGCAACAACTGCATCCGAAGTCATTTTTGTCATTTTTTTGGCTCGAAGAAACCGCGAAGCGACTACAAGAGAGTTGGTTTCGGACCTTCGGATTGCCACAGGAACTCGAATTATCCTTTCTACTGCTGCACGAAGGCTTAATGAGGGTGGAATGTATGCGAGAAAATCAATAGTTTGTGTCCCACTCGCTCCATCTTCCAAAGGGGCCCGTTTAAGATATTGCCGTCGTCATGTTCAATGGAGCCAAGAAGACTGGTCTCGAACTGGATATTTCACGGACAAGGGAAGGCAAGTTGCGTGTTCCTTCCTCTCTCCAGATCAAAATACGCCTAGAATCAGTGTTCAAACTATATCTGGACTCGTCAGTAAACGATACTGGAGCCCAGTCTTCTTCGATCCATTGAACATGACGAGGGCAACAGTTTTAACGGACCCCTTTGGAAGCTGGAGTGAGTGGGACACAAACTATTGGTTTTCTCGCATGCAATCTACCCTTGTTAAGCCTTCGTGCAGCAGTAGAACGGCTAATTAGAGTCCCTGTGGCAGCCTGAATGTCTCAAACCAAATCTCTTGTAGTCGCTTCGCGTGTTTTCGAGCCACAATGACAGAAAACTGTCTTCGGATGCAGTTGTTGCTCTTGGTCTCCCTTGATCAGGCCGTCTATCAACGTATCCAGCGCTTAAAAAGCGGCTCGAAGCTCTTCATATGTCACTTTGAGGGATATTCAAATCTTGGACGACCTCCATTTGTGTTTGACCTGCTTCGATTCTACCAATTATTCGTCATTTTTCACCTTTACTTAAATGATTACTAAAACTAATGAATCCATAACCAATGAATACTAAATCACACTCAGACACCACATTCACTGTAAACAACACTACAGATTAGAATTCCAACATACGTCCATTGCGCACCACATTGTCAATAATCTAATTTGCATATTCCTGACGCTAACGTATGCGCGGAAGTGCAATTTTGAGTTCAATAGTATTCAATTAACATAAATAATTGCAACATTGGTAATTGGTTGCAACATTAACTAAGTGAGCATATTTTTTCTCATTATCCTTTAATTTTGATGACCAGTGTATTTTAAAATGAGAATTTATTTTGAAACTTTTAAAAATGCAATTAACAATGCTTTACTGAATACTTTCGGTATCGGGTTTGGGCGGGCTCTGGTGGAATTTTTTTTTTTTTTTTGAGCTCCGATTTCAAATCGCCCGGCACTGAAAAAAAAAAGGTGGGGGGGTGGGGGGGGGAGGTATGCTCGAACTCATCTCTAATATCTGATCCATAACCGGTTTGAAATTTTTATATACGTTTTCATGACTTGCAATAGCTTTTCTGCACTTTTTAACACGATTACACATACTTAAATTGCGTTAAAAAGATATTTTGACGAAAGAAATAGAAAAAAAAGGCAAAATATTAGGAAATTAAGATTGTTTTCTTTGAGGTTAACATTTCCCAAGCTATGCTGCCCAGTTGCGAAATTTCCCAAAATGCATGCCCATAACCCGGAAACTAAAGTTTTTCATGCGCAACAATTTTAGTTATGTTGCATACTTAAAAAAAAAATAGTAATTTTTATTCTTCAAAACGACACACAAACTGAAAATATCTTTTCTAAAACTAATCGCGATTAAAGAATCGTTTAGCGAAGATCAGTAGATTTTGATCGTAAGAATTTACAAATTACTGAAACGCCACCACAGTGTATGGTCAAGCTTTATGATTAGCTTGAAAAAGTTTAACCCATTCGGGGACCAGCAGCTTTTGCGTGAATTTTATTCGGTCGACACCACTTTTTGTCAAATAACTAAATTTAGTTTATCAATCAAGAAAATGTCTTAAAGAAGGAAAATTTCACTTTTTTTTTTAGTGGTATTAAAAAGAAGTGCTGTAAGCATCGTTTGAAGATTCATATATGCATCCATGGTTTCCGAAGGGGTTAATGAAAAGCTTGAAAATGCTTAATGAGAAGCTTGATATACAACCAACAACCGAATCCAGTCTAATTAATAAATGAGAGAAACAGTTTGGAATCTTATCTTTAATTTTGCACAGTGGTTCATAAAATTACATTATAAGATACTCAGAAACTCTACGTTTCATAAAATGTACATCACATTTCTCAGTGATTTAATAACCCAATTTTCCATTACGATAATCTCTCTTTCCAAAGAAGCCTCAGAAAAACTGAGGTTACAGTTTGACCAATATGTCCGAGAAATTCGCCACTGGGCACTGGAATTATTAAAGAGAAGATAAAAATATAAATTATTAAAACCATACTTACCTACGGGCTTAGGTACAGGACGAGCTTGTGCTTTGGAAGTACTTGGCTGAGAGGTAGCTTGTCCGGTTAACTTTAATTTTGCACTTGTTACAAGTGGCTGATCTACATCATTAGCATCATAAAATCTTTTAAACCACTGCAGAAACTCAAAGTTGTCTTGGAAACGACCCTCTACTAATCTATTTATGGGTACATCCTAAATAAAAATATTTCCTTTAGAAAATGATTAGTATATAGAAATCTCCATTCAAGCACTAATGATTGACAAATTTTCAAAACAAATTATAGTTTAAAATTTAGAACGTCAAAATTATCTTTAGCATTTACAATTCGATTATTTACAAAAAAAAAAAAAAAAAAAAAATTGAATGAAAAAATTCATTTTATAAGCATAACATTTTAAATGGAATACAGGGTGGGCCAAAAGTCCCTCATCATAGAAAAAACATGTATTGTTACAATAGGGTCTCTACATGGTCTCTGTGATCTCGACACGCTCTTCAGTAGTCAGCATTTTCACCTACAAAAATTAAATAAAAAAAAAAAAAAAAAAAAAAAAAACTATGATGCGGTACTTTTGACCCCCCCATGTATATAATGTAATTACTTTAGTTAAAATAGAGTTCAAACGAATAGTACGTAATAATCATGATTTAGTGTCATTGTGCTATAAATATTTACTCTATTATGCACCAATCATATTTAAAAAAGAATATCTTTGTGCCAGGTACGACGCGTCCACTCAATAGAATCTACATATAAATACTTAGTTTTATTTCAAAAGGCAAAAAGATCAAAGTCGCATGCGAGCGGGCTAATTACAATGTTAAAAGTTTAGGCGCACTCTAAAATAAAAAATAGGAGAAATATGGAATAATTTCACAAATAATACTCAAAATGTAATTGAAATGAAACATAGTAAAGATATTAGAATGGTTGCATCAGCAATATTTAAAAAATGAGACTTAATTTTTGTTCAAACACTCAAAAGTTTAGGCCCATTACGAAAACTTTAACAAATACTGGATTAGTTTCAACCAACCACTTTCTCCAAACAGTATAACAGCTAATGGGCGATTTTCAAAAAGTGCCCTGTTCTAATGTCCTTTCTCATTTGCACGGAAAAATAGTAAAATGTAATAATTAAAATTATGATATTTAAACTATCATGTTTAATGATAATTTACAGATATTATTTATAAAAAAATTAAAAGTAAGAAATATATTCTTTTACAGTCAAGATGTCATTACCGTAGGTTGTCCCAACAAGCAATTTTTTAGGTAAAGATTTGACTAAGTTCTATTTAAAACAGATGGTTATAATTTAATACATTTTTATTTATTAAGATGCTACTAATTAAAAAATATTTATTTTCATTAATTAAACTTATATCTATAATTCTTAATTTTTTTTTAAACCGTGTCCTAAGAAAGAGTCATTGCCATGCTTCTGACAAAAAGTTCATCTGGAATTTTTTAAAGGGCAGCACATGCCTTTTTATCAAGGCAAAAATACTCCTTAAAAGTGAACTTGTTATCAGGTTTAGGTGAATAGAGTAAATAGTTTTATAGTTCCAATAAAACAAGCAAAGACTTTGAATGTTTTGGCGATTACTTTTTGTACGTTATTACCGTACCTACTGATAATTAAATGAACTTTTATTTCTTAATCTGCTTTTATTATATAAGAAATAGAAAACCATTGTATGGGCCAGAAGCCTGCCATTTATGCCTGGGAGAAAAAATATTTTGCTTAATGTCATATTACCGCAGATGTCATTAGCGTGCTCACTTATGTCATTACCAAATTCATTAAAATTTAAAAGTTAGTTATAAAATGTTAAATTAGTAATTTGATCTCTGTTGATGCTTGTATATTAATGTTTATGAGGTAAGGTAATTATTTACAAAAAAAACTTATTCTAAAAATTTGATTTTGTTATTCCAAAACATGGACAGTTTTGAAAATGACCCTAAATACTCAATTTCCGTTGGTTATTTAAGATGCCGAAAGCTGCCGAATTCAGAACAGATAATTTTAAAGATTTTTAAAGTTGAAATAAAAATAATTGGTCAAGTGAGAGTTTTACTCGCGTACAAAGGGTTCCGTACAATAAATTACTAACTGCTATATTACAAAAAATCGCTGCTAAAAGAATAACACTTTGTAAAGAAAAAAAACCTATTGAATTCAATTGGACTGAAAAACGTTGACCATTTATTACTATAATTAGTTTTACCTACAACAGACTTTTTACGAAGTTTAAGCTTGTCATTCAGCCAAGCACGCTTCGAAAGGAAGTCGCAAAGCCGCATTGGTCCGTGCCGCGTATTTTTAGATAGTTTAACACTAGAACCGCCGGAAATTTTACTCAAGTGTTATAAAAATATTTTTAACCAGAATTTTTATTAAAAACTTATTTATTTAACTTACTTTCGGGGTACATATTTAACTTATTTTAGAAAGAAATTTCAAGTTCGAACCTAAGTATTTTTGTTTGGTACCGGTCAAAATGACCACTATGGCGGTTCTAGTGTAAATAGCTACGCCAATTACTGACAAATTTTTCGAAAATCCCTAACAATCCTCGGATGATTTTGTGTCGGCAGATATTCAATTCCCCTAACGAGCACCCGCAAAGTAAAGCGAGTAACGTAAAAATGATACTCAAAAACTATGTGACCTAGGATAATCGCTATGGTTTTCCTGAAAGGTTTAAATAAACTGCTACTACCTTTTTTCCCCCCATAAGTTTAGTTTCAGCAGATACTGGAATGTGGGGGGCATATTTTTGCAGTACATTTTCGACGATCTCTGAAAATATAACACCTAAAATTAAAAAGAAAATTTAGTTCGACGTTACGAGATATTTCGAACGATTCCCAAAACGATATACCCCCGCCCCCCCCCCCCCAAAAAAAGCAACTTAATTACCTACCCCCACTAAATTTAAAAAATATTTGTGAATGGGTAATCTAAAAATATGTGGGTCAATGCTCTTTATTGTAACTCTGGCAAGTTTGAACTTTCCAAGTTCCATAATTTTCGAGAAAAACGGCTGTGACTGAGACTTTGTTTCGGGGTCGACTCTGGTTTTTACATTTGCGTTTTGGGTTGGATCGATTTCTCAAAAGACCATCCAAAATACTTTCAGATTAAAAACTATGTACCTTTGAATATTAATGAATAGTATATTGATTTTTCAACTTGAAAGATAAAATCGATATTAGAGATACAGACTACTTTTCCATAATCGCATTGCAATATGGATTAATTATTTTCCTTTCGAGTTCGGGTCAGGTTGCGCGTAGTCTTTCCTGCGCCTAGTTTTATCCTGCTTACAGGGTCAACTAATTTTTTTTTAGCCTGGTTCAGATTGCTTGATTGGATATAGGACTTGTGTTTCGGTGCAGGATTACCTTCAATTCGACTTTACATAAAGTTTAGATTTTCGTAGGACTGTAATTAGTAAGTTTAACTGCTAATTTTTACGATAACTCACTCTCAAAAATAAAACTCTCCCTTTTGACGATTCAGAAATCCTCGAGCTGTATTTCGTCGTTTTTGACGATCATTTCCTATTAACATCACGTGACTTTTAACGAAACGTAAACCCTCAAATATTTAACGAAAGTTTTGCCTCAATCACGGTCAGACTCAATGCATTTTAAGGAAACATTTCCTCAAATCCTACGATTTTAGCAAACAGATATTTGCTTGTTTATGTTAGTCCTGTAATAATTTATTTTAAAACAGCACTTAGTGCTTTTCAGAAAATACTGAAATATAGGTAGTTATTGTTTCTTCATTTGTTATTTTTTTAGCTGTTAGAATTTTTAGGAATGCTTATTAATATTATTATTATTTTATTTATATGTTGTCGTTCGTTATGTTTTAATTCGAAAAGAATAAATTTCCTGTGTTTTTCAAAACCATTCAATAAGAAAATTAGGTCAATAAAATTTCAAACTTCTAGGATATCTTTTTTTAAAGAAGTATACTATGTTTTCAATCAAATTAAAAATAAACATAATTGATTCCTCTCCTCTTTATAAATAGTAAAGTGTTAAAATCTTATCCTCCTACTCAAAGTGATAAAATCTCACGCAATATGCACTTCACAATTCGTTATTTGTGAGCAACAAATTAACCAGACCATATTCTAATCATCCATTGATCAAAGAAAATTTCAGTTGTAAATTATTTAATCAAGCCATATTATAATTATTCATTGATACGAGAAAACCATAAAAATAAATTAGCTTTCTTTAAAACTTTCAGAAAATATAGCAGCCCGATAAAATTGTAATCTACGTTATAAAAATAAAACACGAAGTAGAATTTATTGTATCAGTCTAAAAGCAGACACTTTCAAGTCCCCAGCAGCCAGGTTGGAAGAACAGCGACCTCCCATACGAAAGGTCGTGAGTTCGAATCACGCCGGGGAAAGAGAGAGTTGATTTTTTTCTTTCCCCGTGTCAAATACTGGAGCTTCCAAACTGATTGAGAGATGGCGCCACCAGCCCTCTTTTGACGAAACTATTGACGAAATTTATATCGTCAAGCAAGTGAAGAAACCAATTTCATCAATTTGACGAAATGTTCGCTAGTAGCATTTTCCAGGAAACTATTTCGTCAAAAACAAAGAAAATTTCGTGAAATCTGACTATTCATTTCTGAGAGTGCTCTTTCTCGTAGGAAAAAAAAAAGACGTACATTTCACTGGCCCCGCCCCATACTCATTTTCAAAATTCAACAGCACCATTCGTTTGTGCTACGTTTGTGCTGGTTTGTGCCGCAAAAATTTTCGTTTGTGCCACTTTCGTTCCCTCGTTATAACCAACCCAATGGGGCGGGGCCAGTGAAACGACAGCCCCGCCCCATCAATGAAATCAAAATTTTATTACTGCATTTGTTTGTGCTACGTTTGTGCTGGTTTGTGCCGCAAAAAGTTTCGTTTGTGCAACTTCCGTTCTCTCGTTATAACGAATTTTTATAATTCAAGGTCAAATAAAGAAAAACACTTATAAAAATCGTAAATAACTACATGTCACGAAATGAAATACGCATATCTTTAGTCCCATCTAAATGTCGGTTTGTGCCGCAAAAAGTTTCGTTTGTGCCAATCTGGTTCCCTCGATATAACGAATTTTCCACTATTTCAACAAAGAACGACCATTTCAGTGGCCCCGCCCCATCAACGAAATCTAAATTGTATTACGGCATTCGTTTGTACTACGTTTGTGCCGCAAAAAATTTCGTTTGTGCCACTTCCGTTCTCTCGTTATAACGAATTTTTATAATTCAAGGTCAAATAAAGAAAAACACTTATAAAAATTGTAAATAACTACATGTCACGAAATGAAATACGTAAATCTTTAGTCCCATGTAAATGTCGGTATGTGCCGCAAAAAGTTTCGTTTGTGCTATTCTGGTTCCCTCGATATAACGAATTTTCCACTATTTCAACAAAGAACGACCATTTCAGTGGCCCCGCCCCATCAACGAAATCTAAATTGTATTACGGCATTCGTTTGTGCTACGTTTGTGCTGGTTTGTGCCGCAAAATTTTCGTTTGTGCCACTTCCATTCTCTCGTTATAACGAATTTTTTTCACCCAAGGGCACATGCAGGAAATCGCAAATGAATAAAGGCATGGGACGAAATGAAATACGTAAATCTTTAGTCCCATGCAAATGTCGGTTTGTGCCGCAAAAAAGTTTCGTTTGGGCCATTCTGATTCCCTCGATATAACGAATTTTCTACTATTTCAACACTGGGCCACCATTTCAGTGAACCCGCCACATCAACGAAATCTAAGTTATATTACGGTATTCGTTTGTGCTACGTTTGTGCTGGTTTGTGCCGCAAAAAGTTTTGTTTGTGCCACTTCCGTTCTCTCGTTATAACGAAGTTTTATAATTCAAGGTCAAATAAAGAAAATCACTTATAAAAATCGTAAATAATTACATGTGACGAAATGAAATACTTAAATCTTTATTCCCATGTAAATGTCGGTTTGTGCCGCAAAAAGTTTTGTTTGTGCCATTCTGCTTCCCTGGATATAGCGAATTTTCCACTATTTTTACAGAGAACGAACTTTTCAGTGGCCCCGTCCCATCAACGAAATATAAATGGTATTACGGCATTTGTTTTTGCTACGTTTGTGCTGGTTTGTGCCTCAAAAACTTTCGTTTGTGCCACTTTCGTTCCCTCGTTATAACGAATTTTTATAATTCAAGGTCAAGTAAAGAAAATCACTTATAAAAATCGGAAATAACTACATGTCACGAAATGACGGCATAACCCTTTCAGGTGCGAAGCAATGCTATTGATGAAGTGTTGAAATTAATGACTGACACCGGAATTTTGGTTAAAAAAATTCGGTTTATTATGTGTGTGAAATATAGCTTTTTCTTATTTAAAAATAAATTTGTTTTAAAATTCCTGTGTCAATCATTATTTTCAACACTTTAGCAATGGAATTGCTTTGCCCCTGAAAGCGTTATGCCGTTTTACAAATGCAACTCTAGAGTTCCTATTCTTAGTAGATAACAAACGTGTTTTTGCTGGTCTTCTACCATGTAAACCATAGAGGTTTATGCGTCGTTTGACTGATGAAACGTGTATGTCTATGCAGTAATTTTCTTTCAATAATTATTTTGATTACTACAGCGGACTTACGACAATCACTTGTAGATATCATTCTTATAATATAGTCAACATTTCCAGTTGTTTTTTTTCGGATGGCTACTTTGAGGCTTATTTTTGATGTATTTTTGCTTATTAAAAATTTTATTCCAGGTAATAACAAGTTGCCGAGACACGTTAAAAGAACAAGCTAGTTCTGCTTGCTGTCTACCTTCTTATGTGCATTTACAGCGGCTTTTCTAGAATCACTTCAATATTTTTTACATTTCTGCATTTAAAAATAATCACAATAAGTCGATATAAACACTAATCGAAGCTATAGCGCCACTGACACCTTCAACAATTAAATGCAAACTAATTGTCAAAATACTTTTGAGCTAAGGAGGAGTCATATTTCTTCGGTGGCGCCGATTGTAAACAAACAAGTAGAAACTTGATACATTTAAATAACTGCAGTCATCGTGTTCTCAATTATAGGGAATATATTTTCTTTTACATTTTTATATTAAATAAAATAAGAGAGAATATAATATTGTCAAAATACTTTTGAGCGCTACTGTATTACGGTATTCGTTTGTGCCACTTCCATTCTCTCGTTATAACGAATTTTTTTCATCCAAGGGCACATGCAGGAAATCTGAAATGAAAAAAGGCATGGGACGAAATGAAATACGTAAATCTTTAGTCCCATGCAAATGTCGGTTTGTGCCGCAAAAAAGTTTCGTTTGGGCCATTCTGATTCACTCGATATAACGAATTTTCTACTATTTCAACACTGGGCCACCATTTTAGTGGACCCGCCACATCAACGAAATCTAAATTATATTACGGCATTCGTTTGTGCTACGTTTTTGCTGGTTTGTGCCGCAAAGTTCCGTTTGTGCCACTTCCTTTCTCCAGTTATAACGAATTTTTATAATTCAAGGTCACGTAAAGAAAATCACTTCTCAAAATCGTAAATAAATTTGTGTCACGAAATAAAATACGTAATTCTTTCGCGCTATGTAAATGTGCATGAACTTTTTTAAAACACGGCAACTGTAAATATTCGAAAAAAAATCGAAAAAGTAACCAAATTAAAAAAATGATTGAACTCTGCACTTTGCAATCTAACCAAGTATATGTGCATGCAAAAGCTGCTTAAATTGCTCTTTTTGATTAAATTAAACTTGTTGGTCATATAAAGCTTATAGACTTATGATAACATATTTATGAAAAATATGACTTCTTGGTAGTTCTTGAGAACTAAAGCTTCATTATGACACTTTTAAAACATAACCTACAATGGCTTGATGCACACAGAAATTGCATCACATCAAAACAGAAATGTTACCATTGAAAAAAATGTGACAGTGTTGAAAAATATTTTAAATAATTAAGCGAAAATATTTTTTAAAGAGTTAATGAATTTTAATAATTAAACAACCTTAATGAATTTTAATAATTAAACAAATAACAAAGGAAAATATTGATTTTTTAATGAAACAAGAAGAAAAAATCGTGCGTTAAGCATAGGTTATGAAACACTTTCCAACACTTCCTGAAGGCTTTAACAAAACTTCGTTATTTAGGGAAATAATGTATATAAAATAACTAAGTAAACATTTTAGAAAACGTATAAAACATTTTAAAAACTGATTTCAGCAGTTACCGTCCATAGTCAAATATGTATTTCAATTCTTTTAAACAGCCATGTATTTGATCTGTAGGTTTATATATATTCTATATAATGGGGAAATTTAGTTTAGTAAGAAAACGCATAACAGGTTGAAATTTCAATTTCAGCAATTTGTACTCATAGATGGAAATATACTTGAATACTTTTGTACAACCCTGTAGTTATAAATGCAGTTCATCGTAACAATGCATAACTCACATCAAAACCATCTTTAAGCAATTTGTGCTCATAGCCAGTAACCATTACGAATTTTTATGTGTGGACCTGTATATGAATTATATCACTTATATACATCATATAGTATGTATAAATATAGTGAAACATAAAAGCGCATATCATAATTAAAAATGCATTTCTAGCAATCATCGCAAATGTACAGTACTTCGGATACAATATAGTATCTGAAATCTTTTGTGTGTCCCTGTATATGCTATGCACTCCGTATTATACATGAAATAACTTATAGCAAACCTCAGCGACATATAACAATTTCATTATACATGAAATAATTTAACATAATTAAAATACGCCGCAAACAATTCCCTCCAATCCTATATCATTATGTAGCGGAATTCTTTTGTATGTCCCTGTAAAGGAATAATAACTATTCTTTACACCGCATATTCTGCAGAATGCATACTTTAGTGCACTTCATTAATGCATATCAATTTTATTATGTTCTAAAGATTGTAACAACATTAAAAATAAATTTTAACGATTTTTCCACATAGGCCGTTGTAAATGAACTAAACATGCAACAAACTTCATTTAAAATAGTGAACGTGCTATGATAGACGTCAATAACATTCATAAATTTCAGGGCATTCCGAGTATATTTACAGGAGTTAGAGCGCGGACAGACGGCCAGACAAACCGAAGTCATATACACTTTCCAACAAAGTTGAAAAGTCTTAAAAAGACTAATTCAAACGAATTTGATTAATTTTTATGCTAGTTTGACATTTTATCATATTTTTAGATGCTAGCTATCTAGAATTTTAACCCTTGAACGAGGTACACTACAAGAAATACTCATTACTAAACAAAATAAATTAATTTTAAATCTAATCAATAACTGAAAATTCACATTTTAAAAATATTTTCATGTATGTAGATATAAAAATAAAAGTTTACAAACTAATTTTCTTAATTTTATCACATTGGAAAAGAATTTTCCACATTACAACTCAATTTTTTATACATAAAGCGTTACTTAATCAAATTCTATACTTTCTGTTTCAACGAAATTCAGTGATTTCTTCAGTTTTTAAACCAATTCTTAAATTTTATAATTATTAAAATTTCCCAACCTAAATTATAAAACGTTTGAAGAAAAACGGATCACTTCATTAATGAGTATTTCTTGAAGAGTACTTCATTCAAGGGTTAAAATTCTACATAGCTAGCATCTAAAAGTAGGATAAAATCTCAAACTAGTGTAAAAGTTAATCAAATTCGTTTAAATTAGTCTTTTTTCATTAAAAAATCAATATTTTCCTTTGTTACTTGTTTAATTATTTAAATTCATTAAGGTAATGGTTGTTCAAAAACTAAAATATATGTTTCAGTTTCCCTTTTAAGTTGAAATCCTCATACCTTTTCTCTTTTATGTGTATATTTTGATCTTATAGTTGAAAAAATCTAATGGAATCAGTCTTTTGCCTTAAAAAATGATATTTTCCATTGTTTTGCTTAATTATTGATGTTCGTTAAGGTGTTGTCCATTCAAAATTCAAATATATGTTTAGTTTTCATCATTTAAGTGGATATCCTTATCTTATAGTTGAGTGGTCGCCCCTCCGGGTGGTTCCGACCCGACCCCTTGAGTGGGGGAGGCGACCGGAAGCCTGGCAGAGTTCGTTGTCTACGAATGCGAGGGGGCCGGATGGGGACGAATCGCCACCTCCTCGAGAGGCTCATCTCCGACATGCGTTGAGTCCGGTGGCCACGGTTAACGGACGTTGTGCATGTGTGCGTAGACTCTTCGGGGTCCGCGTTCGAACGCACCCCCGGCAGCCAGGTTCTCTGGCCAAGCCGGGTAGCGACGCTCCATAGGTCGATCCCGGTGCCGGTCTAAGGGCCGGACGGTGTCGCCGGGCAAAGACTAGCTAAGGCGATAGGACCCCATCCACCATTTGACTAAGAGGGAGCCTGCGGTAGGAGTGAGGGCTTTGTAGTGGAAAGTCCTTGGTGCTCGCTAATGACGACGGGGCTCGCGGGACAGCGCCCGAGTTACTTTTTGACTCGGGTGGCTCATCCCTCCAAGGACCTCAGCTGAAGCAGTTGTGAGCCGACCCTTAGGGTGGTAGGGTTTGGCGGTGCCCCCATTGACCAAGGAGCGGTCGCGTGGGGAGGCCAGTATGGCTCTGGTTGCTCCATGTCGTGCCGTGACCCTTGGGAGGGGGTCGGCCGGCAGGTCCACCATCGAACGCTGTCCCCGCGGGGAACCGAGCCGGTAACGCGGCGGCTCATCGTGCCTCAGAGGAACTCTTGGTCCGATCCAAGTCCTCCGTGTCTATGCGGTACCAGAGTTTTCCTCGCCTGGTGATGAGGACCTAGAGGTCCACCTAACTTTCGAACGCATTAACAAAGGTAGCGGTCGGTCACTGCACGGGGTCAGGGGCCTTCGGGCCTGGGTACCCTCGACGGCCGTGAGGTAAGGTAGTGGTGGGCGGGCTTCTGTCGGCCTCCGCTGGCTTCTCTGTCCTAGGATGGAGTCGAGTCGGTGGGAGCTGGCGGGACTCCGTTCCGTCCAACCCCCTAGCGAGGCGGAGTCTATTCCGTCTAGGTGGACCTTTCCGTGCCCGCCTGGGGTCGCTAACGGCACCTAGTCTGGGCCAACTGGTTCCCGGCGTGATCCGCGAGGTGTTCCGTCGGTTGAGCCGGGTGGTTTGGGCGAAAAGCCAGGAGCTGGGTCGCTTTACGGCTGGAGGGATTTTCCCCGTCCTCCCTGGTTTTCAAGCTAGGGGCCCTTCATTAACTTTCCTATCGGCTGGCCCACAAAAATGTCTCTGCCGGAAAATGGTATCTGATCTTGGGGGCCTGTCCGTAAATTAAATTCGGGTCGGGAAGCCTCGGTTCAGTCCGTGGGCCCAGCGTCTTTATAGGCGTCTGGTTCCTGCGATGGCTTGCGGGGTCTACCGGCTCGAGTAACCAAGTTTAGGGACCACTTGGTTTTCTAGCTGGGTGGTGAGGACTATCGTAGCGATTGTTCACCAACTTGGGAATAGTCGGCGTGACGTGCGCTGGGCAGTGCGTCGACCTGACCGGAGTTTGCGTGAGGTTCCGCTCTGTTGGAGCTTGTCTGGCGGCGACCTTCGGGACGCGCCGCGGGGCTTGTTTCACGGGTGGTTCCTTGCGTCTACAAATGGGCCTGAAAAGGGCCTGGGACCGGAAGATGAACCCCTCATCTTATCCTATAGTTTAAAAAATTCTAAAAAAAATCAGCTTTTTTCCTTAAAAATGTTATTTTCCCATGTTTTGCTAATGTTAATAAAAACATTAAGGTAAATATTGTTCAAAACTCAAATGTGAATTTAATCTTTATCTTACAGTATGATAATCTAGTCAATCTAACATTCACCCCTGATGTTATAGTAGAACAAACTCTAAAAACGTCATTTTTCCCTTTAGGGTGCGTTCGAATCGGGTTGCGGTGGGACCGGAGGGGATGCGGTGCGAGTGTGGTACGGTGGCGGGACGATGCGGTTCGGCACCGCAGCACCGCCTCCTGACCCAGAAGCCCCGTTTTCCTACTACTAATGATAAATAAAATAAATCTTTTTTAAAAAATTCTAACTACTAGTAAATAAAAAAATTATGTTCTCAAAATTTAAAACATTTCTCCTGTAAAGAACAAGCAAAATTTAAAATTCAATTCTTCTGAAAAAAAAATTTCTATCTTTTGGTATTTTTTAAAGAAAATAAATCCCCTGCTATATTTTTCTATCACCTGAAAAAAAAATAATGTCCCAAAATAAAAGTTTTTAAATACGAAAAAAAAAATTCAAAATAAATATTTGTAAAAGAAAAAAAAATTCTAAAGAATTTTTCTATCACCTCAAAAAAAAAAAAAAAAAAAAAAAAAAAAAAAAAAAAAAAAAAAATATTAAGTTCACAAAAAAAAAAAAAAAAAAAAACCAATTTTTTTTTCTGTAACTTCGAAAAAAATCTCAAAATAAAAATTTTCTATCTCCCACTAAATAAATAACTTCCTACTATAAGACGCTTATCTATCCAATTCCGATAAAATACTGTTATCTAACAACACTTCCGCTGTTATCTTTACGCATTTCCCCTCCAAAACGCTCTTATCAGCTTAGAACTCTGAGATAAAGACTTCCGGTTGACCTTCCTTTGACCTTGAGTGAACGTTGGTGGTATAGAAATGTCATTCCCACACTGCATAGAGTAATTTCGATTTGCGGGCGTTCAGGAAAGGTATGGAGGAGCTCTGGAGGTACCTATCGTCACAGATGTATAAAAGAATTGCTGATAATGACTTTCGAAGAACAATGCCGGTAATTAGTCGAGATATTAACCCTTAAAGACACGGACACTTTGGACATACATAAAGACACGGGCGGCGTACTCTATGCGCTATCGGCTTTATAGCCTAGATAACTTTTAATGATATGTTTATGCAATTTCAATGCCCAGTAGTCGTATGAAAGCAATTAACGTCGAACTGTTAAAAACATTAGTTTAATAAGAGTTAATCACATAATTACTATGAGATTCGCCGCTAATTTGCATTGAATGGCTCTCTCAATACGCCACCCGAGTCTTTAAAGGTTAATTAAAAACCTATCTAGAAAACCGCGCCACGAGCCAGGGCGGTGTTGCATCTTTGCGACCTCCTTTCGAAGCGCGTTTAGCAAAATGCCATGTCTAAAGTTTGAACAAGGGTTTTATTTTAGGTACACTGTAAAAAGAAAAGATTACTATTACGCTGAATTAGTGTTTATAAAATGCCAAATGAAGTTAAATATGCACTATTTTTATTGTCCGCACCAAATTAAGTTCATCATAAACAGATTAGGATAAGATTTAAAAAAAAAAGAGTTATACAGATAGCAATATTTGATACGACTTAGGCTTCATATCTCTCTGAACTTTCGTGGTATGTCCATTTATACTTCTGTAGTATATACAGCTATACCCAACCGTACGTTGTATAGTTTTTTTTATAAAGCTTTATTGTTCTTTTAGAAACGATATTTTGTGCAGTATACTTACTAATTAATATATTTATTGTACGGAACCCTCTGAGCACGAGTAATACTCGCACTTAACCGTTTATTTATTTCATAAAATTACGCTCATCCATGCTGCTATGTCTCTAAAACGAGGAAAGAACAAACACTCTTACATTAACATTTTTTTTTTTAACAGGAAAAATAATTATTTGTTGAATTATTGTTTTTTATACATTTTTTTCTTTACTATATACTTTATTAAATGAAATTTGCAAATGCACTTTTCTATTTTCATGTACAGATAATGTGCACACATTTTGTACATATTATTAAACTGTGAATTATTTTTTATTTCATAAAATTACACTCTTCCATGCTTATGTCTATCTAAAACGAGAAAAGAGCAGTTTTACGTTAGTAATATAGAAAAGACAGTTCGAAAGCGGCGGAGGGAGGAGTGAGGTGGGTGGAAGTGAAAATCCTGCTATAGTAGGAGAGGTTTAGAGAGAGTTAGGTTCTTATCAGCCGGAAATGAGATAAGAAATGGTAATCTGATAAGAGCATGTTATAGAG
The DNA here is from genome assembly GCA_963932465.1 of Maratus speciosus. NCBI lineage: Eukaryota > Metazoa > Arthropoda > Arachnida > Araneae > Salticidae > Maratus > Maratus speciosus. Next base: position 207,927,211 of record OZ010787.1, read on the forward strand.
AGATGAGGATAAAGTATGGAAACTGAATGTCGAATATAGAGGTTAAGATCGTTTTAGAACGTAAGGAGTCGATTACCCTTGTAGATCATACTATAGTATGATGGGGTAGAAGGGGAGTAAATTTTTAGACGGGGCTTAATTTTTCGTATCTTCTTAAGGTTTGAATGAATGACCATATAAGGTAATGTTATACTATAACATAAGGGGTTAGGTCTTTTTGGGAGAAAGTGTGAGGAAGCTTATTTATTTTTTTGGAATCAACTTAAAGTTTGAACATGAAACGTAACTGAAAAATACTATGTGACGCCCTCTATCGGTAGGAAATCGAATTATAAGTAATGCAATCAGGTTTTTTTCGTAAAAATTTCACTTTGAATCGAACCTGTGACAAAATAGTATTTTGACTTGATAATTTGAAGTAGGTTTAACTGATCAAGCCAAGAAACTATACCTGTGATTCGAGATTTTAGATGCTTCAAGACAAAAAATTATGTTCCTCTCATTTATGTGCAAAGAGAGGTTGATTTATCGGTTACTTAAGATAAGTCAACAGTATCTGTTTTAACTACTACTACACTTTGAGAATTACTTTAATGTACACGATTTTTACTTGTAGTTTAACTGATTTTATCGATTTTGTATACGGGAGAATGGTCATTTTACCAAACCATAGTTTCGAACTCGCGAACTTCGTATCAAATTTCATTTTTTTTTGTAACTGATATGCTATCCAAGGATTGAGTATTAATTTAATGTACACGATTTTTACTTTTAGCTTAACTGATTTTATCGATTCTGCGTACGAGAGTATGATCATTTTACTAAACAGTAGTTTCGAACTTTGTATGAAATTTCATTTTTTATAATTGATATGCTATCCACTGTTAGAAAATTACTTTTATTTAATACATGCTAAATACAGCTCAACTTGTGCAGAATATGTTTAAACACAAAACAATACAGCATATGTAGTGGCCAGCATACACTCATCATTTAAGGGGCACAGAACCTTTCAGTTTGTCGAAACAATAAAAAAACATCGCCTTCTTCAAAGTACCAAAACACAAACAATACGCAATTAAGATCTTTTTCTCCTCTTTCTGCCTAAAGTATATATCCTTAAGTACATTATCCAGAAAAATAAATGTTGTATGTACAAAATTAATATTTAAATTTTAAATTTAAAAATTCATCTCCCTAATGCGTGATTAAGTGCTGCGCGCATGATAGGACTCTATATTATGCATATAGAAAATAATTTTAGAACAAAATAGAATCATGACATACCTACTTATAACTTAAAAAGATATACACAAAAAGTATTGTTTAAAATTTAATTTTAGCACAAAATAAAAAACAGTTCAAAAATCAAGTTTTTTTTCAAGTTTTTCAAGTGCAAAAAAATAAATAGCCAAAATGTATGAATTTTTTTTATTTTTACCCTGTAGACTTTAAAGAAACGCATATTTGGTAAAATTTTTCTAAGCTGTACCTTACATAGTTTAAAAGTAACAGTGCGCGCAAACTCCAAATTTACTAATCTGAGAAAATGCTTTTCAAAGTTTCAATATCTACGGACCTTCTATTATTCTCATCATCTAAAAATGATTATAACTCAAGAAATAATGCAGATTTTTTGAATGCGGTTTTTTGAATATTGTTGGGAAATTTTAAGACATTCAGAATAAAGCAAAAATTGAAAACTGATTTTTTGAAAGTTTAAGGGTTCTGTGCCCCCTTAAATCCGATCGAGCAAAACACACTCTATTGCATGCCACTGTTGACGTGTTCGTTACTTTGGTACTATATCAGATTATGAAGAGTTACTTCCTTAACTCTTATCGACAACCTCATTGCATCCGTGGAAAACAGATATTGTTCAATATTAACTATTCCGGGGAGCACACACCATATAAAGTATAGTCCATTCTTTTCAAACATCATATATATGTCATTTAAAGTTTCTCAAATTGGTGCGGAGCGTTTGATTATGCTCTTGACATCATTTTATACAGTTAAAATTCCAATATAACAATTTAGTGTTTGATTTTATATTTTACATTCAATATAATGCCTACTTTCAATTTTATATCCATGCATGGCTGTCTTGCAAGGTTTGCTTTCCCACTTTTTTAAACAGTGTATACGAATTTATATATAAGATTTTGTAATTCTATGATTCGTTTATTTTCACCATTTCAATTAATCGCAGTATATGGACAATTAAAGATAACATCTCATTTTCTTTGCCTCCATATGTTATTATTAAATCTATGTTCTCAGCAATATCGCTCAGACTAATCCCTCTGAAGGAAGTCGTAGTCTAGTCAATAACTGAAAATTTCACATTTTAAAAATATTTTCCCGAATGTACATATAAAAATACGAGTTTAAAAACTAATTTTCTTAATTTTATCACATTGGAAAAGAAGTTTCCACATTCGAATTTAATTTTTTATACAGCATTACTTAATCAAATTCTATACTTTCTGATTTAACGAAATTCAGTGATTTTTTAAGTTCATAAACCAATTCGTACATTTTTTAATGATTATTAAAATTTCCCAACCTCTGTTACAAAACGTTTGAAGAAAAACGCATCACTTCATTTAACATTTGAGTGAAATATTCGAAAAATGACACCTTCGCCAACCCCGAATCTTGCTTTCTCAAGCAGAGATGCGAATAAAAGAATGTAATTCCAGGTTTATCGAAGTATTTTCGTGTCTCAAGAATGCAGATTATGAACTGTTCACTAAACATATGATTAGGGTATATTTCCGTGAATTTTTAATTATATATTTAAATAGTAATAATAATATAACCAAAAAGGAAAATTTTAGTTTTTGAACAATCATTAACTTAATGAGTATTATTAATTAAGGAAAAAAATGGAAAATATCAAAATCAGTTTTTAAGGAAAAAGTTGATTTCTTAAGATTTTTTTCAGCTATAAGATAAGGATAGCTACTTAAAAGATGAAAATTAAACATTTTAATTTAGAATGAACAACACCTTAATGAACATCAATAATTAAGCAAAACAATGAAAATATAATTTTAAGGCAAAAGACTGATTCCTTTAGATTTTTTAAACTATAAAAGAAATATATCAACTTAAAAGAGAAATGTTATGAGGATTTCAAATTAAAAGGGAAATTGAAACATATATTTTAGCTTTTGAACAACCATTACCTTAATGAATTTAATTAATTAAACAAGTAACAAAGGAAAATATTGATTTTTTAATAAAAAAAAACTAATTTAAACGAATTTGATTAACTTTTACACTAGTTTGAGATTTTATCCTACTTTTAGATACTAGCTATGTAGAATTTTAACCCTTGAATGAAGTATTCTTCAAGAAATACTCAATAATGAAGTGATCCGTTTTTCTTCAAACGTTTTGTAATAGAGGTTGGGATATTTTAATAATTATAAAATTTAAGAATTGGTTTAAAAACTGAAGAAATCACTGAATTTCGTTGAATCAGAAAGTATAGAATTTGATTAAGTAATGCTTTATGTATAAAAAATTGAGTTCGAATGTGGAAAATTCTTTTCCAACGTGATAAAATTAAGAAAATTATTTTGTAAACTCTTATTTTTATAGTATCTACATTCATGAAAATATTTTTAAAATGTGAATTTTCAGTTATTGATTAGATTAAAAATTAATTTATTTTGTTTAGTAACGAGTATTTCTTGAAGTGTACCTCGTTCAAGGGTTAAAATTCTAGATAGCTAGCATCTAAAAATATGATAAAATGTCAAACTAGCATAAAAATTAATCAAATTCGTTTGAATTAGTCTTTTTAAGACTTTTCAACTTTGTTGGAAAGTGTATATGACTTCGGTTTGTCTGGCCGTCTGTCCGCGCTCTAACTCCTGTAAATATACTCGGATTGCCCTGAAATTTATGAATGTTATTGACATCTATCATAGCACGTTCACTATTTTAAATGAAGTTTGTTGCATGTTTAGTTCATTTACAACGGCCTATGTGGAAAAATCGTTAAAAATTATTTTTAATGTTGTTACAATCTTTAGAACATAATAGAATTGATATGCATTAATGAAGTACACTAAAGTATGCATTCTGCAGAATATGCGGTGTAAAGAATAGTTATTATTCCTTTACAGGGACATACAAAAGAATTCCGCTACATAATGATATAGGATTGGAGGGAATTGTTTGCGGCGTATTTTAATTATGTTAAATTATTTCATGTATAATGAAATTGTTATATGTCGCTGAGGTTTGCTATAAGTTATTTCATGTATAATACGGAGTGCATAGCATATACAGGGACACACAAAAGATTTCAGATACTATATTGTATCCGAAGTACTGTACATTTGCGATGATTGCTAGAAATGCATTTTTAATTATGATATGCGCTTTTATGTTTCACTATATTTATACATACTATATGATGTATATAAGTGATATAATTCATATACAGGTCCACGCATAAAAATTCGTAATGGTTACTGGCTATGAGCACAAATTGCTTAATGATGGTTTTGATGTGAGTTATGCATTGTTACGATGAAACTGCATTTATAACTACAGGGTTGTACAAAAGTATTCAAGTATGTTTCCATCTACGAGTACAAATTGCTGAAATTGAAATTTCAACCTGTTATGCGTTTTCTTGCTAAACTAAATTTCCCCATTATATAGAATATATAGATCAAATAGAGGGCTGTTCGAAAGAATTGAAATACATATTTGACTATGGACGGTAACTGCTGAAATCAGTTTTTAAAATGTTTTATACGTTTTCTAAAATGTTTACTTAGTAATTTTATATACCTTATTTCGCTAAATAACGAAGTTTTGTTAAAGCCTTCAGGAAGTGTTGGAAAGTGTTTCATAATCTATGCTTAACGCACGATTTTTCTTTGTTTCATTAAAAAATCAATATTTTCCATTGTTATTTGTTTAATTATTAAAATTCATTAAGGTTGTTTAATTAATAAAATTCATTAACTCTTTAAAAAATATTTTCACTTAATTATTTAAAATATTTTTCAACACACTCACATTTTTTCAATGGTAACATTTCTGTTTTGATGTGATGCAATTTCTGTGTGCATCAAGCCATTGTAGGTTACGTTTTAAAAGTGTCATAAGGAAGCTTTAGTTCTCAAGAACTACCAAGATGTCATATTTTTCATAAATATGTTATCATAAGTCTATAAGCTTTATATGATCAACAAGTTTAATTTAATCAAAAAGAGCAATTTAAGCAGCTTTTGCATGCACATATACTTGGTTAGATTGCAAAGTGCAGAGTTCAATCATTTTTTTAATTTGGTTACATTTTCGATTTTTTTTTCGAATATTTACAGTTGTCGTGTATGAAATTTCATGCACATTTACATAGCGTTAAAGATTTACGTATTTTATTTCGTGACACAAATTTACGATTTTGAGAAGTGATTTTCTTTACGTGACCTTGAATTATAAAAACTCGTTATAACTGGAGAAAGGAAGTGGCACAAACGGAACTTTGCGGTACAAACCAGCAAAAACGTAGCACAAACGAATGCCGTATAGTCCAATCAAATGAGCCCATTTTGGGGCAGTTTGCAACAATAAATGCTACAGAGATGAAAATTGGTACAGTTGATCCTTCATACCTACTAATGACTAGGTAAGAAGTCCTGATGGATAGGAAGTGAGCGGGGGGAGGGAGGGGCAAAAATATGCCTCCCCCCCTCTTTTTTTTAGTTTTTTGAAAATATCTCAGAAACTAGGGTTTTCTTAAAATTATTCCAGTATAAATTAAAGAGCATAAAATTCTCGACAAAGGATGTGTATACGCAGTGGAACCTCGGTTATCCGTCAGTCACGGGACCGGAGTCTTTAGTCCAATCAAATATACCCGTTTTGGAGCAGTTTGCCATAATAAATGCTACAGAGACAAAAATTGGAACAGTTGCTCGTTGATACCTACTAATGACTAGGTAAAATGTTCTGATGGATAGGAAGTGAGCGGGGGGGGGGGAGTAGGGGCAAAAATAAGTCCCCCCTTTTTTTAGTTTTTTGAAAATCTCTCAAACTATGGGTCTTCTTTAAAAAATACTCTGGCATAAATTAAAGAGCATAAAATTCTCTACAAATGATATGTATACGCAGTGGAACCTCGGTTGTTCGTCAGTCACAGGACCGGAGCCTTGACGGATTTTTTGCAAAAAAATCATTTTCCCCCAATGGGTTCCCCCATTTCGGGTTTACTTGCAGAATTTAAACCACGTCCTCTTGAAAATATAATCATGGAAACCATAAAACCAGGTCCAGATTGCTGGTTCAGATATGTGGATGATGTTTACATAATATGGAATCACGGGAAAGATGAATTATACTCATTTCTAGATAAAATCAATAGCCTTGACAACAAAATTAAATTTACATTAGAAATAGAACAAGATCAAAAACTGGCTTTTTTGGATGTACAACTAATCAGAGATATGGATAAGCAGGGTCTCGATCGCACAGTTTTTAAGAAAGTTAACAGGTCTAATTCCACTATCCCATTTAATTGAAATTCACCTATAAATTACAAGTTGGCACCTTTCAATTTTTATATAAAAAGAGCATTTGAAGTTTGTTCAAGCCATTTCCTTAATGAAGAAATAGATATAATTAGAAAAATAGCAGCCGAGAATTCTGTTCTATCTCATTTCATTGAAAAAATCATAAACAGATTTAAAAGGAAAAATGAAGAAAAACAAAGTACAGTTCCAATTAAAATTTTGAAATACTGTAAAGTTAATTACATACCAAGGCTTTTTGAGAGTATGAGGCATTCCCTCCTCAAGTTTGGTATTACATTAATCGCAGTCCCTCCCCCGAAATTAAAGGATTTGTTAAATGCGAAAATTGACCCTATCCAAGCCATCAATAGGTCAGGAGTATATATTATACCCTTCAAGAAAGAAAATAGAGATTTTATGTACATAGGTATGACACTGCGAAAATTTCGTGACAGAATTAAGGAACATGAAGCAGATCTGAGATTGAATAGACCCCACACTGCATTAGCAAGATTAGCACAAATTCAACCTATAAAAGTAGATTTCAATAGAGCCAAAATTATTTTTCATACAAGTAATCACCAAGAAGCTATCATAAGAGAATCTCTGGAAATAATAATTTAATAAAGAAATAGTTTGTAACGATATATTATCATATGATATCCACGCAGTCTGGAAAGAATTAATACATAGTTAATAAACCTGTACTTTTGATAAAAGAATAGCATTTCTGTTCCCCCTTATCTTCCAATCCATCCTTGAAATGAAATGGTCTGTTCCGGACAAGGCTAGAGACGCGGAGAGAGAACAGCTGTTAGTTTTTCACTGAGGATGACCGAGTAAGTGTCGGTCGAAAACGTTATGGATTTTAAATGACTTTAATGTGTTTTTAAAGGATTTTATTATACTTGACACCTGTAAGCAATGTATTTACATTTTGTGTATCTTATATATGTTTATTAAATCATTTTCCTTTCAAATTTATTTATTCAATGTCTAGCGAAATTTGTTAAATATTGTTACTAAAAAAGAAAACAGAAAACAACTTAACATCCGAGTACTTACAAACATGCTACGTTTTGAGCAAGTTTGTGTTGGGAGTGACTGCAACTCATGGAATTTGCATATCTCTCGAAGAATTTAGTAGTGTTTTGTTTGCCGGTAGTACGCAACACGTAGATTTTCGAAAATCCACCTAATCTAGAGATGTCGCAGATGTTGAGAAGCTCTCTTCGTGTGTTGAAAATCACCCACCATTCCCGATGACAGCAGACATCATGTCTATAGATAAAGGTGTCGTAGGGGATGCAACTAATAACTGCTATGACTCTATAAACATTGAAAAACAAGCAATGGCGAAAGTGGTTGGGAAAAGTTTTTCCGATGTAAAGTTGTCACGTAAGGACCAGGCCCTCCCTCTGGCCATCATGAACTGTTCTATCAAAATTCATGAGGATATAGTTCCAGTCAACCCTTTGGTAATCTTTCAACGGATCTCCACAGCTAAACAACATGAAGATTTGAAAAAATATTTAAAATTTGAGTTGGCTTTTTTCCGCCAGCCCTTTTTGACGAAGGACACATGCGTAAGACGAAGAAAGCAGTCCTCTACGATTTTTTTTCAAACCAGAATATTGATTTTCAAAACTGTGATATTTTTGAGAATGGTGGTTTCCTCCTTCACAAAGTCCCGTGATCAAGAGGTTGCACTTTTAATTCCATTTGTGAAGGCTACACCAAATATATCTTCACACATTATAAAGGAAAAGCTGTACAGTGGTTTTTAATGGCTACTCCGACACTACCAATAGCACTAAATCAGCAGAACAAAACTGAAGATGTGCATTGAAGAAGTCCGTCGATATTAATTTCAACAAAGACACAGAGGTTACCGTTAAGCAAGAAAACTTTCTTTCAAATGAAAAGAACAAATCAAGATTAATTGCTGTTCTTTCAAATGAAAAGAACAAATCAAGATTAATTGCTGTTCTTTCAAATGAAAAGAACAAATCAAGATTAATTAATATGCTTTCATCCAAATTGAAGGACAATGGAATATTTTGTCGGGAGAGTACTGGCGATGCAGATACCCTAATCGTAACAACAGCCTTTGAAATATCTTCTTTCAGTGACTGAGTGGCAATTGTTGGTGAGGATGTTGATCTTCTTGTCCTCCTTATCGCCCTAACTCCACTCGAACGAGAAATGTTTTTCGTTAAGCCGAGCCGTGGAAAAATTGAAAGAAAGATTTTTTTCCCTCACAGCAGTTAGTTAAAGAAACGAGACTGAAAGACGTCATTCTAGTCCTTCATGCATCCACTGGATGTGATACGACGTCTGCAGCGTTCAAAAAAGGAAAAATCAAAAATTTCAAACTGTTTCAGCAATGTGAAGATGTACACAAAATTGCTAATGTGTTCAATAACAGAGAATCCGCCCATGATGCTTTGCAGAAGCAGGAAACCAACTTTTTTGAGAATGTATGGAGCACCCTCCACAGCTACATCTCTTAATACTTACCTATATCATATCGCAAAATCTGTATCGATTGTTAAACCTAACATTTCATCCCTCCCACCAACAGAAGGAGCGGCCAGACAGCATTATTTCCGGGTGTACCACCAGGTACAACGGTGGCTTGGCCAGGAACAACAAGCCGAACTCTGGGGTTGGGAACGAAGACAGAATCGTCTTATTCCCATAACAACCAAGGATTCGATCGAACCTAGGCTGTCTTAGATACCATCTTCTGCAATTGCACTACTGGGTGTGGAGCTACGTGTAGATGCAGGAAAGCAGCCATTAACTGCACAATCATCTGCAACATCTGTCATGGTGACTGTTTGAATGCTACACCCAAATATGAAGATCAACATGAGGAAAAAGATGAGGCGATGATTATGGATTCAATCCTGTTAGGAACACCTTCTAATGCACCATCCACTTCAGCTGATGTGTCAAAGAAAAAAAAGGAACATTAGACTTAGTAAATAATGTCTGCTTAGTGATAAATTAGTAGTTTTAATTATTCTCTACTATGTTTTGTCGCACTAACAAAGTTTCTCATGACCTAACCATTTTCTTAATGATAAATATTTTTCTTCAAGATCATGGGGAGATGAACAGGACAGGGAAGAAAATGAGGTGATGATTATGGATCCTAACGGCACATGCACTTCCGCTGATGATGATATTGAAGGAAAAAATAAACCAGAATTATAAAGACTGCTTAAGAGACATATATTTCATAATTACATAATATCTACTTAATTATAAATTAGTATGTATCTACTTTTAGTTTTTTCCATATATTATACTCGTAGTTATAACGTTTCACATTAATAAACACTTCATTAATCGTGAATATTTATCTTTCCTTAACTAATTACCTGCCATTATCTCATGCAGTATTGGAGTGTTATCTGTTTTATTTTATTTATTTTTTGTGACAATATTTAATAAATTTGAATAAAAATTAAATAAATTTGAAAAGACAGTTATTTTGTTTTGTAAAAAATCTGTCAAGGTTCCGGTCCCGTGAATGACGGATAACCGAGGTTCCACTATGTATACCTGTCATTTGTTGAGAATTTGTGCTCTTTAATTTATGCCAGAGTAATTTTTTCATGCAAACCCACAATTTCTGAGATATTTCAAAAAACTAAAAAAGTGGAGGGGGAACTTATCTTTTCCCCTCCCTCCCCCCCGCTTATTTCCTATCCATAAGGACTTTTTATCTAGTGATTAGTCACTATCAATGAACAAATGTACCAAATTTTATCAATGTAGCATTTATTATGGCAAACTTTCCTAATTTGACTGGACAATATCCGTCAAGGTTCTGGTCCCGTGGATGACGCATAACCGAGGTTCCACTTTGTATACCTGTCATTTGTAGAGAATTTATGCTCTTTAATTTATTCGAAAGCAATTTTTTCATGAAAACCCACAATTTCTGAGATATTTCAAAAAACTATAAAAAGTGGGGGGCAAAATTTATTTATGCCCCTCCCTTCCACCGCTCACTTCCTATCCATCAGGACTTTTTATCTAGTGATTAGTAGGTATCAATGAACAACTGTACCAATTTTTATCTCTGTAGTATTTATTTCGGCAAACTTTCCTAATTTGACTGGACTAGTAATATAATTTAGATTTCCTTGATGTGGCGGGGCCACTGAAATGGTGGCCCAATGTTGAAATATTAGAAAATTCGTTGTATCGAGGGAATCAGAATGGCCCAAACGAAACTTTTTTGCGGCACAAACCGACATTTGCATGGAACTAAAGATTTACGTATTTCATTTAGTCCCATGCCTTTTTTCATTTGCGATTTCCTGCATGTGCCCTTGGATGAAAAAAATCGTTATAACGAGAGAATGGAAGTGGCACAAACGAAACTTTTTGCGGTACAAAACAGCACAAACGTAGCACAAACGAATACCGTAATACAGTAGCGCTCAAAAGTATTTTGACAACCTTATATTCTTTCTTATTTTATTTAATATAAAAATGTAAAAGAAAATATATTCCCTATAATTGAGAACACTATGACTGCAGTTATTTAAATGTATCAAGTTTCAACTTGTTTGTTTACAATCGGCGCCACCGAAGAAATATGACTCCTCCTTAGCTCAAAAGTATTTTGACAATTAGTTTGCATTTAATTGTTGAAGGTGTCAGTGGCGCTATAGCTTCGATTAGTGTTTATATCGACTTATTGCGATTATTTTTAAATGCAGAAATGTAAAAAATATTGAAGTGATTCTAGAAAAGCCGCTGTAAATGCACATAAGAAGGTAGACAGCAAGCAGAACTAGCTTGTTCTTTTAACGTGTCTCGGCAACTTGTTATTACCTGGAATAAAGTTTTTAATAAACAAAAATACATCAAAAATAAGCCTCAAAGTGGGCATCCGAAAAAAAAACAACTTGAAATGTTGACTATATTATAAAATGATATCTACAAGTGATTGTCGTAAGTCCGCTGTAATAATAAAAATAATAATTGAAAGAAAATTACTGCATAGACATATACGTTTCATCAGTGAAACGACGCATAAACCTCTATGGTTTACATGGCAGAAGACTCGCATAAACAGGTTTGTTATCTACTAAGAATAGGAACTCTAGAGTTGCATTTGTAAAACGGCATAACGCTTTCAGGGGCAAAGCAATTCCATTGCTAAAGTGTTGAAAATAATGATTGACACAGGAATTTTAAAACAAATTTATTTTTAAATAAGAAAAAGCTATATTTCACATACATAATAAACCGAATTTTTTTTTAACCAAAATTCCGGTGTCAGTCATTAATTTCAACACTTCATCAATAGCATTGCTTTGCACCTGAAAGGGTTATGTCGTCATTTCGTGACATGTAGTTGTTTACGATTTTTATAATTGATTTTGTTTATTTGACCTTGAATTAAAAAAATTCGTTATAACGAGAGAACGGAAGTGGCACAAACGAAACTTTTTGCGGCAGCAACGCAGCACAAACAAATGCCGTGATACATTTAGATTTCGTTGACTGGGCGGGGCCACTGAAATGATCGTTCTGTGTTGAAATAGTGGAAAATTCGTTATATCGAGGTAACCAGAATGGCACAAACGAAACTTTTTGCGGCACAAACCGATATTTACATGGGACTAAAGATTTACGTATTTCATTTCGTGACATGTAGTTATTTACGATTTTTATAAGTGATTTTCTTTATTTGACCTTGAATTATAAAAATTCGTTATAACGAGAGAACGAAAGTGGCACAAACAAAACTTTTTGCGGCACAAACCAGCACAAACGTAACACAAACGAATGCCGTAATACAATTTAGATTTCGTTGATGGGGCGGGGCCACTGAAATGGTCGTTCTGTGTTGAAATGGTGGAAAATTCGTTATATCGAGGGAACCAGAATGGCACAAACGAAACTTTTTGCGGCACAAACCGACATTTACATGGGACTAATGATTTACGTATTTCATTTCGTGACATGTAGTTATTTACGATTTTTATAAGGGATTTTCTTTATTTGACCTTGAATTATAAAAATTCGTTATAACGAGAGAACGGAAGTGGCACAAACGAAACTTTTTGCGGCACAAACCAGCACAAACGTAGCACAAACAAATGCAGTAATAAAATTTTAATTTCATTGATGGGGCGGGGCTGTCGTTTCACTGGCCCCGCCCCATTGTGTTCGTTATAACGAGGGAACGAAAGTGGCACAAACGAAAATTTTTGCGGCACAAACCAGCACAAATGTAGCACAAACGAATGCAGTAATAAAATTTCGATTTCTTTGATGGGGCGGGGCTGTCGTTTCACTGGCCCCTCCCCATTGTGTTCGTTATAACGAGAGAACGGAAGTGGCACAAACGAAAATTTTTGCGGCACAAACCAGCACAAACGAATGGTGCTGTTGAATTTTGAAAATGAGTATGGGGCGGGGCCAGTGAAATGTACGTAAAAAAAAGGCCACAAAAGAAAAATGAAGGTAGTAAAATAAAGTAGACAAAAATTGATCAAATCTCGACACCCCTCTGTGTTCGCTAAATCGCCTGAACGTATAAATGTTTTCCGTTCACTCAAAGCTTCATTGGAAGCAGAACGGCAATTTAAGGATTATAAGCAAGATTAATTTCATACCCATTTTAAAAGAAATTTGATACGTCAATTGACACCATCAAGATAAAAAATGTTTTCAAGAAATGTGGTATTTTCCCATTTAATGTTGAAAATTTAGATTAACAAAATGCATGCAAAACAGACGCAAAGGGCTAATTGGCAAGAAAACTTCTGACAAAAAGGCTCAGTTATTTCTCCAAACACTTCAGTCTGAACTTCCAACATGTATGTTAAGGGCAGTTGGAAGTCAAATTTGTGAAAAAAGTCGTTTTTTGATTTAATATTTTGAATCTTATTTTCCCTCTTTCAAATGGTATATTACTTTTGTTTCTACGACAACAACAAGTTAAAAAAATTTTAAGTAATTCAGTTTGCTTACATCATACATAAACTTTAAACACAAATTTTCTCGAAGCGCGGCTTTTTGAACTTCGATGTACGGTAGTGGAAAAAAAAAAAAAAAAAAAAAAAAAAGTATACTCCCCATGCTAACTCCTCAACAAATTATCGTAGAAAGTTACTGGTACCGAACGATTGGAAATAAAGTCTACTTTTAAATGATGTATATAAAATTTGCTTAGGGGGCCATCTACATAGTATAACGAACCATAACTTATTTTCAATAGCAGTACACAATTCTGACAGCATAAATGAACTCTACACCCTTCAATTAGCCTAAAAACAAATTTTTATACAATTCGTACGATAAGTTCCAGAGATAATTATTTTAAAACGAGCGTATTTTAGGGGCTGTATCCAAATTGAAGTTCGGTACTCCATTGTTGACAGAGAGCCGCCTTCTTGATCAAGGCACCAGTCGAGCGGTCGTTGAAGACCGATAGATTACAGGATTGCCGTTTAAGCATAATTTGAAAACTACTTGGAAGAAAAATGGGAAATTTTGGATTTCCATAAAGCAGGGCGTAATAAATCTAAATCCACCAAAAAAATTGTAGGTTGCAGTTCATAATTTTTTCGAGCATTAATTCCATAATTCATATCATAAAATTATAAAAATCGCAAATTCAACGTATTTATGTTTGGGTATTTTAGTATTACTGCTACACAAAAAATTAGCACATTCGGAGTATAATTTCAAGAGATATAAATAAAAATATGAAAATATAATTTAACATTAGAAGCACTAAATTTTGAATGTTTATAATTCAAAAACTTACCATTCAAATGACTTGAAATTTCGTTTCTGGGCATAGTTTGAAACGAAGATTCGAAATATCTTGTTAAAATTGAGTATTGCCATTGAAAGAAATGAAGTTTGGGTTCGTTTTAATATGTAGATGACCAATAACCAAATTTTATATACATCATTTAAAAGTAAAATTTATTTCTAATCGTTCGGTACCCGTAACTTTCTTCTACGATAATTTGTTGAGGAGTTAGTAGGGGGTGTTTACTTTTTTTTTCCACGATTGTACCTTTTTATAGAAACTACCATATAAAACATTGTTTGCAATCTTGTCAGAATATTTCACACCTATCCCTGATCAATCTGAAGTGAACTTCTGTTATTTTTATATAAAAGTTTTTTTATACAAAAATTTTTTTAATCAGTTTCTTTGGAAAAATGAAAGTTTTTTGTTGTATAACTCGAGAGAACTCGCTGCATGAGATTTTCTCTCTCAGTCGTACTTTAAGACTCTTATTTAAATCATTTTTCATTTTAATTAAAATTTCAAAATGTTTTTCAATTATTTTACCTATTTTGTGAATAAAAGTACTAAGCTAACCAAAAAAAGTTGATATTATATGAATGTAAAGTAAAAGAAAGCAATTGGGCATTCTCACTAGCGAGTTCTCCCGGGTTAAAAGTGGTTTTTATTCCACATTTTTTAAAGACTAAAGAATATGTGTTTATAAAGTTAACTTCACTTCATTAGGAATTTTTCATATTATGTACATAAAAAAATTCAAGTGAACATCGCTGGTAGTTTCTGAGAAAAAGTACAGTAATTTAAACATTGTAGGTATGGGGGTCTTCCAACTGAACTTAAAGGCTTTTACTGAAACCTTAAATGATGAATTAAACGTAGTGAACCTCCAAGAACCTGTGCTGTTTTTTCAATATGGAAAAACTGTAAAGGTAGAAGGGCGCCAGAGTACACGAAATCTTTCATTGAAGTTGAAGCAATTTCAATGAACTCTGATAATGATAAGGGAATCTTAAATAATGATTTTGATGCAAGTACCAATAACCAAATAGAGCCATCCCCAAATGAAGCTGACAGTTTTGTTTAAAGTCTAGAAATTCAGAAAGGTTTGGATCTAACTGAGGATTCTCGCCTACCTCTAATATCCAAGCTCGATTCGCCTCACCCTTTGACATTAGACACTCCTCACTGTATTGCAGTGAAAGCGTACAGCAAAAGTACAGCACCAGAGAATATTTGAAAAGATCATCTCCACTGGCCTCAAATAAAACAGAATGATGAAAATCAAATTAGAAGAAAAAGTCCTCTTCGCTGTAACTTCAGTAAAGTGGCAAAACTTTGTTGAGGCTGAGCGAACTGAAATAAATTCGAAGAAGATGACATGAGAAATCAAAAAGAAAGAGCATAAGAAAGAAAAGAAGTTTGAAGAACTGAAGAGAAAAAAAATCGAAGGAATAAGAAAAATATGAAGAAACATCCGATAAAACAACGATCATTACATGACTGATAGCAGTTTGGTAAAACAAAGATTTTAACAAAAATGACAGTTCAAAGTCCAACTCTGGTGACAGTACTTCACGACAGTTACATGGAACAGCAATTAATAAATCATACGTGATTGTTGAATATGAAAAAGAATTCTTTCCTGAACTGGTAACGAATAAAAGAAGTGGTAAATATAAAGTAAGCACCATGACGATATGTGAACAAATGGGTCGGAATTGGAAGTAGTCTGCACAGTAGAGGATAATATCTGGTATTTCAAAGATCATAGTAAAAACACCTGAACTTATTTCTGCAACAGCCTCCCCGGTTCATTTGGAGTTTACCTTGTTCCTGAAACGAAGAAGTATGGGTCCAGAGGTTTCAGGAAATAGTGTTTTTTTATAATTAAAAGACTTAAAAGTGAAAATTAATTAAAGAACTATTCCAATTCTGTAACAATTCTATAATAATCTTATTTCGCACCTTATTTTGAACGCTTCCGAAATTTGCACTGTCTATTTATCCCAATCGGGTAAAAGGTTAAATAAAAAGTTATCTTTTTGGGAAGTCCTGTATAAGAAGATTTGAAAATTTTCAGATACGAAGACCAAACTAGCTCACTAATATGCAAGTGAGAGCTGTAGTTTAAAAAAAAAAAAAGCATATCCAGGCTTCAAATGCTCTCAAAACTTATGATATTTAGTAAAGTCATTTTAGGATTCTGTATTGAAAGTTTTCTTTCTTCCTTTATGTTTTTTGGCGTGCTGAACACGATTTTAAACTTTGAAACCTCATACCTGGTCGGTTTAAAAACTTATAAGCAAAAACCCATTAAAAAATGGTTTCTTTTCGATCCCCCCCCCCCCCCCCTTGTATTCGGTAGAGGGTTAAACTTTTTTGAAAACATTCTTGCTGCTGGGGACACGTCACGTGTTCAGCAGTTAAATGTTTTTATAAAATAATGTACCCAAGTTATATTTACTGAAGTTCGGAATTATTATTATTATTATTACTATTTTTGTTTTAAAATTGTGTATTAAATGTATTAGTAATTTTCTTATGGTTATGTATATATATGTTTTGGAAATAGAGTTGTTCACAAGTTAAAGAGTAACAGGTGGCCGATATCTATACTAGCAATCGTTGGGGTGTCGCTCGAATGTCGCCAGTCCGGCGACCAAGGAACAATAGCCAAATAGTTAATGCCAAGAGTGGATTTATGAGTATATTTATAACAGGCAATAAAATTGGACCTCACACTTAGTAGTGACGTGCTTTTACATCATCTTGGGACCCCATAGGAGGGAGTTACCCTATGGAACAGTGCCCGTCCTCCCAGAAATGCAGTAGCGAATTAACGGTGTTGAGGGGATGCCGTTTTAAGGGGGTCAGTGTGTTCCGATCTCTGATGGAACGAAGGGGAGCAGAAGCCCCTACCCCTATTGTACGAGAAAAAGCATTACATAAGGTTGTGTAGTGAAGGCAGCTTGAGAAAGTTCTCAGCACTCTCTCAGATTAAGAGGTCTCAGTTGCATCTCGCAGTATAGTCACAGTTTATTCCCCGATGTAGAAGCCCCATTACACTCTCAGTGGAGAGTAGTTGCATGCCATGCAATGCCCAGATGGCATGTCTCAAAATCTGGATCATTTTAGATCCAAATTATCATCGGGTCCACTAGTGGATTTAGCTTGATCACTTCGTTTAGCTCGTTAGAGCTTCATTATCAATATAACCCCCAGTATACAATTATTTTGGTGTTGTGCGATCGATTTTATTAAGAGACTAATTCTGTGCTTAAGTATCTTTGCCTGAATCCATAAGGAGTTGATTTCTACTGTCCAAATGATGTCAGAAGGTATTCTCATTTTATATATTTTGTTCCCAGCTTTTTTTTTTTTTTACCTTGTATATGTATTATTTAAGTAGGGGATTGTATACTCGAATTGGCAACCATGTGTCGAATTTATTTTATAGATAAGAAATTCAAAGGTAATTGTAGAATTAAAATAACTAATTTGATCTTTTGCTTAGAGCAAGCGTGTCGTATGACACATCTTTCAAGTTGTAAATATAATTGTTAATTGAGTAATTTGTTGCAACCATGAATCTTGTTTATTTAATTATCATGAGTTTCATTACAGGTCAATTTCGATTTTACTAAGGATCATCAAGGTTTTAATTTTATACTTTTAATTTAGTTTTTTGCGTGGTCTAAAAGTTAATTTATCTTTCAAAAATAATCACAGCGCATTGGGGTAGTGTTGAGGCAAATGCCTCCCGCCTTATTTCGGGATAATTGGAAGTTCGTTATCTCAGGAGTTAACCAAGACCCTTTTAACGATCACATTTATTACGTTGTGAATTATTTGATTTTATATAATACATTATGAATATTACAGGTTGAGTGATTAGGAATTGCTTACATATTCACTCTGGGGGTGTAATTGGGGATGTTGAGTCTCCCCACTCCTTACGCAGGTTCACTCTTATTTATGTTTTATTTGGTTTGCACACCATTTCTACCCCCTTTAATTAATACCCCACCCTCCAACCTTATATGTCTGGGTAGTTGCCAAGTGGCTAGTTATAGGAGCGCAGATCTGCCCGGCACTTGCACCAAATTAAACTTGAGAAAATTGCCTACATTTTTCATATACAATGTTTTTTCCCCCCCAAGATGAATACTTTTGGCAATACGAGTAAGAAGAATTTTAGCGATATATTCAAATTCCATCATTGGATGGCGAAAACGCGATTGTAGTTCTAGTTTAATTTACTAGATAATTGTAGTTCTATTTCGAATATTTTAACATTTACTTACCAAGTTTTAAACCTTTTATATATTTATTAACAAAATAAATTGAAATCAGATAATAAAGAAAAATGTAAAACACAAACACTCCGAACAGATCAGAGCACCAATTTTTATTTTTCTACTAATCCGATTATAACCATTACATGATTGTAACTGCACAATTATAACTATTAAGTTTAATATAATAACATATGTGGAAGATTGTAAACAGGGGAAAAAAGAGAAATGCAGTCATGTTCTCCCATTAATGTCATTTTGGTAGCTTTGAAGGGCGTGGTTGATGTTCATCGACAGGAGGCTCATTGTTATCTTGATCGCTCAAGGTATGTCTCCACTTGGCTTAAAATATCCTAGAGTATTGGGTCGTCAAACCTCTACTTCCAAGTCATCTTCGGAGATGAAGGAGCTGGGATTGGCACAGAGATCATCGCAGTTCAAAATCATCACTATTTATAGGATTTGTTAATATAAAAAGAATTTAATCGCATCTTAAAACATTACTTGCTGCGACAAAAATGCAGTCACATTCACGCAGAAGTCAACAACAACTGCTGTTGCCAATTTCAACTAACTAAACTTATAGATAAAGGGTGAAAAATACACAGTTAACATACCCTCTTGTTTGTCACACTGACATTCTTGTATACATAGTCTAACTTCAAAAACTAATTTAAAAAAATACTACAAACAAAAGCAACTTCACCTTCGATTAATATTACATACCTCAATCACACATGCCAAAACAATATTAGAAATCAAGAATAATAAGATCATAAAAAAAAGTAAAACAGATGTAACACAATTTGCAGTCTAAAATCAGCATTCTGGAACTTAAAGCCATTATGATATGTGTTGAGATACAACAACAAAAAATAATGTAAGAAATCTTCAGTCTTAAAGTCATTATAAAAGAGCCATTGCATAGTTCAATTTCAGTAATGTCTTTTTAGTTACCTGTTTGGTGAACAATCAGCAATATTTTCAGATTTAACGTGCACAAACTTAATATTTTGATTTACTAAGTCGTGAAGGAAATATTTAATGCCAATATGATAACTTCTTTCTGAAGTTACACGGTTTCTTGCAAGAAAAATAGCGCTTTGATTGTCTACACAAATATTTTGTGGAATGGATATTAAACTTACACAGATATCCTTTAGGAGGTTATTCATCCAAAGCACTTCCATTGTGACATGGCCCATTGCAACGAATTCTGCTTCAGTGGAAGACAAGGCGATGACATGTTTCTTACTGGACCAGAAAACTGGAGCACCAGCGAGTAAGATAACATATCCACTAAAGGACTTGCGGTCTGTCCTGTGTCCTCTCCAGTCTGCATCAGAGTAAACTTGGAGCTCTTTTCCAGTTTTTCTGAATTTAATCGTTCTACTCTTGGTTCCCTGCAAGTATATGAAAATGTTTCACACCTCTCCAGTCTTCTCTGTACACTTCATTAAATTGGCTCATGAAGGTGGATGTGTAGGCTAGATTAAGGCGGGTGCCACAAGCCAAATAAAGCAGGCTTCCAATAGCTTGCCTATTAAGAAACTTGTTTTTTTTTCTGCTTCGCTTCTTGAGTGAGCATCTTCTGATCATGAGTAACTCAGGTTCATATCTAATGGTGTAGCTGCACACTTTGCATCTGCCATCCGAAAGGTTTCAAGCAATTCTAGTCCAGGCAATAGGGGATTTTACCTGGCAAAATTAATGAAAATTCTGGAAATTGGGTTACTTTATGTTTTTTGGGTCGCTGAATCCGAACTTCCCACCAAAATTTGCCCCGGCAACCCCCAAATTATGGTAAAATGCCCCCTCAAAAAAGGTTTTTATTAAAAAAATCAATTTTTTTATTTTAGGGGAAAAGTATCTAGAAATTCAGAAAGTAGACAAAATTTGCAACAAATTAGATATACGACATTATGACTTAGGATGAGGGGGGATCTGCCTCGGAACATGCGCCGCGGTGTTGTGTGGACTAAGTTGCTCAATTCCACTTAACCAATCGCACGTTTACATTCGCCTTCCCATCTTCCCTCCAAACTTTCTCTATAAGGTTTACTTTAAGTTTTTTGGGTCGCTGAATCCGAATTTTTAACTCCCCCCCAAAATCCCTCAAAATAGTTTTTTATAACTTAAATTTCTTATTGTTTTAGGGGAAAAGCATTACGAAATTCAGAAACTAGACAAAATTTGCAACAAATAGGATATATGACATTATGAAGTAGGATGAACGGAGAGAGAGGGGGCTGCCTCGGAACATGCACTGCGGCGCTACGTGCACTAAGTTATGAAATCCAGGCAATAGGGGATTTTACCTGGCAAAATTAATACTAGTTCTGAATTTCGACTCACTTTATGTTTTTTGGGTCGCTGAATCCGAATTTGTAACTTCCCACCAAAATTTCACCCGGCAGCCCCCCAAAAATTTGATTTTTTGAAAAAATTTGGTTTTTGAGAAAAGTGCGCGGGGAATGTTCCGAGGCAGCCCCCTCTCTCCCCGTTTATCCTACGTCATAATGTCATATATCCTGTTTGTTGCAAATTTTGTCTAGTTTCTGAATTTCGTAATGCTTTTCCCCTAAAACAATAAGAAATTTAAGTTAAAAACAACTATTTTTGGAGGTTTTCGGGGGAAATTTTTTTTTGGGGGGGAAGTTAAAAATTCGGATTCAGCAACCCAAAAAACAAAGTAAACCTTATAGAGAGTTCGGAGGGAAGATTGGGGGGGGGGGGCGAATGAAAACGAGTGAGTGGTTAAGTTTAATTGCGTAACTTAGTTCACGCAGCACCGCGGCGCATGTTCCGAGGCAGATCCCCACTTTCCCTTCATCCTAAGTCATAATGTCAAATTTCTTATTTGTCGAAAATTTTGTCTACTTTCTGAATTTCTAGATACTTTTTCCCTAAAACAATAAAAAATCGATTTTTTTAATAAAAACCTTTCTTGGGGGGCATTTTACCAAAATTTGGGGGGGGGGGGAGCCAGGGGAAATTTTGGTGGGAAGTTACAAAATCGGATTCAGCGACCCAAAAAACAAAGTAAACCAATTTCCAGAACTTCCATTAATTTTGCTAGGTAGAGCCCCTATACGGTCTCTATTGCCTGGACTATTCTGTATGTATGCTGTTTGGTTAAGAGAAATGGGTCCATCAGCTTCCTCTTATTTTCATGGACAAGATGTGGTTGGCTGCTCCGAGATCCTTAGCCACAAATGCACTTTTGATGTGATCTTTGAACTCGATTTGCTGAAGTTTTCCAAGAATGAGGTGGTCATCAACATACACCCCAACAATACCTTTTTCAGTACTGTAGTAAATGCAGGGATCTGCGTTTGCTCTCTGGAGACCATATTGTGTGAAATGTTTGTCTAGACAGGTATTCCAGACTCGCCCAGATTGCCGGAGGACATAAAGACTCTTCTTTAGGTGACATACAAGATGTTCACTGCCCTCTTCTAAACATCCCTCAGGCTGACACATGTATATGTAATCTTCCAGTACTCCATTTAAGTATGCTGCAGCGATATCCATCTGGTGGATGTCTAAATTCATTTCCACTGCTATAGCAAGTAATAGGCGAATAGATTTTAATTTAATCACTGGGGAAAATGTCTCTTGGAAGTTAATATCGATGACTTGCATGTAACCTTTTGCCACCTGTCTGGCTTTGAACTTCGCATTGCCCTTTGTTTCACCTTTCTTCTTCCAAAATATCCATCTGGAGGTGATTAGTTTGATATCGGGTGGTTTTGTAACCAATTCTCAGGTTTGGGCACGTCGTTGGTTTTCAACTTCTTCCTTCATGGTCTTCCGCCACTGGTTTGCTTCAGATGATACTAGAGTTTCCTTCACAGTAATAGGGTCCCCGTCTTCTTGTTTTGGGTTTGCAAGAACTTTTTTCGCATTGTACAGGATACAATCGTTCAAATGTTCAGTGATTTTAATGGGTCTTGCTTCGGTTGGATCGTCTATTGCAGCTGGATGCTTCAGTTTTTGACTCTTCAGGCTGAATTTCTTCATTGAATTCATTGTCTTTAATTTTCTGATCGGTGCAATTTGCGAGATCGTTGTTCATTTCTTCATCTGCGTAACTGGTGTCACCTTCTAAACATTGGTTAATTTCATCTTGGATTGTTTCGTCGAGTTTGCTTATGCCTAGAGGCTGATATCTGTCACTGTCTAATTCATTTTGGAGTACATTTTCATCTTTATCTATTTCAATGGTAAGTGTGACATCATCATCTTCATAATGTACCTGGGTTTGTTCAGACTTGAAAGGGAGCATATCTTCTTCAAAAAGCACATCTCTGCTAATGAATAAACGTTTTTCTTTTAAGTTCCATAGCTTGTATATCCCTTGAAACCATCTGAATATCCAACAAAAACACATTCTATGGGCCTTCGGGTCGAATTTGCTTTTCTTTTGATAAGAGGGTATATGGCTTCAGACTCTGCATCCAAATACTCTAAGGTGCTTCGAATTCACCTCCTTGCCTGACCATAATTTCTCTGGGATGCTGCACTTGATTGCGGTGGATGGTCGCCTGTTGCGAATGTTGGATGCTGTGCATACGGCTTCAGCCCAAAAATTTAAATCAGCACCTGATTCTATAAGAAGGCACCTGGTTATACAAATCAAAGTTTGATTCGTCCTTTCAGCAATTCCATTTTGCTGTGGCGATTCTGGTACTGTTAACTGCCTCTGGATGCCATGTTTGGCAAGGTATTTATCGAAATCAGACTTGAATTCGCCGCCATTGTCACTTCTTAAAGCCTTGATTCTTTTGTTTTGGAAACTTTGACATATGTCTATATTCAATGAATTTTTCTGAAACTTCACTCTTCTTTATTGGATAGACTGTTGAATGGCGAGAAAAATCATCTGTGAAAACAACAAAGTAATTTGATCCTACCAACGATGGTGGAGAGATTTTTCCTACTAAATCTGAATGCGTAACTTCCAGTACTTTTTGGCTCTTGAATTTGAGAATTTTGGGAATTGTTTCCGCTTCATTTTGCCTTGTATGCATACATTACATGGATTGTTTAGTACTGGTTGAAGCTCCTTTTTCATTGTCGATGGATTCAAACTTCTTAAGTGCGCTTTGATAAGGATGTCCTAATCGACGATGCCAGAGTTGATTAACTGTCGTCTTTGTGGTGTATGCTATTGGCTGGTCTTTTTCTATAATGTACAGCCTGCCCTTTCTTCTGGATTTCAGGGCAACTTCATTTTCTTCCGACAAGATTCTTGCTTCATCGTTAGCAAATTCAATTTTGTAATCCTTTTCTTCAATAGATAACAGGTTTCCGCCCAAATCTGGCACATACAATACGTTGGCCAAGGTTATGTTTTCCTCTCTTCTGTGTCTTCACGGACAGATATTGTTGTATCACCTGGCCCAGTTGCTTGCACTCTTTCAGAGTTGGCAACTTCTACCACCGAGATATAATTCATAAGGGTTTTGAACTTACTTCTGCCTGATGTCATCTGCTATGTGGCACCACTGCCTAAAATACACAAACTTTATTTGTTTTCATTTTTCAGATTTACTGATATTGTCCAGTTCTTAAGATCTATAGCAGTTTTCGCAGTACTTTGTATTTTTTACTTAGCTTTTCACAGTACCAGGGTATGTGGCCCCACTCACCGCAGCTGAAACACTTAGTTTTCCTTTGATTAATATCAACTTCATCTTGTTTCTTAGGTAGCCACTTCTTGTATTTTCCATGAACAGGTTTCTTCTGTGTTGAGTGAAAATTTTTTAAGTGTAGTGCTCGTTCTTCATGGTTCTGTATCCTAGTGTTTTCACTTCCAAAACTTCTTTTCTCTTCAATCAGGAGCTTAGATATGGCAACTGCTGTAGTGAGGTTTTCTTCATCCTTTTCTAGATTGATTATGGGAGATTCGTAAGATTTCGGCAAACCAATGAGCATCACTTCCCGATCTGTAAATGCATATCCACCACTCGATAACTTACGATGAATGTCCATTAATCTGCCAAGATAGGATTTCACAGTCTCTTCAGGTTTCATTGAAGTGTTAAAAAAAATCTCATTAATTGTAACACGTGCAGCAATCCGAATTTACTGTGCATTTCTTTCAATGCATTCCAGGCTTCTCTGGCTCTGCTGTAATCGCCAATATCAAGAAACGTGTCGTCGACAATCAAAAACACGAGAGTCAATGATTCGTCATTCTTTTTCCTCTCGTTTTCGGACATTTCTATCCATATCCGGGTTCTACGGCGTCCCAACATCCCTTCTGCACAAGTGCGGCACGTGCGCGTATATAGACCACGCATGATAATTTTCGCTATTTAATTTTGACACTTTATAATCGTCACCAGCCATTTTGCATACTTGAAAAACGCATAAAAAAAGTCCTTACTGCTAGAATGCTTCACAACTTCTTCAAAAACATTAGCGATGGATGTAATTCAGAAAAACTTCTACTTTAGGCTTGGCTAGTGTGCAAAGGCGTTATAGCATGCGATTAATCTTCAAATGTCATTAATATTACTTGAGAAAATATAAGAAATACACGAGAAAGTTATTTGCTTAAATACTCTACTTCTGCGAGTGTGCAAAACTGCTTCAATTCTCGTCAACGTGCGATGCTAGTTACCGGCGATTAGGGTTAAGTAATCTTCATTACATATATAAAATGATCATTTCTGCGAAGTTCGTGCCGATAACGTAATAGAATTATGTAGCTGGTGGAAATCATCACTATTTATAGGATTTGGTAATATAAAAATAAGAATTTAATCGCATCATAAAACATTACTTGCTGCGACAAAAATGCAGCCACATTCACTCAGAAGTCAACAACAACTGATGTTGCCAATTGGAATTAACTAAACTTATAGATAAAGAACTTATAGATAAATACACAGTTAACACAAACGAAAGATCGAACAAAGTAAACCTGCATTCCTACACCCACACTTTCTATTGCAGTTTGTTTTGCATTTGCAGGATTGTTTTCGCAGAACAGCTTCTGGTGCGTGAGGTTTGACATTTGTTATGGGTGTGATGCTTTTCTTGGTTTAATCCAGCCCCATTCCTCGGCTTTTTTACAGTTACCTAGCCATAGCTGTACTGGTGTAAACTCTCAGACGTGGGTATCGAGCTGCATCTTCTGTTGGAGGAAGCGATACGTTATATTTGCAGCGGTTTTAAAAGAATTGTGATAAAATGCTGTGAGGTAGTGCAGTACTCTTGTTCTAGCTTTTATTAAGGTCTCCTTTTCTTTTTCTTAAAAATAGTGTTTATGAAAATTTCTGGAATGAGATACTCATCCTCTTTCAAAACTCGTCTGGAGGGGACATTAAGTAGATTTGTAAACCTGAGACCAAATATTTTCAGCCACTATCTTAGCCGCAGTCTGAACAATATGCCGTCGTTCTTCATGGGGAAGATGAGTATCGTTGTTGATATCAAACATCACTCAAAATCTTATGACCTGTGTTCTTGAAGCATAGAACATGTACCTTGTTTGCAGCGGTTGATATAACAGTATCTTCTTCATACTTGATTAGAAGGTGTAATTTACCTGTTTTCACTGAAGGACAGTATTCACCTATTAATGTCTGGTCTTAATTCTTCTACTGAAAATTGGCATTTTTTTCCCCTTTTTCTCCAGATAAAATAAATGACTTGCATGGCGGTGTCTATGTCAGAGGCAAATGAACTTTTCTGAGTCTCTGTGGGTTTTGCGCGCTGATACAGCTTTTCCATACATTTCAAATGATACTGCGTATCAGAAGTAACCAAGTCAGTCACATGATCTAGTACGTGGATTATGGCACGCCACAACTCATCACGATTTTCAGAAAATTGTTTAGCTTTTAAAATGACTGTCAATGAACGAGCTGTGTACAATATATTTAGTTTAGTTATTTGCTTTATGAATTTCCTTTTCTTTAAAGTATGGTGGGATCTCTTCTCCAAACAAAAAGCAATGACTTTGAAACGAAAATTGTTGTACTGCTTAACGGTTGGTTTTCTACGCCTTCAGCGCCCTCCTTCAAGCGGGCAGAAATGTGTTTTCGTTTGTGTACCATTTAAGGCCGTTTTCATGGATCCTTAGAGACTCCTTGTTCATTTAAAAAATTCTTTTTCCCATTGTAATCTGTAGGACATCATTTTTTTATTTCACTTATGTACTTTAGCTACGCCCTCTAACTCCATGTCACATAAAACACTTCTATGACATCATGAATATCACTTCACGTCTCACGGAATCGTTTTAAAAAGACAATTTGTAGTTAAATGCACACTGCACATACATTAAGGCAAATGCATAAGCGACCGACGAGATGTCTACAAACAGAGGTGAGCTTTCAATTTCGACACGATCCAAAAAGCCTTGAAGGAGAGGGGGAGGAGGAGAAAGGTGGGGAAATTCTAGTAATATATGCGTGGAGCCATGAAGTGTTTCAAAAACACTCTCCCACTCGCAAAAACATTACATTAAGCGTTTTCGACATCCGATTATGGAATTTGAATATATCGCTAAAATCCTTTTTACTCGTATTGCCAAAACTATTCATCTATATATATATATATATATATATATATGGTGACAGAGTTTGCACTGCAAAGACCAGCACATTCTTTAAATGAGGCTCGGGATGATCCACCCCAACCTCTGAGTCAACGAAAAAACTGCTGAACTTACAAAACTATTGTGAGAAAGATAGAGTTGACTGTTGGTTGCTCGTGAGAGCAGACGTGTTGAAACGTCGCTGTTCGACCGAATACCGGGTCACGGACCTGATTAAGGCGGAATGCCGCCGGCCAGTTATAATTATCATGTTTAATCTAAATGTAAATACCCCATCTGTAAATACCTCATCCACATAATGAAGAATATTAAAGTTTAAGATTTCCTCAAGAATCTGCCTGGACTAATTACTTCTAGACACCGACCACAGCTAAGGTACATTTATTCGTCAAAATCAATGTGCATTAAATTTCTACACACACACACACATATTATATATATATATATATATATATATATATATATATATATATATATATTATATATATATAAATAAATAATGTAGGAAATTTCCTCTATTTTAATTTGGTGAATAATTTTTCAAAAAAAAAAAAAAAATTAACCCTCTACTAAATACAACGGAAAACCCAAAAACACCGATTTTTCATGGTTTTCCGCTTATAACTTTTAAACCGATCAGATACGAGGTGGGAAAGTTAAAAATCGTGTTCAGCACCCCAAAAAACAAAGGAGGACAGAGAAAAAAACTTCAAAACTTTCCAGGTAGAAGCCTTTTTTTCTCTACTTTTTCTGGACTAATTGGGACTATCAGGAAACGGCGAATATGAAGTATCAGGAAAACTCTTCAAAAAGACGGCTTACCTGAAAGAATAGATCATAAGAAACTATACTTATTTAAAGAAAATAACAAAAGCCTATGGTATCCCGCCAAAAAGTTTCCAAATGTGGACTTATTTTTTTGTTTCGAAAATCATTCTTTCGACATGGAAGTAATCTTGGAACTTTTGAACAGAAGATGAAAAAAAAAAATCATTGACCAAGTAATTCAGACAATGTGGATTAATTTTGATCTGGAGATGCAAGGCAGCAGCAAGTGACTGAAATCTAGTTCCATCGAGTCAATGTATAAATTGTATTAACTAATTTGAAAGAAAACGTTGCTGCAAGCATCGAGAAAGTGGACTTGTCAGCAAACTGGGTCTTCCAATATAACATTCTTAAGCATTGTTTGAAAATAATAAAAAAATCGCTATTATATCAAAATTTTAGATAATCCACAAACCTTAACTTCGTTAGATATTTGTGGCATATCTCAAGAAAAAAATATTTCAGAACCATTTCAAATGAAAAAGTTAACTAAAACTAAAGGGATAATGATCTAAACATTGACCAGACTTAAAAAACCTGGTAGAATAGATGCGTGGAAGATTAATGAAAGTGTTACAATTCAAATGAAATCAGACCAAGTATTAATTGATAAGAATAATTTATTTTTTATACTTCGATTTTATTACCCGCATTTTCTTCAACAAGCAAAAAAATGGTCTTTTTTTAGATTCGTTTTACGCGTAAAAAGTAATTCTGGTTTAAATTTATTATTTATTTTCTTTTGGTTCAATGTTTATGAGGTGAAACACTTATTAAAATCCCTTAATTATACATTATTACTTTTATTAAAACTATAACATGTTTGTAATAAAATATTTAATGTGAAAAATGGTGCAATTTCTTTTTTAAAGCTCATTGTATACGAGTAATTTTTTCAGATTTCTCAATCAGTTGCCAAAATGCAGAATAAGGTTTCACACTTAACTATAAATGCATCTTTGTTTATAATAGATTGCTATCCAATGATAATCTTTATGCAATTGTCATGTGACGGAAATCCTTTAAAATACCAAGTTTGTCAGAGTTTGAACTGAAATAAGATGTCTTATCTTAAAATTGCTGAATAACAGCAAATTTTACGCAATTACGAATGAAAATGGTTTCGTGAATGTGATAAAATATTAGCAAGATTTTATTTAAGAATAGCCGCAGTAGAAAGTTGGCGAATGTTGTCTAGTAAGATTCGTAAGACAAATTCCTGAGTTTGTCCTTAGAGAGAAGTCTTTTCTTTCTTACAACATATATGGAGCTGATTACTCTTCTCGAACAGTTGAACTCTCGTGCATGGAAACCTCGCGAGATTATACTGAGAGAAGTTCCAGCAAACTGGACATATTTAATTTTATACCTTTATCACATATAAACCTCATATGAAGTTAAATAATGCTTGTAAAATACAACAGATGGTAGAATCAATTCTATTTGAAATATTCAGTCCGAAAACTCGCTGTTGAGAAATAACTTTGTTCTGGGTGAAAAAAAAGATTAGAGAATTTATGCTCTTAAATTAAAACCATAACAAAAAGGGATTTTTAACAGCACTTTGAAGCTATGAAAAATTAAGGTCCCCCCCCCCCCCGCTTAAAAAAAAGGGAGGGGAGTGTTTATAAAAATCCCTTTACACCAATTATCACAGATGCAACATTTCGGTATTTTCAGGAGTGACTTAATTCAAATATATAAGTATAAAACTATATTTTTGTTTAATTGATATATTAAAAGACTGCGACTTGACAGCTGATGGGCAGGAGCTACTTCAGAAAAAGAATAAAGCGGTAGATGCGTAAACTCATCGTAGACTTAATCTAGAACAATGGAACATAATTTGTTTTCTTAGTCCAAAAGCTTAGAAAAATACGCAATCCTTAAAAAAGGCATTTTCATTGAAATGGCATTTATTTAAAAAGTTTTCAAGCACAAATTTTGTTACTCAAACATAGATCTATATTTCGAAAAAATCTAACATATTTACTAGAAAAATACGCGACTTCATAAAGATGGAAATTTATTGAAAATTGGCAGAGGTAGAATGTCCAACAATTTTGAAATTTGTGTTCAGAAAAGAAACGCGTTTAAAGTTTCCGTTACTATTTGCTGTGGTGTTATTTTACTTCTATAGCTTCAAAATTGTCCTTTCACTTTCGATATAGATGTAGAAACCAATAAAATACAATTTTAGTGCTAATAAAGTTTTTTAAGCGATAAAATTTTTTAATCTGTCAAAGTTACTACTTAATGTTATCCAAAGTTTAAATTCTCATAAAAATCTAAATATTTTATTGCTTTTAAAACTTAGCTTTTTGAAGTAATAAATTACCAATTTTTTTTACTTCGTTTGCTCCCCTTTTAAATTTAACCCCTTTTTTTTTAACCCCTTTTAAATATTTTAATTACATGTGTTTTTCATCCCTTTAACCTCCAGTGCATACTGTTGCCAACTGGCAGAAAATCAAATTTTCTCTCCTTATCGTTTATTTACCGTTGCCTCTTGATAACTTTATGCTTTACTTATTCATTTTGACCCTATACTTAGGTTTAGTTCATTAAAAATGCCATAGGTGATAATAGTTGTTTATCAGTTACAATAGGAACTTTTGTAGCCTTCCATTTTCCTAGCCATAGATGGATTTCTAACAAAAAATATTTAAAATGCAAAGTTTTTTAAAAAAAATCTTTTTCAAAATAATATGCTTTTAAAAGTTACATTAAATAATTTTCATTAAGGTTTTTTGAAACAAATATTGTAGGCATGCGAATATAAGTTTGTTGCCATTTGGCAACACCATGAATTGAGATCCGCTTTTATTTACATTTTTAGTATTCTGTTCAGTGAATTTTTTATTGTTTCATCTTGCTTTTTGTCTATTTTTTCATCAAAAAATGTGTTCCGATAAAACTTCATGTTCAACATATATTTTAAAGCAAAGACACAAAAAAAAGTTATTAACAAAAGAAATATGGATTGCATTGTTAAGTGAAAGTGGTGTTTCCTACAATCTCATTATATGCAACTCATTATATCGCACCCTTGCTACAAAAGTGGCATAACTCAAAAAACTCAGTTTTTCAGAAAATAGAAAAAACTGTTTCTGGGCTGTGTAGGTAAATTTTAGTTTAATGATGTCATTCAGAAGAACTGTGCATATAATAATATTATAGATTACCATTCTTTCAGATTTTTGTAATTTTCAACTAAAAATACCATTTTTTTTTAGTTGTGCCTCTTTTGTCGCCCAACAGACTAATGCGTATGTCATCATTTTGAGTTGTGACCCTTTTGTTGTTTGTTTTCTGGACATGCGACACTTCTGGTGACTCGACAGGAAATTGGGCTTTGAGTTAAGACGTTTCATTAACAAAGATTTATTTATTTATTTTTGTTATCTATAGGTAGTACTTCGTTTTGAGTGTATGAATGAAGCTGGAAACATATGATTGAATAATATTTTAATTTGACTTAAATAACTTCAAGAAAATGCATTCCTTTGCTGTTTTTCAGTTATAAACACAGTAAAACAAAACAGCTGAAATACAGAAACATTAAGATTAATTTTTAACATTTAGTATAAAGTACCTATTGACAGGGCTCTCGCTAAGGGGGGATGGGGAGCCTCCCCCCACAAAACGTTCGTGAATACTCTTAGTTGGCAAGTTTACAAACTTAATTGGCAAATTTGTCTAAAACTTTAATAAAAACTATAATATACTTTTTATTTCTGATAGACTTGGCAAAAGTTACAATTCAAATTGGGAATATTATTAAATTTTACACATAAGAACTATATTATATTTTCTAATTGTGGTAATTTGGCAAAATTATAAAAACTAGTTGGCAAATACTGAAATTCAAGTTGGCAATTTAAGGTTCCCCCCCCCCCCCCCACCCGAATAAGTCTTAGCAATGACCCTGCCTATTCAGCTTACATATTTGTTTCATCTGTCCCTGTGTGTTCCATAAGTGGAAGATAAGCACCCAGCTAATTAGTAAACTGTTATTACTAGATATGCATTTAAATAACATTTTAATGTATAAAAACCTTTATCATTTGTACCTGTAAAAGTAAACAACAAAACGTATTGCTATTACGTAAACTATTACGTTTGCAAAGGAACTAGGCATACAGTAATGATATTAAATATTATATTATATATATTATATAATATTATCATTAAATAATATTTAAATGCATTAAATTTTAATGCACCTGTTAAAAAACTTGTAAATAACAAACGTAAATCAGTTTTCTGGTCTGGTTGCAGATGAAAATATTTAGCTGCTTTATTCTAAAACATTCTTGAAGAACGAATTAAAATTTCGATATTATATTTTTATTAACGAGGTCTTGAATATCCTTTTTTGTATTGTCAGGTAAGGGGATTTTACACGAACTAGCTCAACCGAATTTAAATCCTCTTGAGATCGCATATTCCTCATATTGCACACATTCACCTTCTTGAAAATCTCATCTGTGTAGAATGTTTTATAGAAAATTGCCCGAGGTTGATTCTCGTTCGACACTGAGCATCTTGATTTCTTGTCACTTCACTTGCATTTTAGTTTTGCCCACGTTGAAGTTGTTACCCCATTGTTCATGCAGCAACTTCATATCATAAAAAATCCCTGCCGGCCCGGCCTACAGGCAGAGGTATATTTCGAAGTCAAATATACTAATTTCACAAACAAAAACTAAATCATGATTAGAGATAAATCCACTTTAACAATTTTATCTGGCCGCTTTTGACGAGTTTTTATTTCATTCTTATATAATAGCTGGTTTTATCAGAATCATGTTAGGGCGGTATTCAAAAAAATACTTTTCCATGCTCAACAACTCGAAATTTTCTGGCATAATTCCAGATTCATTTTTAATAATAAAAATTTATATATATAACTTGCTGACGTGATTTTTGAAGAGATTTATAAGCGACCTGTGTTTTTATTTTTTGTTCAATTAATTAAAACTTGATATATAAACAATTATTTTCTCAGAAAGACAATATTTTTCGTTTCTAACACAATCGCTTCGGAAAATTCCGTTCAAAATGCCCACTTTGACATTTTTTGAAATATATTCTGCCTCTATCAAAAAATCGATCATTACGGTACATTATATAGTTTCTGAATAAGCGAATCTACCAATTAAATGCGCTTGAGAGCAAAAATGAATTGTAAAATGAGTCGGAAAATAAGCAGTTTGGATTTGAACACACCCTTACTAAGATGATTTTTTTCTTCAACCGCTATGTATTTTTAATTTTTTTTTTTTTTTTTTGCGGTACGAATTGGTCCTATCCAAAACTTGTCTGTATAGATGTTGTAGACAATATTAAGAAGATATGATAAAATCATGGGGATTTTATATCTTTTGAATTGACGGAGTTATGGATTTTTTTCTTCTTCAAACCCTCTTTTTGTTTTCGTTTTTAAATTTTTTTTGCGGTACGAATTGATCTCATCAAAAACTTGTGAATATAAAAGTTGTAGATAATGTTAAGGAGATTTATAATAAAATTAATTGGATTTGATATCTTGAGAATTGACAAAGTTATGATTTTTTTTCTCCCAAAAACCCTATTTTTTGCGCCCCTTGAGCCCATTTTTAACTTTATCAAAAATCTATGATACATAAATTTTTGGACCTATTTTTAGAAGTAATAAAAGCTTTAAACTGATTTGATATGTACAAAAATTAAGAAGTTATGGGGGGTTTTCTGTTTACACAAAACCCCTCCCTATTTCCATCCCCTTGGTCCGATTTTGCCCATTAACGAACTTGACCGAGATTTTTGCCCTTTGATTTTATGTATCAGTTTGGAAGAGATTGGGGCAGAATTACGAAAGTTATCGTGTCCAGAAGAAAGTGATATATATATATATATATATATATAGATATATATAAAGTTTTTTACTGAGGGTGGTTTTGGGTTCTAGGGGTCATGATCGGTGTAGATCTGCAAAAAAATTTCAGAAATTCCAACATAGGAACGATCCCAATAGGTAGTATTTCATACGAAATCTACCTAAAATTCTCGAATGTGAGCTCATTAACATGGTAAGGGAGTCCTGTTTTTTCTCCGTGTCTATCAACGTGACGTACTGCTCTGGTACGTATATTGGGGGCGAATTTAAGATGTTTTGCAATCTGCTTCTCAATGACGCTATGCACATTATCACCCTCGTTTTGAGAATGTTCGTTTATTAGAAATTTGTGTTATGCTTCGGATGCCGAAGCACTGTACCGCGTATGCATATGCAGCAAGCAAATACTTATTTTTCTGTTGCCCACAACAATTGTTGGAATAAAATATAATAAAATCACATCAACGTCAGTGTTTTGGGCTCTTGGATTTAAGATAAGGATTTAAGATATTGAATCACACTACTTCCGTCAAATAATTTCCCAAGTTTTATCCAAAGCACTACTACTTTTTCTTCCAGCTACATTTCTATTACTAAAGTGATATTTTGGAAGGATAAAGAAATGTAGTCGTTGGTTTTACCTGGTTTGAACCTTAAGTATGAAATAATTCATTTTTTTAATTCCTTTCTTCGATTAGATTTACTCCATTTCAAAAACTCCTTGCGCGCAGGCGGCCTGATTTACGTACGTGAACAGACCGATAGACTTCCATTTGAAACGAAGGGCTGTATTTGAATGAATGGAACGGCAATTAATGAAAATATTCTTTGACGAAGACAGCGAGATCGTAGACCAAAGTAGTTGGAAATTTAAATAAAATGTATATTTTAAACTTGTAACATATGCACTAATATCTGTCACCTCTTAAGTTAACTGAGACCTTATTAAAGTTCATATTGCGTAGCTAAAGTAAGTTTAACAAAAACCGCACCCCGAATTTTTCCCTGTATTGTTACTTTTCCTCGTTTGAAACATCAAAAAAGACACATTTAGAGTTCCAACCGACAATTGTACCTAACTTGATCATCAAAAATACCACAATTCAAAATAGGAAGCAGAAAATATTTAAACCTGAATCATCTAAACTGTCACAATTCGAAATCATTTGGAAGAACATCATCATTTGAACCATTAAAAACGTCACAACTCAAAATAATGCACTTTTGAACTCACGTTCACGTATAAAGGTTAGATCACAACTGAAGATGTGGCACTTTTCTAGAAGGGTCAGTAGTTATCTGATAAACTTGAAAAACAACACAACTGCTACCTGGTGGCTAGATTTTCAGTGCACTATCTGCACCTTAAGTGGTTGATAGAGGTGCAAAAACCAAGCCGAATGGCAGCCATAATTCAAAAAAGCCAATTTTTGAGTTGTGACACTTTTGTAGCAAGGGTGCGATATGCTCGACAGATAAAAAGGATTTGTATCTTGAGTAGCAAGTCAAACTAATCATAAGATTGTTTGGGAACCCTGTCATTGGTGTACCACCAGGTAGTCGCACTATGATCTTGAATATATATGAAAGTATACGACAATTTTCTCATCCGAACGATCATACATTGTCTAATGGGGAAGATACGTTGTTCAAGTTGAGACCAATAATCGGTACCCTGGATGGAAATTCTTATCCATTCCCATAGAAAAATCTGTTTATGAGCAAATAAGTGTGTTAAAGGCTCGTCACCATGTGAAGCAGTATATACCCCCCCCCCACCCCCCTCAAAACAAACTCGCATAAATATGGTTTTAAATTGTTATTTGTCGTAGGAGTATCACGATGCGTACAATTATATTTATTGCGAAAAAAAATACAACTAGTCTGCCAGGTGGACATGACGTGGATGTTAGCGTTTGAGTCAATGCTAGACTAACTCATCCAGTTCTTGAACCTGTAAATCATTAACTGTATTTTGATAAATAGTAAACATCAGTGAACCTAATGACACTTTTAAAATCAAAAGTAATTTCGCGCCTTGGAATAATAATAAATCCCATGCTGCAAAATGACACCCGACAATTAATAGAAAAAAGATTAGAGAAGTATCGTAGAATACGCTTAATGCATGGTGTTGCCATTTGGTAGCCATTTAAAAAAATCTAAAATACGGAAAAATATAAGAGTGATAATTTTTTCAGTATTTTTCCTTTAATGTAAGCCCATTAAGAAATCATATATATATTTTTTAAGGAAAAATAAAAAATCATGCACTAGAAGGTTAAGAATATGCTTGAGAAGATAAACCTTTTGTTCTCCACTGACACCTATATGGTGACATACTAATTTAACCACAAATCCACCGACACCTATGCGGTGACCAACAAATGAACATACAACAAATAAACATACCTTTAGGGAGTTCTCCACAAATTATGTAAGAATGGCGTGGAGTTGCTTGTAGGCGATTGAAATTTTGGTATGGAGCGTAAAAGGTTAAAACGCATTGATTAATTCAGGCACAACAACGGTCAGTGGAAAGTCTGCACTGCAGGGCTGCCACTAGAGACTATTTTTATATTTTATTCGCACCATAATTTTAAGAAGGTAATTTTTTTAGTACGGTTTTCTTGCAGACAATGTTAAAGTATGTAAAAGTTTGTTCTTGGTGAGATATACAATTAAAAAATAGTCGTCAGTGGAAACTCTCGCGCTGCGAATAGCGAAGAAGTTCAGATGGCTCAAAATAAGGAGGCAACTCAATTTAGTCTACATCGTTTTATTATTTAATTATATAAAACTTCAGAAAATCTACCGTCCTCCTCAATATGGCTGATATTTTGTAAAATCTAGAATTCAGTATTGAAGTCAATTATATTAAAAACACTTTGCTGCTCTTAAATGTGTTCGCAAAGGTTTATAGAGAAGCAGGCAAAATCTTAAATCCAAAGTTGCTTTTCACAAAATGACATTGAAGGTGGTGAGAAGCTTAACACATGCTAAGGATTAAATTTGTTTTTAGGCGTAAATTATCTCCTTGAAAAAGAAATATCAACACAGCAAAGGTAAACTGCAGTCAAGCTTTAATCCGAACTATCAAAGTCAGAGAATTTGACCTTTTTATATGCACACATTTCTTTTTCTGTTATCAGTATAAATGAAATATTTAGTTCGTGTCTTAATATGTTAAATTCTATTAATGAGAAAATTACTCCGTATTTCTAATTCTGTATATTGCTATTTAACTCTCGCATTAAATTAATTTCAAGGACAAACAGAGCATGGAGTAAATTACTTAAGTACTAATCTGCCTGTTTTTCTTAACCCATTAACCGCCAAAATTATAAAAGGTTTAAAAATTCTTTATACAAATGATATCGGTTATTCATTTGAACATATATAACATTAATTAATAGTGGAAATAACAAATTTTGTGTTAGCTTAGGAAAAATCGAGTGTTGCGTTCACGCAACGTCAGCGGAATAAGAGTACTGATGTTTAATGAGTTCAACTGAGCATCAGCGGGGTTTTATTGCATATTTGGGCACTGGAATTTTTTTTTAGCTTCGTTACAATTTAGACAGCAGATAATCACATTAAAGGTAATTAATTTATTATTAAAATTTAATTTATTTTTTCTTTCTAAATTACTGATCATATCCAGAAAACAGTTACAAGTATCAAAATATTCGCTACACTAATGATGTAAAACAGCATCAGAAATTTACTGCAGTGATAAACATTCTCGCTATGGCATTGTTTACAATGCAGTCTTCTACTGTCATTGGACTAGACGGTTAACCCTTTCAGGGGCAGTCGTGTATTTATGAAACCAAATAATTTTATTTCCCAATTGCCACAATAGCACCAGAATTTTGTAAAGTAATTTTTCGTTAATATGTAATTGTCCGTAAATTCCTCCGGTGTCATTCATTCATTTCAACATTTTAGAAATTGAAATGCTTTGCCCCGGAAAGGGTTAAATGTCCGCGTTCTGTCTGTAATGGCTTTTGCATGGGGAACTTACTATACCTTTTTGTAGCTGATCTGTTTATGGCTAACTCTTTACATTCAAAAGGAGTTTGCAAAAGGTACAATGCAACGTCACATCTGAAATCTAAGTGAGAGTTGTTTTTTTTTGTTGTTTTTTTTTTTTCTTTAACATAATCCTTACATTTTCCCGCATTTGTCAAAGTTTTATTTTTTCTTTATTTTTTTTCTGAGTCATAATAAATATTTTCATCTTTATCGACTTCAAGGTCTCCAGTTTAATGTATGACACGTATAACTTTTAGAAGGTACAAACTTCTTTTTTACCCACACTTCAATTTCGTCAGCAGTAGCGCATGGTAACATATCATTATCATTTTTTGATATATTATCATTTCCTTCTTCTTCATCAGCAATTTCTCTTATTTCTGATGAAATAACGATAATATCAGTTTTGTTCCCGTCATCATTACATGAATCTTTATTAAAATTCTTCCTCTAACGTAAAATATCTAGTTGCAAGCATTTCTATGAGCAGAGAATAAGAAAAAATTCCACAGAGTCGAACGACACGAGTGAATAATGGAACTACCCCTTTCCCGCTGACGTTGCGTAAACGCAACACCTATTTTCTCTTCCTCTCCCACTAAAACAAAAGCAACTGATTCGTTGAATGTTCTGATGTACTTTGACCTTGACTAAAAATAGATTTACTCTAAAGCTTACATTTGTCTAACTATATTTCTTCTGCGAAAACGACAACGTGAAATTTTTCCTTTAAAAATGCTGTAAGTTTCGAACTTGTTATTAAATAGAAAAAAAAAAATGTTGAAAAAAATATTTTTATATATAATTATTAACCATAATGTTCCCTACTTAAAAATTACTATTAATATAAAATTCTTTTGATAGCTAATTTTTTATACGCATTTATGTTGACTGTTGCGTCAACGCAACACCGGCGGTTAATGGGTTAAGGGATAAATCAGTGTTGAATTCAGGGAGTGGTCCCGGGGGGGGGGACATCCCCCCCGGAGCAATGAGATGCCCCGCCCCCCAGAAGATGAGAGATTTTGTGCTTTCAAAGTTCAAAAAGTGCAATTTCCCTCCCGGAACTCTATAATGTCTCCCGGAGCCACAGAAATCCCTCCAGGAGAAAGGGGCCCGAATTCCACACTGGATAAATATTCGCCCTGACAAGAACATTTGGATATCTATAACGAGAATGTTAAACAAGGTAAGCGAAATATTCTTACCTAAACATTAAAGGAATATTTTGTTATTTTTTACTAAAAAGTACATTAAAAACAATATTTCTATCATTTTGATAACAATAAGCTTTTTTTCGGGTACGAGGAAAAAAGTAAAACCAATCTTCCTCTTCCCGCCCAAAAGTTTGTAATTCTATTTATTAGCGTTGAAAATATAGTTTGGTTAACGTGAAAGATAATCAATATAATTTACCAAAAGTGATTTCATTTCAACAAATACCTTTTTACATCCAACAGCTCGAAATGCTATTTGCAGTTGCTTGAAATTAGACCAATATTCATTCTTCATACTAGCTTCAAGTTTGATCTTCTTCAACGATATACATCCTAGTTTAAAAAAAAATGTTACATTTTAAGAAGACTGTATGCATTTTAAATTAAATTATATAAATTCCATATAAATTTGAGGGGGTGGGGTGGGGGGTTGTATTGAGAATTGGAACTGCACAAAATACATCCTTTTTTTATAGTTACATTTTAAGAAGATTATTTAATTTAAAATGCATGCAAATTAAATTCCATATAAATTTGAGGGTGTGTGTCGGGGGGGGGGGGGGGTTGTATTGAGAATTTGAACTGCACAACGAAATACCTCAAAATGTATTCACTTTCAATAGACAAAAAAGATATAGACATTAGATATAGACTTTCAATAAACATTCACATGTCTGGATATTCTGCATGGATTCATTAGTGTTTTGGGGCGCTACCAGCGTAATCTGTTTTCTAAGCTATTTCGCAAGTTGCAAATAATTTAACCCTTTACTAGTTTTTACCGTACACTAAGTGAAAGAAGAGTTTGCTTGCTCAGTTATTCAAAACCTTTAGGATACCACTAAATTTTACTGTAACCGCTGTCGTATTTAATGAGCAATTTTTCGATTAAATAAGGTAAACAACTATTTCAGAAAAAGAGTTTTGCTCACTTTATTGTTTGTTAAACTAAATGGGATTAAGAAAGTACTTTCATATTCTCGCCATCTATTATGTGTAACTAAAGACATTCAAAGTCTATTTAACACACTATGGATTGATTATTTAGCTTAAGAAAATAAGACAAAAGGCTAGAAAGCAAATACTCATTTATAAAAGCCATTTTTACAATATAAATTAAAAACTGAAAATGAGCATTACGGCTACCTTTTGAACCTGACGACTAAGTAGATCAAGCTCCACAAGAATATGAGAGACCGGCGGAATGCCGCCAAACCGGGTTATGCCGCCACCCCACCTAGTTTTAAAACTAAATGTGCCTGCACTATAGCGGCGAACAATATAAACAGTGCCTAAAGTGAGAGTGACTTTGCTGTACGTCGTTCGTTTGTTTTAGTGAAAAAATGTAGTTTTCATCTAGTTGCTTATTATTTTGGAGCTTCAAATGAGTAGAGATAAGCACCTTTTATTGTAACATTAGGTATTTAAGATAATATGACCCGTAATCTACATGCATTCGCCGACATTTTGATGCAATGTGATGAACAAGTTCGGTTCTTCTTTCGGCTTTGCTTGGGGATTTCCGCTATATTGTCCTCTCGGGGTAATGCCGCCACCATGCAAATCGCGTGAGAAATAGTCTCATTTTAATGTAGTGGAGCCGATTCAGCAGAGTGACTTTTGCAATATGAAGTAAATTGTAAGCTTAACCATTATTCTGCTCAATTACATTGCTTTCTAACTATTTAAGTAGGTTGTGTGTTTCCTAGTATCCATTTGATACATGTACTAGGTCATTAAAGAGTGGCGGCATTACCCCGGTACAGTGGCGGAATTACCACAGTGTCCTGGGTAATCCCGCCACTGTACAGAGGTTTAAAAAATATTTTTTATATATGCTTACTTTACAGTTATGATTACGGTTAAATTTATACAGATACTAAAGATCATGATTCAGCTTTAGAATTTTTTCTATTAAAAAATAAACATTTTTTCGAGGTGAAAAAATTTAAATTCCCTTAAGGTGTCGCCATTCCCCTGGTCTCCCGTAAGTAGATTCCCAAGCACTACTGGTATCAAAGTCCTAACGGGATTTGAACACTATCGCTTGTCGAGTAGTCGACACAGTAACCACTAGAAAAGCAAGTCGGCTTCGGAATTAATTTTATGTATTGTGTTTTTGACTCCATAAAAGTACACATTTCTAAGTGACTCCACCTAAATTTCATTATCATACAATCATGGCTAATCTTTGTTCAAATGTATTTAACTTTTGTAAACTGCTCAGTTCACCGAAATTTGAATAGGCCTATTATAACAAAAATTATCCTCATTTAGATGTCTTTAGCGATACTACTAAGTTTCCAAACGAATCGAAATTAAACTAACATCAATAGTTAAATTAAAATTAACAAGTTAAGCTAAGAAAACTGAATATAGCAGCGGTCTGTGAGAGCGTTAACAGGAGTTAAGGGCTAAGACTTTAAACAAAATCGTTTTATGAAACAAGAATATTGATTTTTAAATGTAGGTAGGTAGATAGATACCTACGTCCTATATTGAAAAAAACTTAACCCTTACCGGCGCGGAGTAATTAAATTTTTTGCATCTTACTCGTTATATATAAATTCTATACCTCAAATACAGGGCTGCACAAAAGTATTCATGTACCGTTCTCCTTATTACAGGAAATTGCTGAAGGTAAATTTTCAAAGGAAGTATATATATTTCTTAAGTGAACTAAATCTTGGCATGCATGTAGTTAATAGATTCAAATCTAAATATCATATACAGGGATGCTGAAAAAAATTAGATAATTTTCTGATTGTGGATGGGAACAGCTGAAATTAGGTTTTGAAATGTGTTATGCGTTTCCATATGTTTGAATTAGACGTAATATTTAAAAAACTTTTAAACGATGCAGTTTTGTTACATTATTCTGAATGTGTTGGAAAGTGTTTCATGATCTGTGCTTGACACATGATTTTTTCTTTCTTATTCTATTTTGTAGAATTAGAAAATGTACAATATATAATGTTCTTACAATGGAAATATAGAAATATTTCCGAACTGAAACTTATCTCCCCCAATCTTTCAACGTCAAGAAAGCTAAAAAGATGCAAAGACAAAAGAAATCATCCTTTTAAAAATATTTGTTTTGTGCAACCATTAATGCTTTTGGAACAAGACAAAGTAAAGTATCTATAACTCATTCTAAACTGTATTACTACTAATAGATGTATTAAATGAATTTTATAACAAGTTATTTTAATAGTATACTTTAAAGTAATGTCGGGGCATAAATGGTAAATCAGTAACTGACACTTCAGCAAAAATCTAACTCAAATAAGCTTTTTCTTGTAAAAATCTGCAAAGTATAATGTCATCTAGTGATAACTTACACTTATTTTTATGTTTGAGTCAATTTACTCACCACTAGTAGGCCAAAAACATATTCAATGAGGAAGGAACATTTGAGAACACGAAAAAGTGTCATTTTAAAGGCGGCGGTGTCTTTCTAATTTTTTTTTTTTTTTTTTTTTTTTTTTAATCTAAACCATTTATCTATTTATTTACAACCATACTAAACTTTTTCTTAAAGTTATACTTGTAGAAATTAGTTAAGATGCCTATAATACATTAAGGCCATGATTTATAGTTATTTAATTTAGCTTAATGGGGTGTGCTTAATTTAGCTTAATGGAGGCTGCCAGTTATTGGTTCCATGAATTTCATTTCACTAGTCTCCAACAGAGGTGTCGGTTATTGGTTAAAAAGAAACTTGAAATATGTTATTTGGACTGTTTAAAAAAACGACAAATTTATCTTGTAGTAAACACCATTAAAATTAGTTCTCTACCGGTGTTTGACACTGCTTGTTAATAAATGTTAGTTATTGGATATCTACATTACTAATGATTTAAAGCATGAAGAAAAGGACATGCAACTGTAGTATGACAAAGTTTAAGTACTTTTTTTTGTAATAAATATTAAAGTATTTTTAAAGCATGAATTCCTTGAAATATAAAATAACTTTTTCTTATCTTTACAAATAAAGTGTCGGACACTGGTTTACTTTGTGTCAGCTATTGGTTTTTCAAAATAGGTTTGGTGTCGGTTACTGGAGTAATCGAACATATTTATGAAAAAATTTTAATAATACATTGTATAATTTAAGGTTTTGTTCTACTATCCTTTCAAAAAAGTACAAAATGGATTTAAAAAATTTTTAATAGGGATTTGAACAAGAAAGAATC
The DNA here is from genome assembly GCA_963932465.1 of Maratus speciosus. Classification (NCBI taxonomy): domain Eukaryota; kingdom Metazoa; phylum Arthropoda; class Arachnida; order Araneae; family Salticidae; genus Maratus; species Maratus speciosus. Next base: position 207,970,587 of record OZ010787.1, read on the forward strand.
TAAGGTGTCAGTTACTGGGGATTTCACCCTATTTTTATTCTGCTAAACTTTATGAAGCAATTGTAATTATTTTCTACAATCCTTACATTTAACTCAATATTAGTGTAATTGTTGAAAACTTATACTATCTTCTATTAAAAAAAGTTCATTTTCATGTTTCCAGCCAAACCAAAATTAAGAGATAGGTAGGACGAAATACATCCTTTAGGATGCGGGTTTCCTCGGGACGTCCTGTTGATCACTTCTAATAGAAAGGTAGGACAAGAGAATGAAAGATTGCATTTTTCTCAATCTTACTACTACGTATATGAAAATTGATTTCCCCCGATTTTGACGAAACTGATAAAAAACTTTTCAAATTACCGACAACTGTCAGATTAAGAAAATACAAACAAGAGGTTAGTATCATTATGAGCGGAAAAGTTACTTTTGACGTATTTTGTGTGGAAGTATATATCGTAAGCTGAATAACATGTGCCATTTAAATTTTCGAATCAATCCATTATTTTGTATTTAACAAAAAAATGAGATTAGTAAGGGCTTGTTTTGGAAGGAATAAATTTTAAATACGCAGTACAATTCAGTATACTTCCACTCATCTGTAATTTTTTTTAAAAAAGCTTAAAGATTTTACTTAACCCGGGAGAACTTCGCTGCATGAGATTTTCTCTCACCCTCGTACTTTAAGACTTATTTAAGCCATTTTTCATTTTAATTAAAATTTAAAAATGTTATTTCAATTATTTTACCTATTTGTGAGTAAAAGTACTAAGCCAAGCAAAAAAAATGATATTAAGCGAATGTAAAGTAAAAGAAAAGCCACTGGGCACCGTGAGAGAAATTCTCAGTAGCGAGTTCTCCCGGGTTAAATGCGAATTAAATATTTTACTTTTAGCAGAACGAATTTATTTGAAAAAACACATTTAATGTAATCATACAGGGTGATTATAGTTAAAGTCCCGCTTTCAAAATGCTGTAAAAAAGGAACTGCTGCACGGAGGAGTATTTCTAAAAAAAGCTGGACAAAAATCTAAAAATTAATTTCGTTAAAAACCGCAATACTTTACCTAAAGCACTGACTAGCAAGCTATACCAGCGGTTCCCAAACCGTGGGCCACGAGCACCGTGGTACTGTACCGTAAAATCTTGGGGTCTAATACCGGTTTTTCGGGACGATTCACTACAGAAGCGCTGGCTGTTGATGACTGGGCTTACATTCGTCAGTCATCAAGGTCAACGCTCTCCTCCCTCCGACATTCTTCACCCTTCTCCCCACCACGTCCGCATTCCGCACTTTTATTATTGACTCCTTTGTCAGTGGCTGTGGATTTCTATTGATGTATCATATCGTTGTGTGTACTGTGAGCTACTATTAATTCAGGTCAATATGGATGCTTGGTTTCGGACGGGGTCTTGTCGTAAGACGAAATTGGCAAGTGTTGAAGGGACTTCTACATCTGTTTCTACAAATAGTGAGTTTGAAATGAAGGCGAACTCCAATCTAAGTTGTAAAAAAATAGCAAGGAAAATTAAAATATATTTTCGTTAATATAACCCTGATTTTTTAAAATGTGGGTTTGTGTTTTCTGGTTCTGAGGAAGAGCCTATGCCTCAGTGTGTAATTTGTTTCGAAATGCTATCCAACGAATGTATGAAATTTTCAAAACTTTAAAGACATCTATCAACTAAACATCCTGAATGTGTAGGAAAGTCTTTGGATTTCTTTGAAATCTCGAAAAGAAATTTTTGTATGTCTAAATCTACCATGGAAAAATCGTCACAACAGAACAAACTAAGCACCAGAGTTTCTTATGAGCTTTCTTTGTTAATCGCAAAGAAGGGTTCAGCTCACACCGTGGGAGAGGAACTTATTACACCTGCAGCAAAAATAATAAGCAATGCTTTGTTTGATGAAAAATGCACCAAAAAAACGAAATTCCATTATCAAATACAACCGTTAAAAGAAGAATTGATGAAATGTCGGAAAATGTGAAAAAAGCTGTCATTACTTTTGAAACAAAGTTAATATTTTTCGCTGCAACTTTATGAGAGTACAGACGTTGCTGGACAAGCTAATTTATTAGCTTTTAGTCGTTTTGAGTTGAATGGCAATATTGAAGAAGTGTTTTGTCAATCTTTGCCGACAAAAGCAACTGGCGAAGAGATTTTCAAATCTATTGACAATTTTATAAAAGAAAATGAAATAGATTGGACTAAGTGTAGGTTTGACAACGGATAGGGCACGTGCTATGTCTGGAATTCATATTGGTTTATTCGCCAAAGTTAAATCAGTTGCTACCTTGGTTCAATAGACACATAGAGAAGTTCTTGCAGTTAAAGGTTTGGACGAGAGTTTAAGAAAAACTATTGACGATGCAGTAAAAATAGTTAACTTTATCAAAGCAAGACCTAAAAACTCCTTAGTGTTTTGTGCGATTAAATGGGCAGTGAACACAAGCAGCTTCTACTTGAATGCGAAGTTCGGTAGCTGTCGAGAGGCAAAGTGTTGAAAAGATTGTTTGAATTCCGTTATGAACTCACGGTTTTCTTGGGGGGAGGCGGATTATGATGGAAAACTTTCAAATTCCTACTTAGACTGTGTGACCAATGAAAACTGGTTGAAACGGTTGACACATTTCGCGGATATTTTTGGTTCTCTCAATGTTCTTAACTCTGCAGGGCAAGAACGCTTATAAACTTTTTGTACAAAATCTTTGGCCTCTAACCTCAGGTAATTTAAAGTTATTTATTTTTCTTAATTTTATTCTATTATTTTTTAATAAGCGCAATTAAAAACATTTTCCTAAAACAGTAACTTTTTATAAAATTAGTAAATTTTTCAAATAGTACCTTTTTAAAATTAATAAATTTTAGTTACTTGTCTTATACTTTTATTAATCATTCATATGAATGAGAAATCTACCAACACTAACTGAAGCAGTAATTAAGCCTTTTCATATTTTTTAGGAATTTCTTCCCTAAAATTAAAGATGAAATACAATGGATCAGAATACCACTTGAAGAAAATTACTTAAATTTAAAACTATCTTCAAATGAAGAAGACTCGTTAATTGAACTATCATGTGACCAGACTTTAAAATCGATTTTTAAGAGAACACCACTGGTCTCATTTTGGATTAAAGTTCGGCAAGACTATCCAGCTATTGCCAAAATTGCACTGAGACACTTGATGGTATTTTCTACAACCTATCTATGTGAACGAGCTTTTTCAACTTTAGTTTTCTTGAAAAATAAATATAGAAATAAAATGAACGACGAGAGTGATGAGAAACTATCCAGTTTCAATCCAGATATTGACACTCTCGTCGAGGACAATCAGTGTCAAAAATCCCATAAAGGGGGTGGGTATCACTTTTTTGAGTTTTTATATAACTGTGATAGCCAAGTGAATACAATAAAGTTATTTTCTTTATAAAAAATATTTTCTCTTCATGTACAGCATCTTTTACCAGTTACTGACATGTATATATATTAGTCATGTGTGTATACTATATAGGTGTCTATTTGTCATATTTTTAACTTATATATTAAGTAGTTAGTGGTCCTCAAAGTTATTTTTACAAAATTGGTGGTCCGCACAACTAAAAAGGTTGGGAACCCCTGAGCTATACAAACAATATCTTAGGAATGTTCGGTAACACTCTCTGTCGCGTTATCAGTTTGAACACAGCTGTCGTGCATCGCAGATTCCTCTTTTCTCAGCGCTGGTTGAGAAGCGCATTATTTAATTGCATTTATTGTTGCATACGGCGGAGATCTGAATAAAACCCTTTATCGACAAAAAAGTGGGAGGTATTGAGCTTGAATTACTGTACTTAGATTTAGTTATAAAAAGAATATAATTATTAATATAGCCACATTGTTTTAACTTTTAAAATAAGTAGTTTTTACTAGTTCTTTTAAATTAGTGATTTATAAATACGTTCCGCCCTTATATAAAATATAGATATTCTTTTTATATTCATAAAGTAAAATCTTGCCCCATTTTTTTTTTACAGTTTTATAAAAAAAATGATATCAGAAGATAACGATTCAGACGAACTCATAAAACGTAACTCTAAGTCAACAAGAGATACCAAATTCAGAAAAATTATAACTTCAGCAAAATAAAAACCACCATTACGAATGCATACACCATCAGAAAGAAGCTTTATCAATTTTGTAGAAGCTGATCTAACGAGAAAGCAATGGGAAATTATTCATAGTGCAAATAAGAATATTTACTTGTTCTTTTCCGATTAAGAAAGGGAATAAAGATTGCTATATAAGTGTGGTACCGAAGAATGTGACAAACAAGCCCTGAAGTTAACCTACAGGATCTTCTTGATCACACCTCTTTAAGACTGTAAATATTTAGATGTAATTCAAAATAATACAGAAGAATAAAACCACAATTTAAAATAAATATCTAAATGAGGTTGCGATGGCTCCCAACAATCGCAATTTTAAACAGATATTTCAGAATACTTCTGATAGTGATGCAAATATATTTCAGAGTTCTCTTGTTCCTTTATGTTTAGAGGCGTTGTCCAGTGGACATAGAATTAATGTTAAGAAATTTGAAAATTACACCGAAGAAATTGCAAAGCTTTATATCGAATTATATGGGTGGCACCCAATATCACCAACAGTACATAAAGTTTTAGTACATGGAGCCACAGTAATTAAACATGCAATATTGCTTATCGGTCAACTTTCGGAGGAGCCTGCTGAAGCTAGAAACAAACATTTCAGCCTATATAGGCAAAGGTTTTCCCGAAAATTTTCTTGAGAGCAATGTAATAAAAATGTTTTGAACAGACTTTTACTAAATTCTGATCCTTTTATAAGTTGTTCAAGCCTAAGAAAAAAAGAAAGCCCTTTTTCTAGAGAAACAACCAGAAACACCACAAGGACAACATCCAAAAGAGGTGGAAGATGAGGATGAAGACGAAACAGATGAAGAATCTTATTAGAATAGTAAGTTACAGAAAGAACTTTTTATAAATATGTAAAAAACGGAATATTTCACTAAATATCATAAATGTTTATTCTAAATTGTTTTAAATAGTAGATTACAAAAAATCTTTGCTTTTTAAAAAGTAAATTCGTAACAAAAAATTATGTTTAAAAAAAAAATTATATACACTGGCCTCCAAAATTTAAGGTACAGGGACTGGATGCTTTCGATTGCACACGTTCTGTCGAATATCTACCAACATTATTGGCGAATTGTTCTTGAACTTCTAGGACAGCGGCTCCCAACCTTTTTAGTTATGCGGACGCCCATTTTGTAAAAATAACTTTGAGGACCACTAACTACTTAATATACAAGTTAAAAATGACAAATAGACACCTATATAGTATACACACATGACGTATATATTATATATATGTCAGTAACTAGTAAAAGATGCTGTACATGGAGAAAAATATTTTTTATAAAGAAAATAACTTTATTGTATTCAATTAGCTATCACAGTTATATAAAAACAAAAAAAAAAACAGTGATAACCCCCCCCCCCCTCTTTATGGGATTTTTGACACTTTGTCCTCGACGAGAGTGTCAATATCTGGATTGAAACTGGATAGTTTGTCTCAAATCACTCTCGTCATTCATTTTATTTCTATATTTATTTTTCAAAAAAACTAAAGTTGAAAAAGCTCGTTCACATAGATAGGTTGTAGAAAAGACCATCAAGTGTCTCAGTGCAAGTTTGACAATATAGTCCAGGCAATAGGGAATTTTACCTAGCAAAATTAATGGTAGTACTGGAAATTGGCTTTTTAGATGTTTTTTGGGTCGCTGAATCCGAATTTGTAACTTCCCACCAAAATTTCCCCCGGCAACCTCCCCAAATTTTGGTAAAAAGCCCCCAAAAAAGGTTTTTATTTAAAAAATCAATTTTTATTGTTTTAGAGAAAAAGTATCTAGAAATTCAGAAAGTAGACGAAATTTCCAACAAATTAGATATATGACATTATGACTTAGGATGAAGGGGGGGGGGGATCTGCCTCGGAACATGCGCGCGGTGCTGCGTAAACTAAGTTGCGCAATTCCACTTAACCACTCACACGTTTACATTCGCCCTCCCATCTCCCCTCCGAACTTTCTCTATAAAGGTTTACTTAAAGCTTTTTGGGTCGCTGAATCCGAATTTTTAACTTACCTCCAAAATCCCCCCCCCCCAAAAAAATAGTTGTTTTTAACTTAAATTTCTTATTGTTTTAGGGGAAAAGCATTACGAAATTCAGAAACTAGACAAAATTTGCAACAAATAAGATATATGACATTATGAATTAGGATGAACGGGGAGGTGAAGGCTGCCTCGGAACATGCACTACGGCGCTACGTGCACTAAATGATGAAGTCCAGGCAATAGGGGATTTTATCGGGCAAAACTATGGTAGTACTGGAAATCGGCTTTCTAGATGGTTTTCAGGTCGCTGAATCCGAATTTGTAACTTCCCACCAAAATTTCACCCGGCAATCCCCCTAAAAATTGATTTTTTGAAAAAATTTGGTTTTTCAGAAAAGCGCGCGGGGAATGTTCCGAGGAATGTCTCCCTCTCTCCCCGTTTATCCTACGTCATAAATCCTATTTGTTTCAAAGTTTATCTAGTTTCTGAATTTTGTAATGCTTTTTCCCTAAAACAATAAGAAATTTAAGTTAAAAACAACTATTTTGGGGGGGGGGGGGGGAAATGGAATTTTGGTATTTCACAACTTAGTCCACGCAGCACTGCGGCGCATGTTCCGAGGCAGATCCCCCTTCCCCTAAGTCATAATGTCATATGTCTAATTTGTTGCAAATTTTGTCTACTTTCTGATTTCAAGCTACGTTTCCCTTAAAACAATAAAAGAATGGAATTTTGTAATAAAAACCTTTTTGGGGGACTTTTTACCAAAATTTGGGGGGGGGGGGGGTTGCCGGGGGAAATTTTGGTGGGAAGTCACTAATTCGGATTCAGCGCCCCAAAAAACATCTAGAAAGCTGATTTCCAGCACTACCATTAATTTTGCTAGGTAGAGTCTCTTTACGGTCTCTATTGCCTGGACTAATAGCTGGATAGTCTTGCCGAACTTTTATCCAAAATGAGACCAGTGGTGTTTTCTTAAAAATCGATTTTAAAGTCTGGTGACATGATAGTTCAATTAACGAGTCTTCTTCATTTGAAGATAGTTTTAATTATTTTTAAGTAATTTTCTTCAAAGGAGGTTTCTGAACCATTGTATTTCATCTTCAATTTTAGGGAAGAAGTTCCTAAAAAATATGAAAAGGCTTAATTAGTGTTGGTAGATTTCTCATTCATATGAATGATTAATAAAAGTATAAGACAAGTAACTAAAATTTACTAATTTTAAAAAGGTACTATTTGAAAAATTTACTAATTTTACAAAAAGTTACTATTTTGGGAAAATGTTTTTAATCACGCTCATTAAAAAATAATAGAATAAAATTAAGAAAAATAACTTTAAATTACCTGAGGTTAGAGGCCAAAGATTCGAGGTGTTCTTTTATAGTTGTAGCTGCTGTTTTATCCATTTTGACTTCGTTGGTTTCAAGAAAATCATGTAGGACTGGAAATGCGTCGAAGGAATCTTGCTCCACTTTTTGAGCCCATCGTTGAAGTTTCTTTATCATTGCTTCTATTTTGTCTTGCACAAAAAACTTATAAGCTTTCTTGCCCTGCAGAGTTAAGTTAAGAACATTGAAAGAACCAAAAATATCCGCCAAATATGTCAACCGTTTCAACCAGTTTTCATTGGTCACACAGTCTAAGTAGGAATTTGAAAGTTTTCCATCATAATCCCCCTCCCCCCAAGAAAACTGTGAGTTCATCACGGAATTCAAACAATCTTGTCAACACTTTGCCTCTCGACAGCCACCGAACTTCGCAGTCAAGTAGAAGCTGTTTGTGTTCACTGCTCATTTCATCACACAAAACACCAAACAGTCTGGAGTTTTTAGGTCTTGCTTTGATAAGGTTAACTATTTTTACTGCATCGTCAATAGTTTTTCTTAAACTCTCGTCCAAACCTTTAACTGCAAGAGCTTCTCTATGTATGCTACAATATATCCATTGAACCAAGGTAGCAACTGATTTAACTTTGGTGAATAAACCAATATGGATTCCAGACATAGCACGTGCCTCATCCGTTGTCAAACCTACACACTTAATCCAATCTATTTCATTTTCTTTTATAAAATTGTCAATAGATTTGAAAATCTCTTCGCCAGTTGTTGTTGTCGGCAAAGATCGACAAAGCAACATTTCTTTTTCAATATTGTCATTCAACTCAAAACGACTAAAAGCTAATAAATTAGATTGTCCAGCAACGTCTGTACTCTCAAATTGCAGCGAAAAATGTTCACTTTGTTTCAAAAAAGTAATGACAGCTTTTTTCACATTTTCCGACATTTCATCAATTCTTTTAACGGTTGTATTGGATAATAGAATTTCGGTGTTTTTGTGCATTTTTCATCAAACAAAGCATTGCTTATTATTTTTGCTGCAGGTATAATAAGTTCCTCTCCCACGGTGTGAGCTGGACCCTTCTTTGCGATTAACAAAGAAAGCTCATAAGAAACTCTGGTGCTTAGTTTGTTCTGTTTTGAAGATTTTTTTGTAGAACAGATGTAGAAGTCCCTTCATCACTAGGTAACTTCGTCTTACGACAAGACCCCGTCCGAAACCAAGCATCCATATTGACGTGAAGTAATAGTAGCTCACAGTACACACAACGATATGATACATCAATAGAAATCCACAGCCACTGACAAAGGAGTCAATAATAAAAGTGCGGAATGCGGACGTGGTGGGGAGAAGGGTGAAGAATGTCGGAGGGAGGAGATCGTTGACCTTAATGACTGACGAATTGAAGCCCAGTCATCAACAGCCAGCGCTTCTGTAGTGAATCGTCCCGAAAAACCAGTATTAGACCCCAAGATTCTACGGCCCAGTACCACGGTGCTCGCGGCCCACGGTTTGGGAACCGCTGGTCTAGGATGTAAAGAACATATTTGATTTTATGTTTCTCGATGAAGATTTATCAGGGGTACAATAAGAAGGCTAATAATAAATTTAATAAAATATTTGCAATCACCTATGTAACAGAAAAGGCTGGAAATGGTTTGTCACTGAGGTAAATGACTATTTTGGTCCTGTTCAACATTTGAATGCATTTGTGTAAGCATAGCACTCATATTCGTGAAGATTCTAACGCTTTTGTGAAAAATTCAAAAGTTTTTTGTTTATAGCATACAGAGTTTTCAACCAAATTTAACAATTTTCCATAAACCTGACAAAGAACAGTAGCAACAGTATACTGCAATTAAAACTTGAATATATTGAATATTTGATGAGATACAGGCATTTGTATGAAATTTTTAACTGTGCATGCGTGGAAGATCCTAAAATTTTTATTATATAATTTGGTAGTCAGCTATTTAGGGCAACTTATATAAAAAGTCATGTCAAATATCGCGAAAATTCTCAAAGATAGGGTCGATATAATGAGTTGCTTCCTAAAAATAGCTTTATTATAAGGGATTTTCCACAACTTTTCAATCAGCTCACTATATCCAAGTTTTCACAACCTTTGACTGGACTTTACAGAAGTTGCCCCCAAATACCGACTACCAAATTATGAAATAAAAATTGAAATCTTCCGCGCATGCGCAGTTAAAAATTCTCATAAAATTGCCCATATCTCATCAAATATTAAATATATTCATGTTTTAATTACTGTTAATAATCTTTGGCAAAGTTTTCGGAAAGTTGTGTTAAATTTGGTTGAAAACTGTATGCTATAAGCAAAAACTTTTGAATTTTTCACAGACAATAACATCGTCACGAATATGAGTGCCTTGTTTACACAAATGCACACAAACGTTGAACAAGACCCAAATAGTCATTTAACACAGTGACAAACCATTTCCAGCATTTTCTGTTACATACGTGATCGCAAATATTTTATTATTAAATTTATTATTAGCCCCATAATTGTCTTCCCGACTAAATCATCAAGAAAAATGAAATCAAACATGTTCTTTTCATCCCAGAAGTTCAAGAACAATTCGCCAATAATTTTTGTAGATATTCGACAAAACGTGTGCAATCGAAAGCATCCAGTCCCTGTACCTTAACTTTTAGAGGCCAGTGTATAATGACTAAATAGCTTTTTACAACATTTCAACTTGATATAGCTCACAAAATAATTTTGTCCACATTTTTCATAAAATACTCCTCTGTGCGCTGGTCAGAATGACTTCAAAATTTGAACTGAATATGCTGGAAGAATACCTCCATTGGGGGGAAACAGTATGGCATAAGAAAAAAAAGTTCCAAAGTATCAATAGATGACGCTGTAAACGGCATAACGAAAGTGGATTCGGCTACAAGTGACATTTTTAATCGAAATACGACGGCTTTGGCATGAGTTGCACAGTAAACCAACCGAACTGTTCGATGTTCATGAGTATTTCGTTTGTTTGACGGAAAAAATGACTTCCAAATCAGTCAACAGTTGTGGTACTGTTAGTGGAAAACCCATCTACCACGGCAAGGTCGGACCACACTGGATGAGCAAATTGTTTTTAATTGCTCTTGGGCCAAAACCGCATAAAAAGCACATGATTCGGTTTTTAATTATCGCTAAGCATGCGGCAGACAGGTTCCATATGCTGTCCACCACAACTTGAAACCGATAAACAGCATGTTCCACAACAGACCGGAGTATCTCACGGGTGACGTGAATGTGTTGCATAATCCGTGTGTTCAATTCAGTTAAATTTGTAATCGGGTCACTGTACACAACATTTTTAAGATAACGCCACACCGAGACGTAACAAGGATTGGGGTCTGGTGATCTTGGAGACTAGGCTGTTGGACAACGACGTCTGATAAGTCGGTCATTTCTGAAATGCTTCTTGAGCAGTTGCATGACTGGCTTTGCGATGTGCGGAGGGGCACCATCTTGCATGAAAATGATTTTATCCGGACATGAACGCTGTTGAAGTGTTGGAATGAACTGGGTGGCAAAAGATTCCCCATACCGTTTACCATTCACGGTACAGGTAACGGGACCCGCAGGACCCATCTTCTCGAAAAAAATGGCCCTACTATACATGATGCCGTCAACCAGCACCACACAGTTACCTTTGGCGAATGCATCGGTACAAGTTGAGTTGCGAATAGATTTTCTTTTGCCCATATCCCGCAATTTTGTGTGTTGACAAACCTTTGGAGATGGAAATATGCTTCGTATGTCCACAAAATGTTCCATGGCCATTCATTGTCCACTTCCATGGTAGTGAAAAAAATTCCAGAGCAAAAGACTGTCTTCGTGGCACGTCAGCAGGAAGCAACTTCTGAACATTTGTAATTTTGTAAGGATAGCAATGCAGAATATTACGTATAATTTTATGCACCGTGCTCACAGGCATGTCTAAAGATAGGGCAATTCCCCGTGCACTGCACGTTTGCACACCACCGCGCGTCCCTTCCTCTAATGCTGGGACAACATCTACTGACGTCGAAGCAATTGATTTCCTCCCTTTTCCAGATTTTACTTCAAAACAACCCATCTCTTCAATTTCTAAATCATTCTTCAGACCCTAGGCAGACATCGGACCACAGCCTTTTTCCATACCCTTAAATGACGGGAATTTTTTTTTAAGCTGCAAGCGCACAGTCGCCATTCTTGCAAATGAGCTTCACCAGCAGAGCGCGATCCTTCATGGAGACTCATGACAAGCTGCTCAGATGCAATATGAAGGGAACGCCACACACCCCGCGCAGGGCCGTAGCAAGGTCTTCAGAGCCCCCCCCCCCCCCAAACATATTTTTCGGGGGCCCCCTCTAAGATTTTAGAGAAATATCTATATTTAATTTTCCACCCGAGTTCCATTTTATAACAATACCAGCGCAGTTTCGCTGGTCGAATTTTCCCAAACGAACTTCCAACTGAACGAATTTGTAGTTGGGCTGCACTGCTTTCGGCAGCGTACACCCATAGGGGCTATGTCCGCTCCGATCTTGAATCATACGAACCTTGAATCATTGTAATTTTTTTATTTAGATCCAGATTAAATTCAAATTTTCAATATTTCGTTCACGTTGCTACAGGAACAGATTTGATATTCTTACAACGTGAATTTAATCAAAGGACTTGCAAAATTTAACTGAGAATTCTTTCATTTAGGAAAAAATTTCAAAAAAATCGCCGAAGAACGCGAAAGAACGCCAAAAATTGCATAAAAATTTTCAAAGTTCATAGAGATCTTTACTTATATTGGGCTAAAAGATTTGAAACCGGGTTTATTATTTTTTTTTTTTTTTTACGAATATTAAAAAATCTACCAGAAAAGTGAAAAAGCTAAAAATCACATAAAAATTCTCGAAAATTTTAAAAACAGCAGAGGACAAAATTTGGCAAAAAAGTTTGAAACTGAATTCCTTTTACAAATGTTATAAATTGCTAAGTATTGCTCATAAACAAAATAAATAAAAAATATGGAAGTCGTTTTCGTATTTTCAATTTTCTCCTCAGTTTGACAATGCCATCCGCGTGGCCCAGAAAGATTTTTTTTAAGCAGAAAACATTCACTTATAACAATTTTTTTCCCGCTCGGATTGGTGCCTTTTATTAAATACATATATATGTACGGATTTACTAATTAAAAAAAAAATACTTTTGGGATGTTTTCATACATTCCGGTTTTCTCCAGTTTAAAATTGTCACCCAAGTTGAAATTTAAGAAGAAAAAAAAATACCTTCGGATAGAAGGTACCTTTTTCTTTGGGCATGGTTGACGGGTTTCCTAGTAGCTAATAATAAAGACAGACGTTTGTCCGTCCAGAGTTTTTCTTTGTCTGACCAGATGTTTTTCTGTTCCGTACAAATTTTGACAGGAAGGTTACCTACATGCCTAAGTTGCTCGAAACAGGTTTTTAAATTTTTTGATTCGAATTTTTTTCATTTAATTTTTTACGATATTTTTTGTATTTTTTTCGAGTTTCGTGCTTTTCCCCCCACATTCATAAAAAGAATCGATTTTCAATCCATCTTTCCATTTTAGCCGAATATAATAAAGTAGTCTTCTTCGATTTTTAAATATTTCGCGAATTTTTTATGTGATTTTTAACTTTTTTTCGCGTATTTTTTTTACATTAGTAAAAGAATCAGGTTTCAATCTTTTAGCCCGATGTACTAAATTTCGTCCTTTTTGCGATTTTTGAATTTTTCACGAACGTTTTTTTTTTTTCCTTTTTAAGACCCCTGTGATTAGAAGAGATTTTATCTCACATTTGAAGAAACTTTCGTCTTTAGAAAGGAAAATTTCTAGAAAGTTTGATGTTTGATTCACGACTTCTTCGTGTTATGAAGGAAAAAAGTCATACGTTCAGTTTCTAATCATCAAGTTCAGTTTCTAATAGGGAAAAGTACAATGCAGAAAAGTTGGCGGAACACTCCTGTGATTTGATTTGGCAAAAATGCATCTTCATATTTAGTAAGGATGTTAGGTAATTTTTATGTTAGATTGGTGAGTTTTCTATATTTTCGCGGAAAATGAGAAAATCAAATCAAAGCTTTTTTTGTGTGTGTGTGTTTGAATGAAAGAAAAAGTTACGGAAAAAATCCTCAATTTACTGATTCCTTTCTTTCCTTTTCTTTTTTTTTTTTTCTTGGAGAGAGAGTGTAAAAGGAACCCAGTTTCTATCTTTTATCCCAATATAGTTAAAATTTTGCCATCTGTGGCACAGATTTTTGACATTCCTAAAAGGAATCAGGTTTCAGTCTTTTAGCTCAATATAGAAAATATGTCCATAGAAATTTCTGAATTTTTTACGAACGTTTTATGTGATTTTTAGCGTATTTTTGTCTTTCACGGCGATTTTTTCACATTCCAGTTACAATCTTTTCGCTCGATATAATCAATTTTCTCTCAGCGATTTTTGAATTTTTGCCCAATTTTTTATAAGATTTTTACACTTTTTTTTCGCGTTTTGCGGAGTTTTCTTGACATTTTTTTTTTTTTTCTGAAACCGAAGAATTATCCAGTAGGTTTTGCTGCTGTCATAATTAAGCTGAAGTGGAAAAATAACAAATTTGTTCCTGTTGCAACGTGAGCTACGATGCTGGAAAATTTTAGTTTTATCTGGACACTATCACTTTTATCGAAAAAAATCATCGGAATTCGAAAAATATCGAAAAATTCAATGATTGTTTGATTCAAGATCGGAGCGGGAATATCCGGAACAGGTTTACGCTGCGGAAGGCAGTGAAAGCCCCCCCAATGGAGAACTCCAAAAAATAGGTTATTTTTTTTAAAAAGCAATTAGCGAAGCTCTGCTAGTAGATTAAATAAATACACAATGTAATTTATGTATAGTTAACATAAGTAATTTATCGAGACAAGAGAAATGAAATGTTCAAAACAAAATAGGTCGAACATAAGGGGATAGGCGGCATATGCAATGCACATAGATGCCCGCTTATTGGGGTCTCCAACGAGATTAAGAAGCATATATCTTTTGAACATTTGAAAAAAAAAAAAAATGAGGCTTAAAAGTTTTGAATCTTGAGTTCCGAATTTTGCTCACTTTTAAGAGCGGTCCCAAAAAAGAAAATTTATAAAGTATTTAGAGCCTTCGAAACTTCTTTCATCTGGGCACCTTTAAAAAGAATGGTAGCTATAGAAAAAAAGGGCATGTCTGTTTTGGTTAAAAGAAGTAATAGTATTAAGAAAGTTTTTAACCTTATTGGGGCCCCAACAAGATTAAAAAGCATATTTTTAAAACATTTGAATAATAAAAATTGGGCCTAAAAGTTTTGACTCTTGAGTTCCAACTTTTCCTCACTTTTATAGGCCGCCCCAAAAAAGTCAATTAAAAAAGCATTTTGAGCCTGCAAATTTTCTTTCATCTGGGAACCTTTAAAGGTAATGCTGGCTATAGAAAGAAAGTGCATATCTGTTTTGGTCAAAAGAAGTAATAGTATTAAGAAAGTTTTGAACCTTGTTGGGGCCCCCAACGAGATTAAAAAGCATATTTTTAAAACATTTGAATAAAAAGATGGGGCATAAAAATTTTGAATCTTAGCCTCCAACTTTTCCTCACCTTTATAGGGGGCCCTAAAAAAGACAAAAGAATTTAGAGTCTGCAAAATTTCTTTCATCTGGGAACCTTTAAAGAGAATGCTGGCTATAGAAAGAAAGTGCATATCTGTTTTGGTCAAAAGAAGTAATAGTATTAAGAAAGCTTTGAACCTTGTTGGAGCCCCCAACTATATTAAAAAGCACATTTTTAAAACATTTGAATAATAAAAATTGGGCCTAAAAGTTTTGAATCTTGAGTTCCAACTTTTCCTCACTTTTATAGGGGGCCCCCAAAAAGTTAATTAAAAAAGTATTTAGAGCCTGCAAAATTTCTTTATCTGAGCACCTTTAAAGAAACTGCTGGCTATAGAAAGAAAGCACATATCTGTTTTGGTCAAAAGAAGTAATAGTATTAAGGAAGCTTTGAACTTTATTGGGGCCGCCCAACGAGATTAAAAAGCATATTTTTAAAACATTTGAAAAAAAAGATGGGGCATAAAAGTTTTGAATTTTTGGCTGCAATTTTTCCCACCTTTATAGGGGGCCCTAAAAAAGACAAAAAAGAATTTAGAGCCTGCAAAATTTCTTTCATCTGGGAACCTTTAAAGAGAATGTTGGTTATAGAAAGAAAGCACATTTGTTTGAAGGAACTGATAGTATTAAGGAAGTTTTGAAACTTATTGGGACTCCCAACGAGTTTAAAAAGCATGTTTTTTAAGCATTTGAATAAAAAAGTGAGGCCTAAAAGTTTTTAATCTTGGGCTCCAACTTTTCCTCCCGTTTATAGGGGGCCCTAAAAAAGACAAAAAAGAAATTAGAGCCTTCAAAATTTTTTTCATCTGGGAACCTTTAAAGAGAATACTGGCTATAAAAAGAAAGCGCATATCTGTTTTGGTCAAAAGAAGTAATAGTATTAAGAAAGTTTTGAAGCTTGTTGGGGCCCCCAATGATATTAAGAAGCATATTTTTTAAACATTTGAATAATAAAAATAGGGCCTAAAAGTTTTGAATCTTGTGTTCCAACTTTTCCTCACTTTTATTGGGGGCCCCCAAAAAGACAATTTAAAAAGTATTAACAGCGTGCAAAATTTCTTTCATCTGGGCACCTTTAAAAAGAATAATGACTATAGAAAGGAAGCGCAGTTGGTTGAAGGAAGTAATAGTATAACGAAGTTTTGAAACTTATTGGATTCCTAAGTGAGATTTAAAAGCATATTTTTTAAAAATTTGAATAAAAAAATGGGCTTAAAAATTTTTAATCTTGGGTTCCAACTTTTTCGCTCTTATATAGGGGGCCCTAAAAAAGACAATTCAAAAAGAATCTAGAGCCTGCAAAATTTCTTTCATCTGGGTCCCTTTAAAAAATGGTTCTTGTAGAAAAAAAGCGCATATCTGTTTTGTTTGATGGAAGTAATAGTATTAAAGAAGTTTTGAACCTTTGGTTTCACCTTTTTCGCCCATTGATAGGTGCACCCCAAAAATACTAAAATGCCATTTATTTTTTAAGTAGAACTTACACCCTTCAAAAACTTTTATAAAGAATGGTGGATATAGAAGAAAAGCACATATCTGTTTTCTATTTCTAAATCTGATCAAGATCTTTGACAAAAAAAAAAAAATGAATTTCGATAAAACAAAATAAAATGTTATTAAAATACATAAAAAAATTATTTAAAAAGTTAAAATCGGCTGAAAGATGCAATAGCTCACTACTGGGCCCCTGACTTTGCTCAGCCCCCCCCCCCAAATGGGGGGTATGGGGGGCGGTCGCTACGGCCTTGACCCCGCGTTTTTATACCACATGGAATGTGTTGTGCGCATGAGTGTCTTAATTTGCATAGTATGCCGCTTACAGCGCCATCTATTGATACACTTTAGAACTTTTTTCCTTATGTCATACCGTTTTCACCTTTTAGTATATTCAGTTCAAATTTGTAGGCCTTCTGACCAGTTGTTTCTTTTTTTCATCCTTTTGAAAGTGCGACTTTAATTATAAATCATCCTGTATATCCATACTGTAATCAAATTCTTTGTGTTCCGTGTAACATAAGGTCTGTTTAATCCTAAAAATATTTAATACGTAGTAAGTATAAACTTATTCAATTTCAAAATGTTCAACTCACACTCATAAAAAAATCCATGAAACTAGAGTTAGATAATTTGTATTGAGAGACATTTAATGATTTTACACATTTTAATCTTATGTGAAATCCAATAATATACCGTGGACTTCCTGCGAAGTGAATTTCAAACTCTAAGAATATCTTACCTAATATACTATTTAACACATGTTAAAAATATTGCATACAAACTGAACATGAGGGCAATGCATTATTTTATGTGCTGAAACAGTTCACCGCCCCCTGAATACTAGGCCTACGCGCTGGCTCAAAAATGGCGGCTGCCATAGATTTTTTAAGCGTTTGTATGGTCCCCTGAAGTCAGATACCAGTATTTTCTAAGTTTTTTTTATTAAAAAATACGCAGCGAGAGCAGGCCCGTAGCTAGACCATACTTCCAGGTAGGGCAAACGTTTTTCTAGGAGGGGCAGATTATTTCTTTTTTTCCCCCCAGTCTCTTATCCGTAGTTCTTCAAAAATATGTATTGCAATTATAGGGTATATTTTTTTCCCCTTTAAAACATAAGATCTTTCAAAATCCAGGATGAAATTTTTTAAAGTTCCTTCCAAGACACAATAAAAATATAGCAAAGATAAATGAAATATTTGACATAACGAAAGAAAGTTGTTTTTCTTTTAATTAAATAATTTAAATATATGCATGTTTTACGTTCGTTTATGCTAATAACTAGCTGACACGCCCGGTGCTGCCCGTCAAAAAAATGGCACGAAAAAACTCCAAAAATCTAAAAAGAAAAATCGTGCAAAATTTAAAAATAGCTGCACGAATTCCGAATAAACTTAATTAAAAAGAGAAACTACTAAGCTAGAAGATTGAAACCACATTCCTTTTACTAATATGGAAAAATCGCAGATAATCGTGAAAAATCAGTAAAAT
Source organism: Maratus speciosus (assembly GCA_963932465.1). Lineage (NCBI taxonomy): Eukaryota > Metazoa > Arthropoda > Arachnida > Araneae > Salticidae > Maratus > Maratus speciosus. Next base: position 207,988,709 of record OZ010787.1, read on the forward strand.
AAAATCGCAGAGGTTAAAAATTACTATTTTGGACTGAAAGACAGGATTTCTTCTACGAAATTCTAAAAGTATATGGGGAAAGAAAAATAAAATAAAATAAAATAAAACTAATAATAAAACAAATTTAGGATAAATTCAAAAATTGCTATACGAAATCAGGAAAAATTTGTTGAAAAGAGAACAGAATTTTACTATATTAGGCCTAAAAATCGCCATGGATCGCAAAGAAACGTAAAATTCGGAAAAAACTTCAAAAATGACGAAGGACATAATTCATATTAGGATAAAAGTTTGAAATGAGTGTCAAAAAATTGCCCGGATACGTTAAAAGACGCTAAAAATCACGATAGAACGATCTAAAAAATCAAAAATCGCACAGGAGAAAATTTAATGTATTAGATTAAAAGTCTAAAATGATATTTCTTTTATAAAAATTGCATTGAAAACCGCATTAAAAATCGCGGAGGAGGACTTGACTAAAGTAATCTAAAAGTTTGAAACCAAATTAATATTGCTAAAAATTTTAAATAGAATTCCTTTTACAAATGTCGAAACTCGAAGAATTCATTTATTTGTTCGTATAAAAATTATTTTTTGATAAAATAAAGTGTTACTGGTGGATTTTATTAGATTTTTTGAATTTCTGAAATAGAATATTATTTTGTGTGATTTTCTGGCTACCCTCGCTCTTCACTCAGACTCAGGGTCAAAATCTATTCAGTTTTGGGCTTTTTCATTGTAAAAATATTGCATTTTCTAAGCAAATTGAAAAATCATTAAAAATCGAATAAAAAAAATTCGAGAAAATTTCAAAAATTGCTGTACGAATTCCGAATAAACTTTATTAAAAAGAGGACAAGAATTACGATATTGGGTTTTTTAAAAAAAATGAAGCTATATTTCTCTTAATAATGTAGAAAAATCTCCTCAAACACGAAAAGACGCTAAAAATCGCATTAAAAATAAAGAAAGAAATCTCATCACAAAATCTAAAATCGTGCTTCGAGATGCCAAACTTCATACATACAGGTATCTTCTTATCAAATTCCGTAGCTCTGCGTCCAGCGGTCTCTTCAGAACACTGTCGACATATTCGCACACGAACTTTTTTACTTATTGTTATCGATACATTCAAGTATAATTTCTTAAATAATGATTCATTATGTATACATCATACAATAACTAGATGTTAAAAAAAATGAACTGAAGAAGTAATGAGGATTGCACTAAGCTTTAAAAGGAAAACCCCTTTCTTTCACACACACCAAAGACTGATTATCAACTAAAATCCACAGTGGTTGAGTTAAAACTGTAAGGCATAAGTGCAATATTTTCAGAAGTGAGTTTTCAAGAGTCTCTAAAGCTATTCATCGAAATCTCTGACAGGGACACAAAAGCCTCCACGGCGGCCCTGCACAAACACAGGCCCACAGTCTCCACAATCACAGGAATGACAAATTGCATCTACATCGTCCTATTGTAAAATTGTTAAAAATTAACTTTTAGAAAACATTTCACACTACCTCTTTATTTAAAAAATAATAATCCTTTAAGCAGTTTAAAGAATATTTCAAACGAAGCATAACGCCACAGGTGGTCCACTGATATAAAAGAAAGTCACTAAACAGCCTTAAGTAATAAAGGGTTCTTCAATAAAGCTCTCTTCTATAAGCATCTCTTTTAGCCCTTTAGGACCTGACCTACACAATTGTGTAGGTGAGAATGTAGTTTAGTCATCAGGGAGAAGTCGACTTCGCTCAAGAAGTCATCACGGAAGATAATGAAAAGGCTATTGGATTGTTTAGAATACCAATGAGGAGTTTGGAAATTCATGTATGGTGGGGTCATAGACTTTGGGGGGGGGGGGGAGGTTATTTTGTACGTATATATACTTAAAAATAAATTATATTTGCACATACTTTTCGGTACTAAACAAACTGTATAAATAGTGTTTATTCGTTTTAAATTATAGCACGGAATAAATGTATACACGGCTATATCTACCAAATATTTTTCAGACTCAGCAATATGAATTTTTTTACAAATTCTCACTATCATATTTATACACCAAAAAATATATTTTACAGGCATTACTACTGAAGTGATTTCCAACTGAGTATCATTTTTCACTTTCCGATAAATGCATTATACTTAGAGTTGTAGTCGATTTTTATCTTATGATGGCTTTTACCAGAAAATTGACTTATAATGGCAACTTCGACGACATTTTCGGAAAACTTATTTGCTTTTACAAGAAAAGGCAAAACACTATTTAATTTCTTTGTTTCGAATTAAGAGAACCTATAGAATTTTTAAATTTAAAAATAAAAAAAACTTTATGAATGTGCAAGTAAATAACCAATTTGGATTTGTAAAATCCTACCAGAAATATTATATTATTTAAATTTGAAATAATGATTGGCTTATTTTAGAAGCGCCAACTACAGGTCTGCACGGACCGAAATTTCCAGGCCCGGGACCGACCCGATTCTTCCAGAAAAAAGTAAGGCCCGAACCCGGCCCGAAATTTCAGAAAAAAGTATGGCCCGGCCCGAGTGCCGTGAATGAAAATAGTCCCGACCCGTGCAGATCTCTTGCGCCAGCTTTTATAAATTTCAGAGGAATGGAACAAGTAAAAATTACAAAAGAGAAAGAAAAAAATCGCAATGCTTGATAGTTGTTGTTTCATAGAATCAGACCAAGTTTCCATGACACAAGCAGCTAACTCATGTACAGCAAATTCAAATTAAGGAAACATTATTGTAGGCTGTTTCACTTTTAATTTCAGAAGCCTTTCGTTTCAATACCGAATTCTTGCGATAAATTTTGTATAGTGACAATTGTACAAAGAATGCAAGCTTTACGGATATAAGCTAAATACAACAGTATGGAATAATTTCTACAAAGGAAAAAAGCGAGGAATGCCCAATGCCGTAATCTCCCACCGCTCTGTCAAAGAGAGAGAGAAAAGGTTTAAAGATGAAATTTTTGTTTCCAGTCTAAATACGAAATTGAGGGATAGTGGGTTAGGTGGGGAGGTTCTTTTTGGTTAGGTCTGGCATGAAAGAGGGAAAAAAATGAAAATTTAATGTTGTATTACATAAAAGTTGTTTAAAGTGAAATAGTGGGTGATAAAGTGATCGGAATGTCAAGTTTTATGCTAGGTTGCATAAAAATAGCAGGGTAAAAAAAATTAATGTTGTTGTGATCGAAATGCACAGCCTCGCGCTAGGTCGGGCAAAAACTTTTCCAGGTCGGGCTTTGCCCGACCTGGCCCCCACCTAGCTACGGGCCTGAGCGAGAGGGTTAAGGAAGCGGTGAACATTTTTAGTCCGATGCAGTTTACAGGAGAAAATTTATTTTTGAATGTCAAAGCGTAAAGTTTTATTGCATATCTACAAAACAAGTTAAATTACGAAACTTTATAAAACTAGTATATAATACAAACCTGGGAAAAGAATATCCAGAAGCTGACAATACACTGCTCCTGAAAGGTAAAAATGTAATTATTTTATAAATTTGAGCTTTTACTTAAAAAAAAAAAAAAAATCATGTGTCCATGTTTCACAGAATTCTATCACTTAAGAGTAAAAGTCAGAAAAAAAGAAATAAGACTTGTCGTCCAGAAAAACTATGCCTTTTCCCAAACTGACAGGACCGTGAAAAAAGGATTAAGCACCCTCTGAAAACATCTCTGTTCAAGAGGTTTTTGCCTACATAAACTCTGACTCGTCACAATTTGGAGTCTTCTTGGAGTTACCCACCTCGCTCCCAGCGTTTCCTATGCGCAACATTTGAGATGTCTCTCCTGTGCCAGCGACGCTTAACACGTTGAGTGCCACGATGACTGACACTGAAGCTGAAAAATTTACAATGTTTTAAGTAATTTTTAAGAAAGTATAATCCTGTATTAAATAAAAGGTAAGTAAATTTTAAATAAATTTTCAGAAATTAGAGAGATGGGAGAACACATTGCATACCAGTCGTTTTATTGAGATATTACGCGATAAACAAGTTCTGTAACACAGATTATTTGTTAAAATAATTTAAATGCCGACAACGTATTGTACGTTATGTATTACAAAATAAAATTTGTTTGGAATTTATACGAGGATGTACCCAACACCCCAGTGACTATTTAGCTTCTGGCGCGAAAAAAAATTGTTTCGTTTTCTATGTATCGCGATCGCCCATGCATCAGTAGCGATAACTGACAGCAACAGTTGAGTGCTATCTGGCTTGGCACCTGGTACCGGCGCACCGCTCACACCACTCTTCTCGTATCTCGGGATGTATAAGTATCACTCCTGTGGCGAAATAACCACGGAAGTGAGGTTTTTGCAAAGCTGGATATTTAATTTCCTTTATCCAGCTTTGGATTTTTGAAGTCTGTTCGGTTGCTCTTTGCAGGTCAAATACGCGATTTTATAAACCATCACGCGTAGAGCGATTGAGTACAATATCGAATGGCGATTGGCTGAAAGATGATTACGCAGTTGCTGGAGGAGGAGTTAAAAGGTATCAATTCAACAAAGTAGTACACACGAACGCATTGTTTAAAGGTTGAAAGCTACATTAGATTGTGAACCATACAGTGCAGTGGATAAAGCACAAAACTAGTAATCTTAAGTCTTTAAGCCATGTCCTTGTTAATGTATTGGTGTTTTTAGTGTTTTGTTTAGATGTTTATTGAATTAGTTAAGTTAATAAATAGTATTTATTAATTGATAATAAAGATTACTTATCAGTTGCTTTGTAATTTTTAATTGTCAATTAGATAATTAAATTAACTTCAATTAAGGGGGTGCGGGACACATTTTCAAAAATTTATTTATTGAGTTAAAATTTCGAAATTTGTGATGGTTAACCATATTTGTAAATAAAATCACATGATAAAAACTTCTCAAAATTTTTTTAAAAATTTTAAATTAAAATTTTATTAAAAAAGTGGGGTAAGTTTAAATTCGTTATAACTCTAAATATTATTTGTAGAATTTCAATTTTTTTAATTTAAATAAACAGAAATATAAGTTTTAATTTAGATTCAGCATTTTAAAAAATATTAATTTAAATAAAAATTAAAAATATTTAAAGTAAAAATTGGAAAAAAAATGACGTATCATTTTCAAAAGTAAATATTTTCTTCAAATTTGCTAAATCAAAATTAAAGTAAAACAATTGAAAAAGACATGTCCCAAATTTGAACTATTTATCTTAAATTGTTATAGGTCAAAAACCATTAAAAAACGAGAAATGGTGAAAAAGACCATCATGAAGAAAAACGCATTTTCGCAAAAAGTCGTTTTCATGACAACCATTGCTTGAAAGCTAGATTTTGAAAACAAACCAAAACTTAAAAATGAATATTTTCTGTTCCAATTAAGATAGAAACATGATTTAAACTTCATAGCAGAAAAATACAGAAATTTTTAATGCAATAAAAAATTAAGACAATTTTCGTGTCCCGGATCCCCTTAAGTAAAAAATTATTTTTATTTCTAATAAAATTTAATTTTAAATAAATTACATTTTTTTTTAAATTTGTATAAGCTACTTTTTTAACAATTAAATGGACATTAAAATGCTATAACTCCTAAACTTACATTAAGAATACTTATGTTAGAACTTTAGTAACAGTTAAATATCAAATTAACAGTTTTGTTCAATATCCAGAAAAATATTTAAATTCTTCTGGAGCTTCATGAATGTAAACATTTTTTAATCTCATTTTTCCGGGAAGATTTGATCTCTAGAGCAATTAGGGGACCAACAATAAATTCAAAAACAAATATTTTCGACCACAATGTAAAATAATATGCTCGAAATTATGTGTACCCCAAAACATGACTATATGAATCTTGAGAAACATTTGTGTGAGAATAGCACGCATATTCAAGGAGACAAAGGTTTAAAAAAGTCAAGAATTTTTCGCTTTTTTTTTTTTTTTTTGAAGGGGGTGTCGGAGTTTCCTCTTATTCCGCACAACTTGGAAGAAAATCCTTATTATTTATATGCTGCCACCACCGATGTGATTACGTGATATCGGTCACGCACTGAGAGGATTGTTTAAATGAAAACCAACGCTTTCAATTAACTAAATTAACAGTTTATTTACACACTATTTACACAACAACAAACACTATTTACACTTACAAACTCTCATATAGATGATCCGGTTCAACATTAAATTGAATACAGTAAATGCTGGCTGTGTACTGTTAAACTACGTTAAATCACTCTCACTCTACACACGTTAAATTAGCTTTCCGGAGATCAATCTCGATCTCCCAACACACGGGCTCTAAGCCTAAGCTATCCGAGCCTCTCTCAACCCTACGCACTCTCTCAGAGCTATCCAAGGCCCGACTGTCCACCTTGCGCGCTACGCTCCAACTCTCTCAGCAGAACAGACTGCCTTCCAGGAACCCCTTACTCCTTCTCCACGTAACCCCTTCGGGGTTTTCTACCTGGCTCCCATTGTCTCCCCATCTTCCACAGACATCTCAAAAGGTTGGGCACACCCCTCTCCAACTATCCTTTTCCCCCTTTATACCATCTATACATTTTCACCGGCTTAGATCCAGTTTTAGATAAGGAAAGACTTATTTTGAAATTCCAGTACACAGCCCATACAATATATAATATATTAAGACCAAAAAATAATATAGAACCTCAGTTCTAATAGCAGATGTTTCTCAGAACCTAACACCCCCCACCTTAGCGGAAAATATGCCATTTAGGGGCTAATTTTCCCCGAACATATAGTAATATTAGAGAAGAGTTCAATAGTCTCTTTGCAGGTTTCTTCATTATTATTATTACATATATATATGAAGGTGTCCGAACCTTCTCTACTGACATCTCTAATGAACCGTGTACTACTATTATTACAGAAAAACTACACATGCTAATACACTATAACACAAAATTCAAATACAATTACACATATACAAAAAAAATTTAAAACGTGATGACACCCCTTTAAGGTTTGTCCACTATTTAGTCATTGATGCCGATGGGCTAGTAATTGGCTGTTCTTCCCAGCTCTTCCTATGTAGTCTGGAAATTGCATCAGCATTTAAATGTTGCGCTCCTGGACGATGAGAAATACTCAGGTTCCAGCGCTGCAAGGCAAGAGCCCATCTAGTGAGTTTGGGGGACCATGGGGTTGTTTCAGTGAGAAATTTTAATGGATTATGATCCGTTATGAGCTCAATTTGAGATCCATATGTCCATTTTTGAAACTTCCGCAACCCGAAGAGAACACTCCAAGCCTCTTTCTCTATACTCGGCCAAGAACGCTGAGCCCCTGATAATTTCTGACTGGCAAAAGCTATCGGTTTAAACTGACCCTTTTCATCTTTTTGAGTAAGACAACATCCTACTGCCAGGTCTGAAGCATCGGCGTGAAGCTGATATTCCCGGCCTACGGTAGGTGTAGCCAAACGTGTCACGTTATATAACTCATCTTTAAGGGTATTAAATGCTTCTTCTGCCCTTTCATCCCATGGTACAGTATTTTTAACTTTCCCTTTAGTTAATTCCGTTAAAGGTATAGCAATTTCCGCATAATTTGGAATATAAGATCGGTAAAATCCCATTAATCCCAAAACAGATCTAACTTCCTTTTTAGTTTTCCGTCTCTTTAAGTCCCTTATTGCTCCTATTTTCTCCTCATCAGGTGTATGCGTTCCACCCCCAATTACATGACCTAAAAACTTAGTCAATTTCTCTCCAAATTTACATTTATCCAGCCTAATCGTAAAGTTTCTATTTTTAAGTTCTTCTATAACAGACCTAACATGCTCACAATGCTCTTCCCAGGTGTCAGAGAAAATGATGACATCATTAATATATGCTTGTGCATACCTCCGATGACCTTGAAGAACCTCATTCATATCTTTTTGGAACGTAGCAGCCGCCCCTGATAAACCAAAAAGAATAGTACGCCACTGATAAGTCCCATTATGAGTTGTAAAAGCTGTCAAATGTTTACATTCCTCCGCCATTTTAATCTGCCAATAACCCCTCAATAAATCAATAGAAGATAAATATTTAGCTGCCCCCGCAGTATGCATGATTTCCTACGAATATTTTATAGGAAATGTTGGAACCTGCGTTACTGAATTTAAAGCTCTATAATCAATGCAAAGCCTAACAGTTGCGTCTTTTTTCGCCACGCAAACAATTGGGTGACTAATTTCTGCATTTGACACTTCGATTAGATTTAATTCTAATAACTCCTGAATCTGTTGATCTACTTCCTCTTTATAAGCAACAGGTACACTATATAACTTTGGCTTTTTCCTTGCCACATCCGGTTTCAAATCAATACGGTGCTCCCCTACTTCCGCTGGTCGCACAGGACCCATAAATACCTCTTTATTCTCCCTCAAAATGGACTTTATATCCTTGACTTGACTATTAGATAACCCTTTTATTTCGAACCTTTCTATGTCCCGTTCTACCTCTTGTTCCCGGTTTAAAATAGGAATTTCCCCAACTTCTCCAAATTCCTCATCACCTTCAAAAACAATATTCACTATATTACACTAAGCAATAAATTCCCCTTTATTTTGATACACATACTTTTTGCTACCATCCGCCATTTCAACTAAGACTATCACGCACTTTCACTTTTCTAGATAATTGACATTCTAGACATGATTTACAAAACTTTTTAGTTTCTTTAGCCATACCTTCCCAATAAAAAGATTGCCTAATCCTCTCTAAGGTTTTCTTTGCAGCGTGATGTTCTCCCTTATTAGATACATGCGCTGACTTTAAGATTCCTTCTCTTTTACTTTAGGCACTACTAATTGAGCTATAGCTTCTTTTACAAATTTATCTTTATGATACAATAAGTCCTTTTCAATATAATAACTCCCTTTATCAATTTTAGCTAATTCCCAAGCTCTCTCTAAATTTTTACATTCCAATTGGGATTTCTTAAACATATCTGATTTGCCAACGATAACTTTATTATTTTTCTCCACTTCCGTTTTTTCTGCATTCTGACTTTGTAAATTTTCCGATCTCGCTTCTATTGCGTAAACATTACAATTATCGCTGCTCATACCTTTCTTTTCACTCAAGTTATCGATACTAATTTCCAAACTTTCTAATTCTTGGGACTCTAGCAATGGCTCCTCGCGATTGACCCCTGATAACTCATTTATCACCTCGGGATGTAAAATTACCTGCTCATTAATATTATCGGTCACCACGCAAAGTACTTCCTGATGAATTATATTAGTTTGTCCGAATTGCGGAATAGCCAACTGTAATTAAACCAACGGTGATTTAACCGATTCACCAAATAGTCCTTGTAAATAAATACTACCCGCTTTTTTTGATTTCTCTTCCCGTACCAAATCTTTATGAATAACACTAATTTCACATCCAGAATCAACCAATCCTTTTGCTTTTTGCCCATTTACACTAACTTCAATTTTCTCGAGTTTAATTTCTCACCAATAACATTATTTCTCTGTTCGGTCTTTGCCGATATCCACGCCACAATAGCTCCCTTAGGTAACTATTTCCTTTCACGACAATCTTATTTACACCCGCTTTCTGTTCTCGACATTCGCTATTATTACTATTTCCCTCATTACTCACTTTATTACAAAAACGTTGGTAATGACCTCTTATACCACATTTGAAGCATCTAGGGCTATATCTCCTAAACTCAGTTTTTCTGTCCGAAAAAGAATTAGTCTCATTACTTCCGCTTTGCCTCCAATTACCACTAAATTTACTATCCTCCCTCGGTTTCACTTTTTCACTGTTTACATACCTATCTTTACCCTTAAAACTTTTATACGTAACCGCATAAGACTTGTTTTTAGCGTCAAAATAATTGTCACATTCTTTAGCAATTTTAGAAGCTTCTAACCATTTACTCTGCTGAGTTAACCCAATATATGATGCGGTTTCTTCATCTAACGTGTTTAATAACTTATCCGTAATTATTAACTGGTTGACCTTTTCATATGAGTCAGCACCCCTAATCTTACAATAATTTTCCCATGTTGCTATTAAACGCGATACAAATAATACATGAGTTTCATTCTGGTTTCTCCTAGACTTCTTAAAATTTTCCAAACACGCCTTCGGCGTCGGCTCATGTTCCCTTAGAACTAACTCCTTTAATTCCTCATAACTCTCAATTTGTTCCCTAGTGGTATAAATTAACAAATTACCTGCCTTATCTCCTAACATATTTAGTAGAATTTCGGCCTGCTGGTTTTCCGGTACATTTTTAGTTTTGAATGCCCTTTCTAAACTGTTGAAAAATAAATTCCATCCCTCAGTCCCTTCTGGTACTTTGATAGACAGAGTTTTAACACTTTTGATCAATTTTTCTAGGTTACTTTCATTATTAGATTCCCTAGACCCATTTGAGTTATTTGTCGAACCTTGTACCCTTAGCCTCTCCATTTCTAATTCATGTTCCATCCTTAATTTATCAGATTCTCTTTCTAACTTTTCGCGCTCTAATTTTTCCTGTTTTTCTAACTTTTCACGCTCTAATTTTTCTTATTTTTCTTCGCACTCTAATCGCTCCGCAACGATAGTGTTAGATAATTCCTTAATAGCCCCCTCATCATATTCCTCGCTGTCCATTATCTTTTTCTTAAGCTGAAATCTGGTATCTTCCGTGAATTCAACCCCCAACTCTTCGGCTATCATCTGAAGATCCACCCTTTTTAGTTTCAATAAGAAAGCCATACCTTTACCGATTACAATTACCACTCTACAATAATATTTAACCCTACCAAATTAATACTTCCTAAATTTTTACTCTAGCACAGTTACCTCCACTTATTATACTAATTAATACCTTTCAGATAATCAATGTATTATATTTTTAATTTAACCTACTGT